>LPNX010245900.1:248735-438737 GCA_001517045.1 Pseudotsuga menziesii
ATTATACAATTTTAAAAAACTTTTATCCTTGAAGTTTTATGACAGTCGATATGTTATGAGGAATTCTATATTCATTCTTTATTAGCGCCAGAAACTATGTTGCAGCAAATTTAGCATGTAAAGAAAACCTTCATCATTCAATCACACAAAATACACAGAGACACGTATTTCATGGGGAAACCCATAAAGGGAAAAACCTCTTCTTCTTAGGATGTCAGGAAAGTTTCAACCTCTAGACATCTTCTCTTTATTTGAGCTCCTACTCAAATGAGGATACAACCTCTAAATTATAAGCACCGACTTGCAAAGAGAACCAACTCTCAAAGTTCTTCAGTACCCACTAAATCTTGAGGACAAAAATCCTCCCTGGCACCACCCTACAACCCTATTTTGATAGAATTACTTTGAATCAATACAATACAATGATACTGATACAACGATGCTTACCACTTCATCTCTGTTCTATTCTTATGCTCTGCTTTAATTCCATTATACTCGGCATTTGTCGTCATTCTTCTTCTGGTTTTCTTTATCTCTACTTCTCATTTGTTCTGCCTCTGCTACCCATTCTCTATTTTATTCATTATCTGGTATTTGGTCTATCCATACTTAGTCTCTACTCTTTACTCTATCTCTTCTTCAGATCATTCTTCTTTACTTACCAAGTTCAGTATCTCCACTAAACATCTAACCCTACACAATTCGCTTCAGATCACCTTTATACACGTACATCTCAACCACTTCAGCTTCCCAACCTTTCGTTTTCCTGATCAAGAAGCAATTATCATTCGATAACTTCCTGTGACCATTATATTATACACATAACATTTTTTGACATTTTCATGATTTACTCCTTTAAGCACTTCACAAGATTCCTTTTTCCATTCGTCATAGTGGCCATGAACTAGAGAATCAACATCAACCGTCATCGACATTGTCCAAACTTCGAAAATTTAACATTCCGCTAATTTTTTCACTACTGATCAAGCGAGCATATTCAAAATGTGGAATTCACCTTTTCCTTCGATCAACCTAATATCTTGTCATAACCATCAATATTTGTAGCCTCTGGCACTTTCCATGAATTGAAATCCTGATTTTTTCCACGCTAGTTCAATCTGCAGAATTATCCACGACCATAGATCTATCTATGCTCCTTTCTCAACCACTCAATATTTCCATCAATTAACCTATTCCGCGATTTGAAAAAGTTTCTTCATCTGTGGCATGTTCAACTCATGAAATGTTTCAGCGATGTGGATCTTGCCTTGTGTCGAACTCAACCCTTCAAAGTTTCACTTTTTAATTGACTCCGCAAATACAAAAACATAATTCTACCTTGAATCTCTGATCCACGGAATTTCTTTCCAGCATTGATCTTCATCATCTTAAATCTAAATGCCATCAATGAAAACCAATTTTTTTTTGTTTTAGTCTATCCAACAATCTACCCCTTTGGTATTGATGGCAACCCAAAACTTTTGGAACACCTTCTTCTGATTTGTCAACCGTTTTTTTCCAATTAAATGAACTTCTCCCCCTTTGACATGAATGCCGAAAAAATATTGTGAATAAAACATCTCCCCCTATCAAGATAGACTCAAATACTTGTAACTTCAAACTCCTATTAGATGTTAAATAAACACAAGCTCCCCCTATCAAAGTGAGGAGATCAGTTGAAATTGGGCATGACACCCAATTTCTAGCAAAAATATTCAAATTGAGTATTTGATAATGTTTTAGTAAAGACGTCACCAGTCTATTCCTTTGAAGGAATGAAATTCAATTGAACTACTCTATTTATGACTTAATCTCTTAGAAAATGATGTTTGATAGGAATGTGCTTAGTCCTGGAATAAAATACATGGTTCTTAAACACACTAATGGCACTTGTGTTGTCACAATGAATGGGGATGGGTTGAGTATATTTCACCTCCAAATCGGCCAGATTCTAAATCATCCATAGTACCTGTGTACAGTAGGTGGCGGCAATAGTGTATTCAGCTTCAGTAGTAGACAATGATAATGAACCTTGCAATATTTTGCTCATCCATGTTACTAATGAATCACCTAAGAATAATGAATCTCCACTTGTGCTCTTTTTGTCATCCAAACAATTTTCCCAGACAGCATATGAATATGAAATTAACTGAAAATTTTGATTTAGAGGATACCAGAGACCATAAGTCATTGTACCTTTCATATATTTGAAAATTCTCTTCACAGCGACCAAGTGACTTTGTTTAGGAGCAGACTGAAATCTTCCTACCATTCCAACAACATGCATAATATTAGGATGAGATGCAGCGATGTAAAGAAGACTTCCTATCATTGAACTATATGTTCTTTGTTCAACATCAAGTGAAATATCATCTTTGGTAAGATTCCAGCCAACAATCATAGTGGTACTAACAGGTGAAGAATCCTCCATCCAAAATTTCTTCAACATTTCCTTTAGATACATCTTTTGAGAAATAAACAGACCTTCAGAACTCTAAGTGATTTGAAGACCAAGAAAATATGACAGTTCTCCAATCACGGACATTTCAAACTCAGACTACATGGCATTAGAAAACCATTGAACAGAAGAATCATTAGTACATCGAAAAATAATATCATCAACATAAACAAAAAAAACTAATAAGTCATCCCCTTCTATTTTGATGTACAAATTATTATCAATAGTGCCTTTCTTGAATCCTTTCTCTTAATATTTGTCTAATCTATAGTACCAGGCTCTAGGTGTTTGTTTCAATCCATACAGAGCCTTCTTTAGTGTGCATACATAATCAGAATTGTCTGTTAGTGAGAATCCTTCAGGTTGTTCCATATAAACTTCTTCTTCTATATCTCCATTGAGAAATGCTGACTTGACATCCATCTAATAAATTTTGAACTTCTTGTGAGAGGCATAAGCAAGAAACATTCTGATAGCTTCTATTCTTGCCATGGGTGCAAAGGTTTCATCAAAATATTGTCCTTCAATCTGAGCATACCCTTTATAGACCAATATAGATTTATTCCTCACAATTTGTCCTTGTTCATTCATTTTATTCTTAAACACCGATTTGGAACCAATTACATTATTGCCTAATTGTCTAGGAACAAGTTCCCAAGCATTATTCTTTTCAATCTGATGAAGCTCTTCATTCATGGATTTTATCCAATATTCATCTTCACTGGCTTCATAAAAATTCTTGGGTTCTATTATAGATATAAAAGCAATGTGAGACTGTTCTGAATCCTTGAGTAACTTTCTTCTTTTCTATACACCTTCATTCTTGTTACCAATAATCTAACTTTCAGGATGATCTTTTCAAATAATTCTTGAAGAGGGTTTTACTGATTGTTGTTGTGAATCTGTATCTTCATTATCTAACTTAGAGTCTTCCTTTTCTTATTCTTGGACCTGTTCTTCTTCCTCTTCAGCTGTATGCTATGTATTTGATTCAACACTACTTATCTGAATGTCTTTGACAGACATACCTTCATCAATTTTAATGTCAATGTTTTCAACCATTTTATGTAACCTCTTATTATAGAATCTATATCCTTTATTGTTTGTATCATACCCCAAAAATATACCTTCATTAGTCCTATCATCGTATTTTCCAAGATGTTCATCATTGTTTTTTATATAACATTTACTTCCAAAGACTTTAAAGTGCTTTATTGAAGCAGGTCTCCCAAAGCACAACTCATAAGGAGTTTTATCACAGTTTGCCTTTAAGTGGGATTTGTTAAGAATATGAACAAATGTGTGAATTTACTCTACCCAGAATGTATGAGAAATATTTATTTCATTCATCATTGACCTTCCCATCTACTGAACTGATCTATTTTGTCTCTCAACTA
The DNA here is from genome assembly GCA_001517045.1 of Pseudotsuga menziesii. Lineage (NCBI taxonomy): Eukaryota > Viridiplantae > Streptophyta > Pinopsida > Pinales > Pinaceae > Pseudotsuga > Pseudotsuga menziesii. Next base: position 252,591 of record LPNX010245900.1, read on the forward strand.
CTCCATTTTGTTGTGGAGTCCCTGAAATTGTATATTGTCTTTTGATTCCTTGTTCATCATAGAATTATTTGAACTCCTTTGAACAAAAATCTCCTCCTCTATTAGATCTTACTGTTTTTAATATTTTTACTATTTGATTCTTATTCAGAGCCTTAAATACTTTGAATTTTTCAAATGCTTCAAATTTTTATTTCAGGAAAGAAACCCATGTTAGTTTAGAATAATCATCAATAACCAGCATAAAATAGTTTTCTTTTCTTGTTCTTTCCTTTCTTAATGGTCCACATAAATCCATATGCACTAATTGAAGAGGTTTATCTGTTGATGTGAAGCTCTTGGATTTAAATTGTGTTCGAGTTAGTTTTCCCATTTGACAGGGTTTACGTACAGATTCATATGGTTTTGATATCTTAGGAAAATATTTTACTACTCTATTATTTCTAAGCTTGATTAAATGATCAAAATTCAAATGTCCAAGTCTTCTATTCCATAGACAACTCTCATCATACTTTCTTAGATGACACTCTTCCTCATCTTCTTTCAAAACATAGACATTTTTTTCTGTTCTTATACCTTTGGCAACCGATTGTCCTGAAGATACATATTTTATTTTGTACTCTTTAGAGGTGAAAGCAATTTCACATCCTCTGTCACATACCTGAATGACACTAAGAATATTATGCTTCAAGCCATATACAAACAATACATATTGAGATTTTCCTTTACTATTCAGACTAACCAACCCTTTGCCTCTGATTTTCCCTGGAGAATCATTTCCAAGCTTTACATCTCCTGATTTGTGTTTGCTTAGAGATAGAAATTTACTTTTATCCCCAGTCATGTGTTTGGAACATTCATTGTCAATATACCAGGGGTCCTCTTGAATCTGATTCATAATTCTTTAAATATAATTATGTGGCTTTGTGTCCAAAATTATGACAAATATAACATTCTGGCATGTAGTACAATAGCTCAAAAGAATTGATATTTCTAGCATGAGCTCTTCTTCTAGTTGGAGATGGAATAGAATGATTCTCTTGTTGGCTCATTGATTGTTTCACTTTAGGTTGCAGCATTTGGTTATTTCTAAACTTTGTTCATTGTAGGTTTCTAAATTTAAAAACACAATTTACAGCTTGATGACCAAAGTTAGAACAACAATAACAGTGACCATTGAAAAAATTTTGGTACCTGAATTTTGGCTATTTTCTTGAAATAGATAGCCTTGTCATTTTGTTCTTTACCTCTTCTTCATCATTTCTTGACTGCAAAGCACCACTATCTGTTCCTGTAGATATATCATATTTACCACTCATTAGTTTAACTTAACTGTTGTTTTTATTCCCTTAAGCTTTGATGAAATTTGTTGACTTTGTGTACTCTGGCTGATTGTTGTTTTGAAAGTTAATCACCTTAGTTGTTTCCTTGTTTTATGATTGACTGCTACTTGTACCTTATTCATAACCTATACCAGTCTTGTTCAAAGGAGTTCTTTGCTTACTTGGGATGTTATTTATTTCTTCTGAAGCTTTAATACTTGACAAGTTTTGATGATAAAGAGATTGAAATTTCTCCAATTCTTTTCTGAATTTCACTACTTCTTCCTCGAATGCTTCACATCTCATCTTTTTCTGTGATAATTGTTCTTTTAGAACATCGCTTATTTTATTTTATTCTTCTAGTTCTACCTTTAAAAAGATACAATATGTACTCGGTTCTTTAACATTATTTTCATATTGCATTAGAAATTGTTTTTTTTTCTCTTCTTTAGTTCGAGTCTGTCAATTTCTTCCAATGCATTAATCAACTCACCTTCCATATCAACTACAACATATTTATCATTCATATTACTTCCAGCATATTCATCTTCAAGATATTCTATGGCCGTAAGCATAAAATCATTCAATTCATCTTCACAAGATGACCCATTGTCTGTAACTTCTGAGGGATCAACATCATTTGCGCACAAAATTTTATTTTTGTAGTTATTGTTTTTATTGTATCTCTTAAATGTGTGTTTCTCTTCATCAATATAATTCTGATATTTTTCCTTATAAGGGAATTTAGATGCAAACTGCCCTACCTTACCACAGTTGAAACATTTAAAAGGCAACTTCCCTTTATATTTTCTTGATCCAGTTTTCAGTCTTCTTACAAATTTTTCCTCAATCTCTTCCATTTCAGAATATGCATGTTTGTGTGCTTCAAAAGAAGCTTCTCTAATGGTAGATAGATATTTACTAATCCTCATTTCATAGGAGTTTAAAGTTCCCAGAAGTTGGTCAATAGATAAGGTTTTCAGATCATTCATTTCTTCTATTGCAAAGACTTTTGGATTGAACTTATCAGGTAGAGATCTCAAAATATTTTGAACAAGAGGATATTCCCCAATATTCTCACCAACACTCTTCTTGGAATTCACAAGTTTTTCAACTCTTAAGAAATATTTACTAATAGTCTCATACTCATTCATCTTTAACTGTTCAAATTTCAATTTGTACGTTTGAAGTTTGGCATATTTTACTTTTTCATTTCCTTCATAGCTACTAATGAGTTTAGCCCACATTTATTTTGTAGATTCAAAATGCATTACATTTACAAACTCGGATTCTAAAATACCACTTAGTATAGAATTCATTTCCTTTTCACTAAAACTAAACTCTATCTTATCATATTTGGAAGCTAGTACAATAGGTTTCGTATATCTAATTTCTACCACATCCCAAACATCAACACCTAAGGACATTAGGTGTGTTCTCATTCTAACTTTCCAAAAAGAAAAATTTGTTCCATCAAACAGAGGAGATTTGTTGGTTGAACCATCATGACTTGTCATGTTTAATCTTATCATATATTTCTTATACTAACGGAACCAAATCTGAGACCAATTGTTGAAATTATTCAAATAACTTGGGGGGGGGTGAATCAATTAATTTTTGTGCTTAAACAATCTTATACAATTTTAAAAAACTTTTATCCTTGAATTTTTATGACAGTCAATATGTTATGAGGAATTATAGATTCATTATTTATTAGTAGAAACTTTGTTGCAGCAAATTTAACATGTAAAGAAAACCATCATCATTCAATCACACAAAATACACAAAGACACAGATTTCATGAGGAAACCCAAAAAGGGAAAAAACTCTTCTTCTTAGGATGTCAAGAAATATTCAACTTCTGAACATATTCTCTTTCTTTGAGATCCTACTCAAATGAGGATACAACCTCTGAATTACAAGCACTGACTTGTAGAGAGCACCGACTTATAGCTCAAAATGACACATCTCTTCCTGTGGCCACTTTCCCATGATTCCGTCGCATGTCAACACTTCCATGACGACACTTCATGAAAGTCACTGAATAAACACCTAAATTGAAGGATATATATATTGAGTTCTGTAACTCCATTTGACCTCATCTCTACATCATTTGAAAGATATTTTAGTTAGCTAAAGATTTTTAGAAGACACCAAAGTATGAAAATGCCCAGAAGCACCCTAAAATGAGATTTTTTGATGCATACACGAGTTTCTTTAAGGAAACCCGCATATGTACGTGACTTGATATATATAATAGTCATGTACATGATAAATACATGAATTTTTACATTGCAACCCATGTATAACTCCTATGTACATGACTCTTGTCCCTACAACTCATGTACGCCTCCTGAAAATATAAAAAAAATACGTATTTTGAATTTTTGGTAGTTTGATTAGTTATGCAACTGACTCCTTCAATTGTAACTACTTTGTCTTTGACCCTAACTCTTAATGAATCATATAAATAGAGGTAGCGAGGTCCATGAGAGGATAATTCAACTTTTTGCATTGTCGTGCTAGAGGAATTGGGACTCTCTTTGCCCACACCTTTGCCCTAGAAGCTTTCTCCTTGTGTTGCAGAGCTTGGAGGCTGAGTTCCTTGGATAAGATAAGTAGAAAAACTAGATCAAAGTTTCATGAGGTTCCCAACTTCAAGAGAAGGTATACTTGTACTTGTTTTCAATATTAATAAAGATGTGATGTCCTTCTTTTTCCCAAATCATTGTTCAATGTGTGATTGAATGTTTGTTTATGATCATATTATGATGTTAGTCATATCATTATTTCATGTTTATTTGATTATAATTGCTTTATATGTGGTCATAATCATTTTAGGAAGGTACAACTCGTTTTGCAGGTCTCTTGGAGCAAGAGGAGCAAGAGGAGCAAGAAGAGGATTGAAAGGCTGCTTGGATCAACCTTCGTTTGGATAAGGTATGAACCATTCTAATCTCTAAGACTTGATTATATATGCTTTCTAAACATTATACATCCACCTTTCAACCCCAATACGTTGATGGCCTCTTAAACCCTAACCATAGGAAACTTTTCTTTACAACAGAACTAGAGACTCCGCTGGGGAGAGCCTTGTTTGTTTGGGGTTTCTCTGTATTTATTTCAGTCTTTTGCAAGGTTTCAGGTATTTATTGCTAGTTAGGAACACTTTAGTAGTCTGATAGAACATCTCCCCTGCATTCCTAAGGTAATTTTTGACCTTTTTTGGGATTTTTTCTACCCATACATGAGTTGTAGACTGAATAGTCGTGTGTTTGGTTTGGTACACATGACTTTCTATGTTCTCAACCCGCGTATGATACGCGACTTGTCAATAATACAACCCACATGTGCTTATACACACAACTTGATGTACTATCAACCCATGTATGATATGCGACATGTCAGTAGTACAACCCGCGTGTGCCATTAAAACAGTGTTTTTTCCTCATTTTTGTGGTTTTTTTCTACCGTTGTGAGTTGTTTGGTAGGTCGTTTGGGGTCCTTTGTAGGTGCATGACTCCAAGGAGTTAGTGTCATCCATTTTGGTTGTTCTTTATCTATGTGGTAAGCCTTTCTCTATCATTTTGGTTTTCTCTTTTCTCTTTCCCCCCACCCCCTTTGCTTGGCATGATTTTTTGCTTATATTTCTGGTCAGCCTCTGTTAGTGATCTTTGTTTGAGTTCAGAAGCTTGTTGGTGTTTGTTTCCTTATTCTTTTGTTGGTTAACTTCACCATGGAAAAATATTTGACTTGTCTTTTGTGCAAGCCTTCCTTCCAAGTACGGTTTATACTGACTTTAGGGAATTCTAGAGTTTGTTTGGTGGTTGTATAGAAGAGTCCCTTTTGCTTTGTTCTTATTATCTACATACCTTTGTTTGTATAGTTTTTTTATTGAATTTATAAAAGAAAAAGAAAAAAACACATGTTTGCTTTATATGCATGTAGATTAGGATTTTAGTCTAGATTGCATGGCATATCATTGTTTTTGAAAAAAATAAAAGAATTTGTTCTTTTGTGGCTTTCAAGTTTCTATTTGAAAAAGAAAGAGAATAGTTTTTGCTTTTTGCATTTCATTTCTCTTTGCTTAGTCATTTTTATTCAAATTTGAGTCAAAACACCACATAAGTTTCACATCATTTACCCTCTAACTAAAAAAATCCTTTTAAAATGAACAATATAATTTAAAAATTATTGGTAAGTTTTATTTTATAGTGTCATACACCAACTAGATCAGGCTAGACTTGTGGATTAGGGATTTTTAACTCTCCACCAGTATTAAATTTCAGATGTAGTTAGCCAATCACTAGGTAAACCCTTTTCTATGTTGATTGTATCTAGGAAGCTCCTCTCAAACAGGAGTTAAGCACGAGGCTGCGTGGAGACTTGGATTGAGGAGATAACCCTCTGATTCCTTGTCAAAGTGTAGACCTAGGTTTTTGCACATCTGGGGACTCTATCTTAGACAGGGTTTCAAGATCTGCTACCCTACCCATGCGTACGAACCAGGCTTGCAACTGTCCCCCCAGACTGCCAATATAGTTGAGGTAGCCTTTAGTCTCTTTGACGTATAGGGTTCATACACAGGTACACCGGAAGGCTATTTCTGGTTGACCTTGGACGGGCTTGGAAGGTAACTCTGGTAGAAGGTGTGGGAGGGCGGTGGATGATTCCTCCTCTTGTTCCTAAGAACATCTATAGGGATGCCAAGTAACTATATATAGCCTTTCTTATGGAAAGCATATCTTATACATGTTTGTCTGTTTGGCTTTAGGAACTTTTTAGTGAGTGCTGTGTGGTTTGTCTGTACTTAGTTTTCCTTTAGGTGTGTGCTTTGTACTTTTGGTTTCCTGTTAACCTCAAAATTTGTCTCCTAGTTTGAAACTATGGCTAACACCCCTTTGAACACCAACCAAGAGATCCCCATGCTGGGAACTCCTTGTACTATTCCTCTCATAGGGAATGTTGGTGTTCCTTTGATGGCCACCTTGAATCTACCTGGGTTCACCCTAGGGCTACCGGTGTGGTTGTTTTCCACTCCAAATACCCTAAATTCTCCTGATTCTTCTCAAGTAAGCTCCTTATATAAAGGGCATCAAAACACTGCTTCCCCTTCACCTGTACTTGATTCTACTCCTCCTTCTACCTCATGTGGTGAAAGTACTGATACTAGTACCCAACAGTTTAAAAGGAGTAAAATAAGGTGGAATAGGAAGAAGGCACATAATAAAGGGGGAACTCATTCAAACTCTACAAGTCAAGTTGAACCTCACCATCCAGCCTCTGCAGTTCATGTTGGGGGCACCCATCCAACCTCTGCAGATCATGTTGGATCTAAGCACTCAACCTCTGCAAATCAAGCTGATATTCACCATCCAACCCATGTTGATCATGCTGGCAGGATCCTTCCAACCTTTCTAGGTCGTTGGATCTAGTCACTCAGCCTCTATAGTTCATGATGAGGGAACCTGTTCAACCTTTGATGTTCAAGTTGAACCTCCCCATCCAAACTCTGCAAGTCATGTTGGATTCATCCACCTAGCCTCTGAAGTTCATACTGGGGGCACACACTCAACTGCTGCAAAGCATCTTGATCCTAACCATTCAGCCTCTGCTATTCATGCTGGTGTTGACCATCAAACCTCTGCAGTTCATGTTGGACCTAGTCTTTCAACCTCTATGAGTCATGCTGGGGGAATTATCTCATCCTTTGTGGTTCATGCTGAAGACAATCCATCAGCCATTGCAAGTCATGTTGACATTGTTGAAAATACTACCTATTCAAAACACAATCCCAAGTTTCCTTGTAATCTTTTTGAGGGAGACCACCTTACTTATAAATTCCCTTCTATTGCAGAGGTGCAAAGAGTTTGGTTTCATGGTCATCCTGTTTTTGAACATTCTAAAGTTTTTCAACAACAAACCTATGTTAGTCAGGTTGGACCCAGTCACCCAGCCTCTGGTTGTCATGCTGGGGGAAAACTCTCAGCCTTTGTAGGTCATGTTGAGAGAAAAAAGTCAGCCACCACTAGTCATGTTGACACCGTTGAGAAAACTAGTCATTCTAAATGAAAACTTAAGTTCCCTTGTAAGCTATACGAGGGAGATCATCTTACTCACCAGTGCCATTCTATTGCAGAGGTGCTAAGAGTGTGGTCTGAGACTCAATAATTTCCTTCTCCTGAACAACCTATAGTTTCTCAACAACCTACTCAACCTCTGGTTGATCAAGTTGTCGAACCAATCTCAGCTTTGGTTGATCCCACTCTTCTTTTGGAGAGTGATCCTGATGTGATTGAACCAATGTCATCATTGGTCAATCCCACTCTCCCTTCAGAGAGTGAATTTCACGAAGCGGTTGAATCGGTTTCATTGTCGATCAATCCCACTCTTCCTTTGGAGAGTGAAGTGTCTACTAATCACATTTTCTCCATTGCCAGTTCTAAAATTACTAAACAAGGGGGCACTTAAATCTCTTTGGATGAACTCCCACCAAGCTATTGGATTGCTTCCTGTGATTGGGATAGCCTAGTTGAGTTGCACCTTCCTTCTGATGCACCATTCTAGATAAAGGTCAAAGTTGAACCATACATGATTGCTCGTTGTATTGTTAATGAAGGAGCATCAGTTAGTATCTTGGTTGCTCGTGCTTAGTGAGGAATGGGATCTCCCAGTGTTTTGTCGAATGCTAGTCAGTTACTGGCATTTGATAGAAGAACTTGTATAGACTTAGGAGCGCTTGCTCAAACACTTGTTACTTTGGGTGGGAAGATCATCTTAGTTGACTTCATGGTGATAGAAGACCCCTTGGAATTTAATATGCTCCTTGAATGTGATTATGTCTATGCCATGCAAGATGTGGTGTCAACATTCTTTAGTGTGATGTATTTTAATCATGGTGAAGAAATTGTTACTATTGACCAGTTGGATTTTATTGATCCGTTTCCTAACCCAACTAGAGACCAGGTCTTTCCTTTATTTATTCCTAGTGTTTCTATAGACACTATCCTACCACAAGTGAACTACATGGCCTCATGTCCTTTGCATTCAATTGCTATTGATAAGCATCCTCTGTTTTTATGCTTACCTGCTTGGGACTTGGTCCCAACAGTTGACTAGGTGAGTCATCCTATACAGACTATCGAGCCTGCTCTCCACTCCATCGATCCATTTTAAAGTTTAGACATGTGTCCTATCTCAGATGATCTCCTTCCTTCAGATGAATCCTTTCTAGAGTATTTGATACAGTCTAATCTTCTATTAGAGGTTGGTTCAATTGTGACTAAGTCTAACCCTGATTTTCCTAGTAAGACTGAACTTTCTTCTTATGTTGATATTGTTGAGTCTTTTGACTCTTCCTTTGAACAGCAAGTCAGTGATCCTGATGAGTCTGATTTTTCTTATGAATTTTTCAACTCCTGTGATACTAAGTTTGTTCCTACAGACTCTATCTCCCTTGTTGATTTTTGATCTTCTTTTGAGGTTAATATTACCAATTATAAACGATCAATCCTTGGTGCTATAGAATATTCTTCAGTCGATTCTACCTTGAATTTACCTTTTATAGAAGATAGCAAAGTCACATATGTTTCTGCCAAAGTGACCCACATTGGATCTTTTCTTTTGAATATGATCTTGATGTTGCTTTTCCTTGGAGGCAGGATTCTTAGTTGGATTCACAACTGTTTACTGGCCTTGCCTTATTTTTCAAGCTGTAACTGCATTTGCATGTGCCCTGCTCACACTTATGACCCTGATGCCGGCTTCTTTGCTTTTAGCTTGTTGTATAAGCCCTCATATTTGTTCTCATCATCACTAACCCTTGTATCATTTTTCCTTAGAAACTTGACACCTTTTACATTGAGGAGACGTTACCTAAGTGTCCTTATCTTTCTCGCTTTCCTTGCATTATGCATAGGTTTGTTCCTTGCACTTGGAACTCGTTTCATCTTCCTATGACACTCGTTTCCTCACATTTAGGGAATTCTTTATGATCTCCTTTGAGATCATTAAAAATAGTAAGGAGGCCGTGAGTTGAATTTTTCAGACTCATTAAAACTTCACGAGAAAGATATTGAGTTTCTTTAGGCCTAGTTCTGACTCCTCAAAATAGACTTGACTACCAAGTAAGCTTGTCCATTCAAGCTCGTTAAGAATATGTGAATGGGCATCCACATTGGTGGTAGGTTATTGCTTTCTCAGACCATGTCAAAAAATATGAGAAAGGAACGCTCTCTTTTCTATAGAATTGAGAAGAGTATTCTCAGGTATAGGTTTATCACTTTTCCGAACCCGAGGGACTAAACTTACGAAAAAGGAACCCCCGATATGAGTTTATTTTTCTCTTTTTCGTGCTCTAGACCGAAACATGAAAAATATTATGATTGTACTTTATGTATTTGTCATGCTCATTAAACCCTAAAGAATAAAGCATCGACTTTATTGTTGTAAGCCCCATTTCTCATAATCAAATGGATCTTTCCAAGTGATCTTTCCTTCCTTCACACTCGTAAAACTCAATCTATATGCTTCTTTTGAAGGAGCATTGGGTAGGTGGTAATTTAACCTTTTTTCGGGCGTTCCTGACTAAGTACGAAAAATGTGCACCTTACTTCTTCGGAAGCTAAGAGAGTTCTTATTTAGTATGTTTTATAGTTTTCCAGCCTCAAGAGACTAAAATGTATGAAAAAGCACCCCCTGGAGTCTTCTTTCGAGTTTTCAAACTCTCAAAACTATGAAAACACTGATGATCATGTACTAGTTTGGGCTCATAAAATCCATGAATCGGTGCTTTATCAAGCATTCTTCTGTCTCTTCTTCGAGCTTTCCAAAAATGAATAACGTCCCAAGTTTGCTTTCTTGGACTCGTTAAACCTTTACAAGAAAGAGGGGAAGGGAATTTCATTCACATGTTTTTTACATCATGGAAGCAAGTCTTGTTTCCTTGAACAAAGCACCAGTTTTGAGTATATCAACAGTTGGGTCCTAGTATTTTGACCTTATCTCGATTTAGAGTTTCTTACTCCTCCGATTGGTTTCTTTTCCAATGATATGGGGAATCTTTCAATGTCTCCTACATTGCAGGTTTTTGCCATTGGTATTTTTGTGTCATGCTCACTGTTCAAGGATTAAACCTTTTTCAGCCATTCTGCAGTTTCCTTTAACTTTTGTTTTGTCCATTCCCTAGTATCAGTTCATTACATCATGTCTTCGGCGGTCCTTGTCGTGAAATTTAGTACCAATTCCAGATCTAATTAGTCTTTGAATTACCTCATGTTGGATGATGAAGGATGCCTTAATGCCTTCCTTCCAATGGATCTCTTCCTATCAACTGCAACACATCTTGCTCTAGGAATGATATTTAGAGTTTTATGACAGTACCTTGGGGATTGCAGTCATCAGTGGCAATTTCCCTCACTATTGGGTAGTGGGAATACCTTAATGTCTCCTACTCAATGGATTCTTCAAGTGTTTGACTTCAATTCCTTGTATTCACACTTGTTAGAATGTATTAGGCACCTTGGGGACGATTTTCATTAATGGTTGTTTCCCTCGTGTTTGTTAATGGTTCTCATTATTGACCGGTAATCAAACAGTTTCCTCCATGTTCGAATTCAACTCCTTTATTCACATGGTTAGGATTCATACCTTTTGGGCGGTTTGGATTGAAGACCTTGGGATGACAATATCATCGTCATTTTTGCTATTGCCCAAGTTTCCCAAGACCTTGTCACATTTTATATGACATTTTGCTGAGACATAGATCCACCTTGTATTTTTGTGGTTATGATTAATTGTCAAGTATGGATCCACCTTGTTCATTTGTGGCCATCACTCCTTTAAATTTGATATGGCGCCTTTTTGCATATTGAGTGACCATGATAGTTTCATTAGTTATACATATGTTGGATCTGCCTGTATCTTTATGGTGATGATTTGTATATGGACTTGTATGTCCCAAATATCAGTTTTGTATGACATTTATCTCTCTTTCAGGTACCTTTGTTCGAGCCTTTCGATCTTGGATTCTATGCTCTCTCCATACTCGGTTATTTCCTTTATAATGTATTTCGGCTATCATCTTCCCCTATAACCTCATACATTAGGGGGCATATGTTATAGATCAAAATGACATATCTCTTCCTGTGACCACTTTCCCATGATTCTGTCGCATGTCAACACTTCCATGATTACACTTCATGAAAGTCACTGAATAAGCACCTAAATTGGAGGATCCATATATTGAGTTTTTTAACTCTGTTGGACCTCATATTTACAACATTTGAAATATATTTTAGTTAGCTAAAACTTTCTAGAAGACACCAAAGTCTGAAAATTCCCATAGGTACCCTAAAATGAGCTTTTTTGATGCATACGGGAGTTTCCTTAAGGAAACCTGCATATGTACGTGACTTTCTATATATAATAGTTGAATATGCCCTAAATACATGAATTTTTACATTACAACCTGCGTATAACTCTTGTGTACATGAATGTTGTCTCTGCAACCCGTGTATGCCTCCTGAAAATGTAAAAAAAATACGTATTTTGAAATTCGGGTAGTTTGGTTAGTTATGCAACTTACTCCTTCAGTTGTAACTACTTTTTCTTTGACCCTAACTCTTCATGAAGCATATAAATACTGCTAGGGAGGTCCATGAGAGGAGACTTGAACTTTTGCATTGTCATGCTAGAGGAATTGGGACTCTCTTTGCCCACACCTTTACCCTAGAAGATTTTTCCTTGTGTTGCTGAGCTTGGAGGCTAAGTTCCTTGGAGAAGCGAAGTAGTAGAACCAGATCAAGGTTTTGTGAGGTGCCCAACTTGAAGAGAAGGTATACTTGTACTTGTTTTCAATATTAATAAAGATGTGATGTCCTCCTTCTTCCCAAATCATTGTTCAATGTGTGATTGAATCTTTTTTTATGATCATATGATGATGTTAGTGAGATCATTATTTCATGTTTATTTTATTATCATTTCTTTATATGTGGTCATAATGGTTTAAGGAAGGTATAATTCATTTTGCAGGTCTCTTGGAGCAAGAGGATCAAGAGGAGCAAGAAGACGATTGAAGGGCTGCTTGGATCAACCTTCCTTTGGCTAAGGTATGAACCATTCTAATCTCTGAAACTTGCTTATACATGCTTGTTGAACATTATACATCCACCTTTCAACCCCAGTATGTTTATGGGCTCTTAAACCCTATCCATAGGAAACTTTCCTTTACAATAACAGATTTCATGAGGAAACCTATAAAGGGAAAAAAATCTTCTTCTTAGGATGTCAAGAAATATTCAACTTCTGTACATTTTCTCTTTCTTTGACATCCTACTCAAATGAGGCTACAACCTATGAATTACAAGCACCGACTTATAAAGAGCACCAACTCTGAAATTTATTCAACACCCACTGAATCTTGAGGACAACAATCCTCCCTAGCACCACCCTACCACCCTATTTTTCCAGAATTACATTGAATCAATCCAATACAATGATACTAATATAACGATGCTTACCACTTCATCTTTGTTATGTTCTTATGGTCTGCTTTCATTCTACTATACTCAAGATTTGTCTTCATTCTTCTTCTGGTTTTGTTTATCTCTGCTTCTCCTTTGTTCTACCTCTACTACCCATTCTCTGTTTCATTCGTTGTCTAGTATTTGGTCTATGCATACTTAGTCTCTGCTCTTCACTCTATCTCTTGTTTAGATCATTCTTATTTACTTACTGATTTTAGTATCTCCACTGAACGGTTAACCCTACACAGTTCGCTTCAGCTCACCTTTATACACATACATCTCAACTGCTTCAGCTTCTGAACCTTTTGTATTCCTGATCAAGAATCAGTTATCATTCTATAAATTCCTGTGATCATTAGATTATACACATAACAGTTTTTGACATTTTCATGATTTACACCTTTAAGCACTTCACAAACTTCCTTTTGCATCCGTTGTAGAGGCCATGAACTAGAGAATCAACATCAACCATTGATATATAATCTGTCTTCATAAGAACCGTCCAAACTTGAAAGCTTTAACATTCTGATAATTTTTTCACTTCTGATCGAGCAAGCATCTTTAGAATGTAGAATTCACCTTGTCCGTTGATCAACCCAATCTCTTGTCTTAACCATCGATCTCTATAGCCTCTACCACTTTCCATGAATTAAAATCCAGACTTTTCCATGCTAGTTCAATCACGGAATTATCCACAACCGTAGATCTATATCCGCTCCTTTCTCAACCACCGAGTCTTTCTATCAATTAACCTATTCTGTGATTTGAAAAATTTTCTTCATCCGGGCATGTTCAACCCATGCAATGTTTTAGTGTCATGGATCTTGCCTTGCGTCGATCTCATCCATTCAAAGTTTCGCTTTTTAACGAACTCCACAAATACAAAAACTTAATTCTACCTTGCATCTCTGATTCATGGAATTTATTTCCACCATTGATGTTCATCATATTAAATCTGAATTCCATTAATGACAACCACAAAACCTCTATGCTAGTCTAGCCAAAAATCTCCCCAACAAGATATTGCCCACCCATCAACATAAGACAGAATTTATTTTCCCATGGGGAACCTTTTCCTACTGCAAACTGCCTTTTGAATTAAATAATGTTGGATCCACAAGTCAGTGAGCCATGTCCTATGATTTCCATGATATGAAGCATATAGTGGAACCTTACTTGGATGACCTACCCACCCATTCACAATAGCGAGAGGATCAATCAAGACATAGTAGCTCCATTTTCCTTAGATTCCACCACTATAACATGTGTCTCAATCCACACAAATGTGTTTTTTTTGTAGAGACTAGAAGTATTATTTGGTTTGGTATTTCCAAGGATGGTATTCATATCGACCCTTTTAAAAATTTCATCATTGTGTCCTTACCCCCACCAACAAATATCATGAAACTTCAAAGGTTGTAAAGGAAGACAATATTTTTGTGTCATTTTGTATGTAATTTTGCAGAAAAATGCATGGATACGTGGGATTGCTGAAAAAGAACACTCCGTTCATCTGGGATTCTCTATCCAAACAAGCATTCAACAATATGAAACATGGAATTACACATTCACCTATATTGCATCCTCCTGATTATTCAAAAGACTATTTTCTATATCTTGTGGCATCCACTACTACCATTGGTATGGTCTTGGTGCAAGAAGATACAAAAGACCATGAACATGTGATCGAATATCTGAGTAAGAGTATATTAGATTCTAAAACACGATACTCACATGTTGAGAAGTCATATTTTGCTACGGTCATATCCATTTAGTGTTTCTGTCACTACATTTTACTTCGCACGACTAGTATTCTTGAATACCTAAACCCCATGTATTACATCCTAACTCGCCAGGTATTGGGGGGGAAGTACTCTCGTTTTATTGTTATCCTACATGAGTTTGAACTTGAGTTCACAAAATATACTTCCAAAAATTCATTGTTCTTTCTAGAACTAATGTGAGACCTTACCCGTGCTACTATGGAAACTGATCCCATTGACTCACTTCTAGATGAATTTTTGTTCCTTATTAGCATGACCGATCCCTGTTCTGGAGATCTCATTGTATAACTTGAAACTAAATTATTTTATACCGGTTTGTCTTGAGATGATCATCATGATATCCAACATCACGTGAAATACTATCTCATTATCAATGAAACCCTATATTGATGTGGTATTAACTCTATCTAATGACAATGTTTGACCCACAAAGAGGTTGAACAAGTTTTGAATGATTTCCACTCTAGACCCTATGGCGGCCATATTTTTGGGATGGCTACAACTGAGAAAATCCTTCACACTAGTTATTTCTAGCATTCAAACTTCAAATATTGTCATGAAGTAGTTAAGAAATTCCCACCCTATCAAATGTTTTATCCTAAAAAGTGCACCCCCCAGCTCCTTTACACCTTGTCATTGTTGTTGGCCCTTTCTCCAAATTCCAGATAGATTTTATGCAGTTTAACCCTACCTCAACTGGATGGCATGGTTATGTCATTGTAGTCATTGATTGCTTCATGAAATGGGATCAGAAAATGCCTACATATGCAAAGGATGGTAAGTCTGAGACCATGTTCCTTTTCAATCACGTTATTGCTAGGTTTGGGGTTCGTTAGGCCATAGTTACTGATCATGGATCTCATTTCCGTAATCAAATGATGACTGAATTAAGTGATAAGTTGGGTTTTCTCCATGAAAATTCAATTCCTTAATATCCACAAGATAATGGTGAGGTTGAATCCATTAACAAAGTTTTAAAAACTATGCTTCATAGGATGATGGGAGAACATAAGTTAAATTGGAAGTTGACTATGTTTTCAACACTATGGGAATACAAGACCTTTGTAAAAACAACAATTGGATTCACTCATTTCATATTATCCTACTGGAATAGAATTTGTTTTACCTGTTGAATGTGAGATCCAATCCTTAAAACTAGTTGTTTGAACTCTTTTTGAAACACCTCAGCCGAGGAACAATGTTTTATTTATCTCACAAACCTGGATGAAATGTGAAGAGATGCTACTATGGATAATGAGACACATAATAAGCATATCAAAGCACAATATGATGATTTGGTTCAACATCACGTGTTTAATGAAGGAGATCTCATTCTGATGTATGATCAGAAACATGACAAATTGGGAAACATAAATTTTGAATAGTTGTGGTATGGTCCTTATTTCGTAAGTGAAGTGTTAGAGAAAGGGGCCTATGAGATAATCGATTATTATTGTATACCTTTCAGGAACCCTCATAACAGGATTTACCTAAACAAATAATATGCTTAATATATTCCGCATTGGTACCTTGTACATTTATGTATAGTTAACTTTTTGTGTTGTTTGATTGTTTTGGTGTGGTTTTGAATCTTGTCCTATCTATGACTGCTTATTCCATGTCATGTTTTGACTTTACAAATGGCTTATTGCTATGGTTTTATGGATGGTTCCATCTGCCATACCCTAAATATTGCTTCAACATCTTGGGTACTCTATTCCCAATCCCATGACATAGCTAGTTCAAGGGGAGTTTTCCTAGGTCTAGATAGTAATAATATTATCGAATATCACACAATGATAAGATTATTGACCAAATATTCCTCCTATGGGGTTGATTATATGGTTCTATGTTTAGACTCTCATTTAGTTGTTTCTTTGTTAAATAATTTTTATTGTTAAAGTTGATTTTATCACACTTGGTAGATCACACTTTTATGGCCACCCATGTCCCTCTAAAAACACTTTAGACCCTCCTTGCTCGAATTATACTTTGATGATCCAAGAAATTGCCTAAAAAATTCCTTTTTATGGTTGTACATGACTTTTAAGATGATAGTTGCATGTAGACAGAAATTTCTATAATGTAGGCCACGTACATAGGGATATGTGCATAAAAACAAAAACTTTTGGAGTTTTCCTCAATGAGTCCCAAATAACTTTAATATTGGCCTTCTATATGCCTGGAAACAATCCGACTCGACCATTCACTCACTATTGGAGGGATATTTATTGAGCCTCTTCGATGCATTGAAGGAGGAGAACATTTTGAGATCATGGAAACTATAGTTCATTGTTGCCCCATTATGCTTATGCTTGAGTCTGCATCCCTTTGTCCTTTTTAGCACACATTGCTGCTCTTCCAAATCTTTCCATTAATTTCTAAGATTTCCATTGATATGGAGGATTAATGTGGTGGAGGATTCGGTTTCTCCGTTTCGATGAGTTTTCGCCAAATTTTGTCACTGTTATCTCTGTTCATTATTAATAGAAATATCTATTTCTTGTCCTTTGCATGTATATGACTATGAATATTTATCCATGGATGTAGATGTATTTTCTTATACATGTTGGATTTATATATTCTAGAGTATGCCTAACACTTTTACATATATCATGCTTGTCTTGTTGGTTGTTCTTGAGGGTGAACTGTAGGTACAAGCGTGTTGGAAAAGCTCAACGGGGATCTACCTAAACTGTGTGGAATAAGTTATGTTCCATATCCCTTAGTGTGAGAAGAATTTATTTATCTTGCATACTAAAATGGATTGATTTTTGGTTTCATTCAATCTTTTGTGGTCCACCCCAAGCCATAAGAAGTTTCTCTCCATAACATGTATGCCATTCATAGCCTTGTAATCCTTCATCTCTCTTAGAGAGTACGTCTCCTTGAATGGTCATTTGAGTATATAACCTATCAACATGTCCCAATATCTTTCAATTCAATTTCTGATTCACTTACTAATTACATTCTGGATTGGCATATTGCACATTCTTGACATTTTCATACTTTGAAATAACATGTAAATTTGTAAAATAACGAGTGTAAAAAGACAAGATCCATGCAAATAAATTCCATTGAAAAATTCTTTGATGAGCAGCAAAAAGAAGTTTATATATATATATATATATATATATATATATAAATTTTTTGTACAAAAATGTGGTGCCAATACCAAATCTGAAGCATGATAGATTTCAGTATGATAAGATAATAAAAGACTGAAGCTCATGTACTTCAGTATACATCTCCTATTGAGCGCTAATGATGATCATGGTAATACATGATGGCCCTCAGCACCCTACCTAGCAAGAAACTAAAGCATCTCGGCACACCATTTGTGTGCCGCTGGTACCTCCTCAGAACATCATCCACATATATGTCGGGAATGTCCGTGGTAAGCCTATAGAGGTTCTCCTAGACCTCTTGCATCTCCTCATCAACCTATTGAGGCACTAGTCTCTCCCTCCCCCCCCTTGTCTGTTAATGGGAAAGGATCCCCTGGGTTTGTTGATGTAATTGTAACTTTGGAATGTATTCACTTGTATTTCTTATCTATTGTAACCCGATGTTTATTCCAGGATGTACTTGTGTCATATCATGCCTCGATGTTTCTATCAGGAGGATCTATAATGTAAACAAGTCAAGTCAAGTCATTGTGGGTAACCCTCCTATTGTCTAAGGGTTAAAGTCCCTCCAGTTCTGAGGCAATAGATTTATTAGACTCTCCTAAAGAGGTCGGCCCTAGTAGGGTCTTAGCCATGTCGAGAATTAGTATAAATAGAGAGGTGACCTCTCTATTCATCACACATCTGATCCACACTCAGTTGTAGCACATAGATGAGGAAGAGAAAGACACTGGGTCAAGGAAGAAAGAGGTTACTATTGTCAGGAGATCATCTTACTGTTTTTGGTTTCACTTTAGTGTTGATTCTATCTCTGAGGAAGTTGCGGGGTTGTCTCCATTTATGGTTTCCCCAAGGAAAGCCACTGTGTTCATTGTCTCTTGTGTTTGATTGTTGTGCTTGTTGTTCTCTCAGTTAAAGATCCTAATGAAATGCTAGCTTAATGTTTAAATTCTAACATGGTATCAGAGCTAACCTGAGAAGAAGACACTGTGCAACTGTGGGAACTAGGGCTTCCTATTTTTTGGATCTCTCTCCATGGATTTTCAGCAAAAGTAGGGTGGAATAACTCACATCCCTAGGGCACATCTTTTTGTTGAAGTAGAATCCAATTCTGAGGTTTTTCAATTTTGTACCCAACACTGCTACCGACAATTAGGGCTTTTCACAGAAGTGGAATTTTTCAGTGAGCCCAGGCCTAGATTGATATCCTCCCCAAAATCAAAGTTAGGGATCAAATTCAAAGCATTTTGTTGGACAGAACTCTAGAAAAACAAAATCCTAATCTGCTCCTGAACCAACACTATAGGATTTTAGCTCCAAATCCAGATATGACATCTTGACTTGGTAAGATCTAAATATTTTGTATTTCCATTTGAGGTTCTTAGTTAATATTTCTCATCATACCAACCTTGAAGAAATGAGGGAGCTGATAACATCCGAGCTTGGAAGTATAGGATTTCCCTGGTCCTGGAAGAAAATGAGTTGCACTCCTATATCCATGAGGAGGTTCCAGTTCCAGAGGGAGATGAGACCAAGGCCTTACATAATAAGAAGTTGGTTATGGAAAAGAGGATCATTGTTGATTCTATCAAGGATCAACTCATTCCACATGTGTCCTCCCTCAAGACACCTAAAGCCATGTTCGATGCCCTAACCAAATTGTTTGAAGGGAAGAACATCAATCAAAAGATGACTCTAAGGAACCAGTTGAAGAATGTCAAGATCCAGAATGAGGAAACCATCCAATCATACTTCACAAGGGTCTCCCATATCAAAGAACAACTAGAAGTTGTAGATGAAGAAGTAGAGAATGCAAAAATTGTGATGACAACATTGAATGGCCTCCCTAGGTCATGGGATTCTTTCATCCAAGGAATATGTGCTAGAAAGAAGTTGGTCAAGTTTAGTAGACTGTGGGAAGAATGCTCTCAAGAAGAAGCTTGAATAGCTGCTCGAGAAGAAAAGATGGGAAGTGAAGATCAAGCTCTTATAGTACACTCCAAGAAAGGAAGAAGGGAAAATCATCATCACCAAGGTAAGCATTCTCATCAGAAAAATAATTTTGTAAGAATGGATCCATCAAGACTCAGATGTTATACATCCGATGAAATAGGACACTTTGCTAAAAAATTTCCCAGGAATAAGAATGGATCCAAGAAGAAGAGGAAATCCAAAAGAAGACATCATGCTCATACTACTGAGGATGATGATATGTTTTACCAAAATCCTGTCACCATCATGTGATAAAACATTTGACATACCTACTTTCCCTGAATCCTATCTTCTGGAGTGGAAACTAAATGGTTTTTCATCAATCTTATATGAAAATTCCCAGCACTATGCATGCCCCTTTATCTAGGAGCGATACCCTTATTCCCACTTCCCATCATCTGTTTCCCATAAGCGGTGCCACCGCTTGTTTCCCTTGGTCCATAAGTGGTTATTACCAGAACCACTCTTCCATAGAAGGAGAAATGCGGTACCCTAGGTAAAAAGGGAAAAATAGAAGCTTCTCAAGGCTTCTAGATGATAAGCCTCGAGATATCCCTTATCCCTACTGTAGTGGGTCAGTTGAGCTTAAGATCCCCCATCCTAGGATCTTGGAGGCCACCTCACCCACAAATATCTCAACCTACCCTATCCATCTAGCCTAATAAATACAAGCTATTGGCCATGGTTGAGGGAGAGAACATTGAAGGCATTGTTATGCTGTTGGATTGATCCTTGGTCCAAGATCATTTGGAGAGACCATAGAGAGCTAGAGTCGGAGATTTTGGGGACGAGAATTTGGTTTCATGGAGATGCATGTCAACACTAAGGCTTGGTTGTAAAATTATTCATATTTCATTAATGTAAGTTGATTTCTATCCCACATATGTTGTTGTTGTTGTGATTTTGCATATATGTTGCTAGATTCCTTAGCCCCTAGCATAGATTAGTAGATCATAATATGGTTGCTTTGATCTATTTCGTGTTGAGATTGATTGCAGGTACATAGGTGGACTATCAAATCCTTTTATTCCATATGTCTACAGTGTCTAGGGAGAGTATTCAACCTCTGTCCTCTATTTGTTCTAGATCTGAACCATTCATACCAGTGGAACACCTTGCTGTCCGGAGGAGGTGAAATTTTCTAGCTAACAAATATGGTGACTCCACTAGGGAGTAGCATATCAGTTGTTCTGATCTTCCTCAGTCTGCAAATCTTGTCTGAATCCAGGCTCTGTTTTCTTCAACTCTCTTCAGTCAGATCTACTTTCTGAATTGCATTGGGTTTGAAATCTCCAGATCTGTTCAGATCTGAGTCATTTCAGTCTTTTATGCTCTATTTCTATACTCAATTCAACAGTATTTTCCTTGATCTAGTCTTTTCTGATATGATCCATCGTTCTTTTTTTTTGTTTTGGCCATCTATAGGGAACCGCGCCCATGTTGTGTACGAGGAGTGGTGCCACCGCCTGAACAAAGTGAGCAGTAAGCGGTGCCAACACCTGTAACCCATTTTCCAGGAGCAGTACTGTCTTGGAAACGCTCTATCAAACACCTCCGAAGCGCAGTGCCAGGTAGGCATCATACCAAAACACATTTTCCTCATTTTTCTTTGCAAAAATTTAGATTTTGATTGCTTTCGTTTCTTTCATCAGGCTTGTGTTACTGAACCTGATGTGTATGGCTTGTTGATTTGATGGTTTAAGACTGATTTGAGTGGAATTTTGAAATTTTTTTAAAGTCTTTTTGATTGTTCATCCGCTTTTATTCTTGATTGGTTGTGTTCAAAGAAGGATTCATTGTTTTCTAAAAATTTTAGGGTGTTATTGAAATCTCTTTTCGTTGCATAAACTGAAAGAAGAACACTAGATTAGCTTCTAGGTTTCATTTATTACTTGCATAGTAAACTTATTTTTCCTTCCTTCAAAAAAGAAAAGTTTTGACTGAGACTAGGACATCATCTTTGAGCATTGGATTTGAGTTTTCTGATTGGCTTTGCAATCTTTCAAAACCTTCATGATCTTTCGTCTCTCATGCATCTAGGACTATCTTGATCAAAATAAAAATAAAAATAAATGGTAGTTTTAAGTTAGATTTGCTTATGTTTTTGAGAAAATTGAAAAGATAGAGTGCATTTGCATATAGGTGTGCCTTTTGTTTTTCTTTTAGGAAAGGAGATCCTTTCCCTTCTCATTTGCTTTCGAAAAGAAAAAATCAGTTTTGTAAAAGTGTTTGCTTGTCTTTGATTTGAGGTTCATGACTGTTGTTTGGAAGTCTTTTTGGTTTTGAAACAAAAAGAAAACACTCTCTTCCCTCCCGTAAGTAGGCATACTAAATGGTAAAGTGAACATTTGCACAAGAATACTACATGGTTTTACTTTTCTGTCAAAACATCATGCATTCACCTAACCGTACAAGTTAAAATTAACAGTAGTTATAGGTTAAAATTTATGTAGTAACTTGAGTGATAGGTTAGAAACGTGTTTGGACCGTTAAGCATAGGAGCTGTCGTTATTTGTCAGGATTACATTCCGAGACTCGTGTGGTTCTTCGACATACCGTCGATACATCGAACAGCCTTTCATGTACCCTTGAGGTATATAGAAAGGTACTTCACGTACTCGATTGTATATCGGAAGGCCCCTTGTGTATGGTTATGCATTAGACAACACTACTACTGATTCGAGCTCCCATGTACCTTGATTATATTGGGAGACCCCACTAGGGTACCTTATCCATCTGAGAAAATCCCTTTGGCCGTCTTGTTTGGAGCCATACACCAAAAACAACATTCGAGGAGATTACTACTTATGTACCCTCGAGCTATATCGAGAGTGGCGCCTTCTTGACAATCCTAGTGAGAGACCTTACTTTTGAAATCCTCCTGTCATTTCAAGTCTGCTTTTTTTGACCTATAGTTTATGTAAGGAATACTTTTGGTGTGTTTTCTAGATTTTCTGACCCTAAGCTAGATAGGAACTGTACAAACTAACTGAGTTAAGACAATATAGAAGAGTACGGGGATTGCCACCTAATTTTATTCCTGGTTCAGGAGAAAATCCTATGCAAGCTATTGACCAAGGAGCTGCTACCACCTCCCGTGAGGGAGATAATGTGGTTGTGGAAAGTGGAGTACCATATTCTTCACACTCACCTCCCTTGGTCCAACAGACTTCCCAGGAAGATTCATCGTTCCATTCTCCCGTGGAAGGATGTGTTGATGATGTTGCTCGCCCAGATTTTGGTCCCAATGCTTCATTTTGGGAAACCTATGTAGGTCAAGCCATTGCTTCATTTGGCACCTGTGGAATCTCTTCTGAAAAAGAACGTAGGAAATACCGTTCTACCATTCTCCGCGCGAAGGAGATTGATAGGCAAATAGATGACATCTTAGGTCCAACACTACCATGGTCCACATCTGTTCCTAGGGGATATAGTTCACTCGCCGAATATATGAGACCCATTGAACCGATTATAGATCATCCATTAACACCCTGAAACCCAATTCAAGATACCACCCCTATCACCTCTCATGTTATGTCTATCCCTAATCTTCCCAGGTCTTTTGCACCTGATATTCAAACTTCAATTCCTGTCTCGTTAGAATCTTCTAACGCCGGGGGGAAACCCCCAACATGACCTATGTTATCTAACACCGAAATTGTTACTAGTCAAAGACAGACCTCTAACAAAGAACCATCTACAGTTTATGTCCCTCCCACCCTTACTAATGTGGTACATCCCCCATCTAGTTCAGGTCAGCCCTTGGGGGCACAACCTGTTATCGTTCATTATTCTGGAGTTTATGGTTATGAAATACCTGTAGGTAGTCATCCACCTAATCCTACAGGAATTCCTTATGCTGGAATTCCATACCCTAGTAACACTTTTACACCATGGGGGCAACCCAACTGGTCTTACATGCTAGCTATGGGAGGGATACCTATACATACTACGGGAGGTGTGGGAGGAACACCTTATGGAGGTCCTCCCCATGGGGGACCTAATGGTCCCAGAGGATCTGGAAACTTTCCTCCTTATGGTCCTAGTGGTCCTGGGGGAGCTGGTGGCTTTCCTCCTTCTAGCTCTGGAGGGTCTGGTGGCCCTCCACCTAGTGGTTTCGGTGAGTCTGCAGGTTTACCACCTCTTGGAGGCTCCGGAGGGTCTGGTGGTCCTGGTGGTCCTGGTAGTCCTAGTGGTCCTAGTGGCCCTGGAGGTCCTCCCCCTAGAGGCCCTAGTGGTCCTAGTGGTCCTAATTCCAGAAATCAACCCCCCGTGGAAGGATATTTCGGTGGTTCTTCCTCGCAGCAACCTGTTTATCAGTTTACCTATGGTCCTACTGGTAATTATATGCCATATCAATATTACCAATATGTGAAACCCAATAGACAGTTACCTTTCCTAGCAACTTTGGACTTGTATAATTTGTTCAAGTTGATCGATGATCCCATTCAACACAATCCCTTGTGGCCTCCCATTCTGGTAAAGTTACCATCGGATATTCTGAAATTTGATGGAAAGTAGGGTGAAGATCCACAGAACCATGTTATGAATTTTCATTTATGGTCTTCTTCGAAATCCCTCATGGATGATTCCGTTCGGTTATGACTCTTTCAGCGAACTTTGACCGGTATGGCCATGAAGTGGTACATTGAACTCCCACAACATTCGTTTGTAGATTTTGGCTCATTCGCAATCATGTTCCTTACACACTTTCAACTCCCTATTCGTTATGAAATGGGCACTGAAATTTTAACTTCTTTGCGACAGAACACCTCCACCGACATTTCTTATCACATTCATGAGTGGAGAAGGTGGAGAAGGCTTATTAAGGCCCCTATTCTAGATTAGTTGTTCGCTGATTGGTTCACTAAGTCATTGTTTCCTCCTATTGCTCGAGATGTAGCTATGGGTGGTGCCATTACCAAAGAGCAGGCTATTAGTTGGGATTAGTACCTAGACTTGGTTTATCCCCAATCCGAAACTCTTTATGACCTGATTCCTCAAACTCCTTGCCCCAACACTGACCCTACCAAGCCACCGGCAGAAGTACCCGCTGATGGGGTTGTTGGTTCAATCCAGTCCCCATCCACAGCAAAACCTGCCAAGCAAACCCAAACTGCTACTCCTTCGACTCCTAAGGTTTCCACTGAGGTCAATTCTATTCGAAGTACTCAAACCTTGGGTAATAAAAAGAAAGGTAAAAATAGAAATAAAAAACATGGAAACCAACAAAGGACCCCATGACCAACCAATAGTGACAATGACAAAGGGAAAAGGAAGGCTAAATATCACTGTCTGTTATGTGGTGGTGACTATTTTTCAAAGGACTGTCCTTGTCGGGACAAAATCTCCCAGTTTCCTAAGTCTAATCCCACACTTGCAGTACTTACATATCTCTTTCCTTCTGAACAACAACTGGTAGACCACATGTCTAACCAAGGTAAATCTAGTTCATCAAACAAAATTCATATGATGTCCTCAGATACCATCCATCTGCAAACTTGAAGCCAAAATTATGATAAACCCACAGATAAGAAAGAAGATCAATCTTCTTCAGGGAAAGCTCCCTCTTCTAGTTCTCTAGAATCGTCGTCTACTGTCCCTTTATCTATCGAGAAGCCCACTCTCGACATGATTTTGCACCCACCAAAGAGTAATCTTTGGAAGGTTGTCTTTAATCCCAATTCTTGAGCTGCTCAATTCTATAATGTGATTGAAGATCTCACTCAGGAACCTTGTGCGATGTCTACCTTAGAAGTACTCCAAAGTTTCCCCACACAGCGCAAGAACTTGTTGACAGCTTTAGGATCCGTAGACCCGGATAACAATAACATGATTCATTTCAATGTTGAGAACTATAAACCTAGATTACTGCATAAACTTGATTTTTAGATCATTACGAATGTAGTGGGAAAGAAAGTCTTTCGAACGGTACCGGATGAAGGAGCTTCAACCTCAATGTTATCTCTGACTTGTTGGAAAGCTATTGGCTCTCCCGATATTGTCACATCGCCTATGACCCTTCAAGCCTTTCATGGATAGGGTTTTCAACCTGATGGTCTCATATCAGCCCTCACGGTCGAGCTGGGGGGAAAAACCATTTCCATCCAAGTAGAAGTGGTAGATGCCCCTTTAGATTACAACCTCCTTCTAGGAAGGAATTGGTTCTATGCCATGACTGTTGTTGCTTCAATAGTATTTTGAACAGTCCAATTTTGACATTCAGGGAGAATTGTTACTATTGATCAGCTTGATTTCTGTATGTCAGATGTTACTACCTCCATGGCTAATAACATGCCCATGTTAGGCCAGTCCCCTCCTCCTTACCAGTCTATTGGGGTAGGCATGCTGAAGGACTCATCCCTTATGGGGATTTTTCCATATACTCCTCCTAACACAAATACCGCGATAGTACATGTGATCGCCTCATTTTATTATGATCCTAAGGGAAAAAATGTTGTTGAGTCCACCTTGTTGAGTCCTCATGAATGTATGTATGACACCATTTAAACTTCTTTCGATGATCACACTGATGAACTTCATTTAGTGGCTTCAGATACTTACCATTTACTGTACTAGTTAGAAACTTCTCTTTCGGTTCTAGACTATCTCTCCGAGACTTTACCTTTCAATGAGTCCATTATGGAGAACATGAATACAGATGAGCCCATTTGGAAGGATCACCATCATAGATCTATGTTCCTCCCCAATACCAGTTCGGGTAGCCATGATTTTGCACTTTGTTTCCTACTGATATTTTCAACATTTTGCAAAGTCCTATATTGTTTCCAGAGATAGATTCTGAAGGAAACCTTTGCAACATTACTCAGATGAACCCAATTGACATATCAGCCAAGCCTGATGTTATTGAGCATGTTCATGTTGGGCAGAACTACTCCACAGATGAATCTAAAGCATATAAGGTATTTTTTAAGGAATTCCACGATATTTTTTCTTGGTCCGATGAAGAGATGTTGGGGATTGACCCTTCCATTGTGGTTCACGAGATTAAAACTTATCCCATGGCTAAACCTATCAGGTAGAAACTGAAAGCTGGTTTTATTTATCCTGTACCTCTGACGGAATGGGTATCGAATGTTGTCCCTATCAATAAAAAACAAGGCACCATTAGAGTCTGCATCGACTTTAGGGATTTAAATAAATATTGTCCCAAGGACAACTTTCCTACCCCGCACATCGATCAGATTATTGACAACTATGCTGGAAGTGTCATCTTTTTATTCATGGATGGCTTCTCTAGCTATAATCAAATTGATATATCGCCCTCCAATCAGCATAAGATGACATTTATTTTCCCATGGGGAACCTTTGCGTAAAATAAGTTACCTTTTGGCTTGAAAAATGCTAGAGCCACATTCCAGCATGCGATGTCCTATGCGTTTCATGACGTTAAACATATTGTTGAACCGTACCTTCACGACCTCCCTGCTCATTCACAGCGACGGGAGGACCACCATGGTCATCTCAGAGACATATTCCTGAGAAGCTGTCATTATAATATATGGATCAATCTGCATAAATGTGATTTTTGCATTGATACGGGACGTCTGCTTGGCTTTGTGGTATCCAAAGATGGCTTCCAGATCGATCCTTTGAATATTGCCATTATTCTTGATCTACCAGCCCCAACCAACCTCCTTGAACTCCAAAGTTTGCAGGGGAAGGAAAAATTTCTCCGCCATTTTGTGTGCAATTTCATAGAGAAAACGCTCGGTTATATGCGTCTCTTCAAGAAGAATACTTCATTCTTCTAGGATGACCAGGCCCAATGCGCCTTTGATAATCTTAATCATGCTCTGACTCATTCACCCATGATACACCCCCCTGATTATTCAAAGGAATTTCTCTTGTATATTGTTTCCTCCACTACTACCATTGCCATGGTTTTAGTGCAGGACAATCTCCACGGTCAAGAGTGTAGTGATAATTTCTACTCACTACAGGGGCAGGAATGGCTCTCTTATGCCTATAGGGCTCCTACCCTTTGAAAACGGTAAAAAAAAATGGAATGGAAATATGACTTAAACAAAGCTACGAAATGAAACTAATCTAATCTAAGCAAGAACATAAGAAAATGGAGCACTACTGTAAACTAGATCTAATAGCTAATGATAGAAAATAAAGAAGACGAGATGAAGTACTGTTGAACCCCTCTACACATAGTAGGTTAGGGTTCCGCCTCCAAAACCTGCAAAATAAACCTAAGCTACAATGGAGAAAACCCGCAAACAATGTTAATGAAAAACATGCAAATAGAAATGAAGCTTAGGAAACAAAACAAATAAACAACCATGAAAAGAAATTATACCTCACTTAGGTGGAAATGGGCCACCATGCCCTAGCTCATGGGAGCACCTCTCTCTTGGTCGGGAAGCAATGGCTTGATGAGATGGAGATGAAGGAGAGGGAGAGTGGGTGGTTTGAGAGCAAGAGATCTCAAAGCATCCATGGGTAGCATAACAGTATGCAAGGGAGGAATGTTTTGAGAGTGATACGCCACCCTCCTTTTATAGTTTTTCCAAGGGATTTTAGGGTTTTAAGCCCTTGGTCAGGGCTTTAGCCCCTTTTTTGAGCCTTTAGCCCCTTTCACCCTAACTTTAGCCCCTTTTAGGGTTTTAGCCCCTTTTTGAGGGCTTCAGCTCCTAGGGGGATGTTTTGCACTCTTTTTGGGGGTTTTTAGCCCTTTTCTTCATCCTTGGGCTCTTTTGGAGGTGTGGGGGTCAAATGGAAGGTCTTATGGAGTGAAATGAGTGTTGTGGGATGGTGTCCTTATGTGGTTTAGGCCATTGAGAGTTGTGTGGGGGATTTTTTGGTTAATATATTTCCCCCTTATGTGTGAGGGCAAGAGCTTAACGTATGGACAATGAACATCATAGGATTTGATGTTGAGAGGTGGTGCTTCCGACGCTGGGGCATGGTGGCTTTTGGTTTTGTATTAATTTGGTTCCCATCAATGGGTGAGATATAATAAATGTGTGAAATGTAGATGGACGAGGTGGGCATCCCCATGCTCGCGATAATGTCAAAAATAATCATTTGATCTATGCTCTAAAATACACGAGCCGATCATATAAAACTGATGTTACAATGTTGGTTGCCTCTCATGTGAGGCTGAATACAATACTGATCTCGTACATTGGACCCATGGCATTCTCCTGCAATGCTATATGTTCATGACTGATGGTCTACTGGATCTGGAATGATACATAACTGTATGTACTCTCTGATTGAGAGTCAGAGTCTCTATGGTACAAGTATGATGCATCAATCATAAAGGTATATCGAAGCACTATTGGGGCTTCTAATGACTGTCTCCAACGCAACCCGAAAATCACAAGGGACATAACCTATTTAGGTCCCTCAAGTGGACTCACCAATGTGCTAGAGCCAAGTGACATATGGGGTATTTGACCAAGTACTATGTGGAACAAACCCTGTATGAGTCTCAATGGTGCGATGATGGAGTTGAAGTTGAGCACGTGAGAAACAACCATCCCAAGAGGCACTAAGGACTCCTCTCAAGTGGTCCAAGGAACTCATCAATGATGTAAATGAAACCAAGGTACAGGGACCTCTGGGTCTATCCTTTGGATATGTGTGTTGGCATCAACATAGGGAGACCTGCCCCTAGTCAACGCAATGATGTTTCCTTGATGAGGAGCATGAGGGATAACCGAAAGGTGTGAAGCAATCTGTGGACTGACTCACTGAATTGCGTGGGAAGGAGAGGGAAGGGAAGAAACTAAACAGGGGTAGGGGGGGAGTGGGAGACTCAAACTTCCTTTGTTCAGAGTATGATGGCAGGGTGGACTAGGAAGCAAATGAAACTTAACTCATGGGAATGGGATCATAGCTGTAATACCGGGAATGTCACTGCAGATGGGAAATACTTGGAGGTGGAGGACACTTTTGATGCTGATGTGATCCAAGGAAGACACATTGTAGAGTAATCTCAACAAAGGTGACCCAAAGTGGGGATGATTCCAAACTGTTTTCTATGGGGTGGTGTCTAGGGACACCATTGTGGTACGATCTCGTGGATTTTTGGCGAGCCTGAGAAGGTAAATGCTCGATGGTGCTTTCAATTTTAGAGAGTCTGAAAGCATGAATAAGACTCCAGTGGGGGCTCTTTTTCATTGGTAGTCTCCTGTGCCCAAAAAGGGATAAAATTATACATAGGAGAGCTCGCCCATCCTAGAGGGGATGTGAGACTTCTTTACCATTGGTAGTCCAATCAGGCCAGAAAAGGTTAAACCTATAATGACTGGATGGTCATTCAAATAATTTTACGAGCATGAATGAAACCAAGTTTGCTTGGTGATCTTTTCTTGTTGAGACAGCTGGAAAAGAGCTTAATGACAACTGGTGGTGAGATTTTTCATAAAGTGCGGCCCCTTTTCCCCAGAAAGAACAAAAGTATGCAGAGGGGAACGGTCTTGGCTTGAGTGTGCCAAGGAGGTCCTTTTCATGAAATGGTCTACATGGTCCGTCAAAGGAGGTAAATGAGATGATGTAGATGCTCTTTCCTATACTTTAGCGAGTGGGAAAGGAAACAGCTATGCTTAGCGATATTCTCATTGTTTTAAGGAGTCAGAAAATAGCTTAAACAAAAATCCAATGTGGTCAACCGACGGTGGTGGCATGGGTGGTGCCCCCATGTCGGGATGGTGGAAAGAGGTCCACAAGTCATCCACATAGTATGAACGGAGCAGAAGGCTCTCAAACATACCAATACATGCGTGGGATAAATCACGGCAGAGGCTTGCAATATGGTGTGGCAAAGGTAGGCAAATCGAGGTGGCTCTCGAATAGAGGTCAGGAGAGCGTGTGTGTGTGTTAATGTGGACGAACTTGACCACATGCAATGTAAGTACAAGTCCAGAGGCATTTATATGCCAAGTATGTGCAAGAAAAGAAATCGTTTTGTGGACAGTGGTTTAGAGGTCTCCGTAAGGTGCATAAAAAGAAAAGAAAATCTATGTGTTAAAAATACAAACTAAAAGCTAAAATTTCATTTCTTAACAGGCTGTGGCCCGAGGACACTTCTATGTCAAATATATGGAATAAAAACAAAGGGTTTTGTGGATGATGGTCTAGATGTCTGTGTAAAGTGTGGTGAAAAAAGACAATTATAAATACAAAAAGTAAAATTACAGTACAATCCTTAACGGGTGGCAGCCCAACAACTTGCATGAGTAGCGGTTAGGCAGTGTGATACGAGTACTGGTCCATAAACACTCGCATTGTCCTATCATGGCTTGTGAATCGAGGTGACTTGTGGGAAATGGTCCCGAAATTAACTTATTAAACACGGCTTGTGAATCGAGGTGACTTGTGGGAAATGGTCCTAAAATTAACTTATTAAACATGAGATGATGGTCTCATAACTAGATAGAGGGTGGCATTATGAAACTAGTGGCACTAACGACATCTCAAATGGAGTTCGTATGGTCCTGTTATGTCAGTCAGAAGAAATTAGGTCAAATGGGGCCTATAAAAGGGGAGGGTACACATGGTGAAGTGTCATTGTCACTGTTCATTGTGGAGATGGAGAGGTGGGCCCTAATTCTTCATTTGCTAATTTGTCTTGATTAGATCGATGGTTTCACAAGCCATGACTTGCAGGTGAAAGCTCTCACCGAACCTCTTCATTTTGATGGCTTATTTACTAAATTTGACCACCTGGAGGCCCCCCATGAGATGTTTGGGGTTTCTTGTGTGCCAGGTCGCTCATTTCGAAGGGAAAGGTGCACCCTAGGTGCACCTGTTGGGCCATTATGAGCGCCCTGGGCACTCCTTTTGCTCAGATAAGTGCGCCATGTCCTCCTTTGGGTGGTTTTTTTATGGTGGGGATGTTTGACATCATTGTTTTTGCTTTGTGCAGGATGGTGGAGATCAAATGGAGGGAGAGAGACTACAAGCCAGTCACAGATGCATCATTACAAGACAAGGGTGTTAGAGATACATTAGCCCGCTGTGGGTTGCTGAAGTTTATGAGGATTTTGCTTATGCAGAGCTTGGGTTTGTAGATGCAAACTCTGATTGGTTTTTGGGATGTTGCTGAGGAGGTGTTCCCCTTCCTGGGCCAGCGTATTGAGATTACACTGGAGGATGTGTATTTCATTACTTGGCTCCCAATATTGGGAGTAGTTGGTGACTTGGTACATGTACTATCTCGGGGGGAGACATTAGAGGATCTATGTGATCGGCACTATTACGCTACAACGTATGTGTGTGGTTCTTATATTATGATGTGTGACATTGAGGATTTGTCTACATAGGCGGTGGGGACTTTACTGCAGTGCATATTGGGTTCCACAGGGAGCCACAAGATTTCTAGTGGTCATCTACAGCTAGTGGAGTGTGCCATTGGTGGCACATATTATGCATGGGGCCAGATGTACTTGCAGACTATTCTGCATTAGCTGAACAAGTGGAAGACTAGTGGTGCTGGCTTTTGCTTTGGCTCCTTCCTATGTGCTTTCTTCTTTGATAAAGTACCTACACTTCATCCTCATCAGGCTATGGAGGAAAGGGATCCACGTGAGCTGAGGATGTATAGGTGGTGCCAGATGATGATTCATGAGGGTGGCAGTAGAGTGGGCCACTTCTTCACGGAGGAGTTGTTGGAGCAATGGCTCCAGCTGCCTGTGGTGATTGAGGAGTACCCATATGCGGGTATGGATTTCCAGGGAGATCTTGAGATGCCCCGACATCCTGGTCAGGCTTGGGGACCAGCTGGTATGTATGCTTGATATTTTTATGTTTATCTTTGTGCATAGTATAGTTGAGCTCGTTAGTGATTTTCATATTGATGTACGTGGACGGATGGTGTCCTTGCTTGTGTGTGCAGATGTTGGTCCTCTCCTACCACCTAGGCATTGGAGGTAGGTTATTACTGTACCTCTTATTCTGGGAGCTTTCGCAGGTGGCAGTGGGATATGGATGGACTGGTACCGTACATGGAGGAGTTCGCTACTGGAGTGTCATATGTTGGTTGGCAGCATCTGAGCACTAACTTTATTGCTGCTATTTGCAATCTTCCTCCCGAGCTGACAGGCGTGATGAGGAAGATGGCTGTGGCTTGCAAGCACTTTCGCCGAATGGCGAGAGGTGGTCTTCTTGCATAGGATGCGTCCTCTTTGGAAGATGATGAGTCTGAGTCAGATGATGGGTCTGAATCGGATTATTAGCCTTATGGGGCTATTCCTATTGCGCTAGTGCACTTAAGGATTTTTCTGTTGCGTATGTATATCCTATTGAGAAAGCATATGTGGCTTCTCATTTTTGTATTGGACATGCAACTTATGGATTTATATCTATATATATTTTTGACGCACGTGGATTCACTTTAATGGTTTTATTATGTGAGTCTTTTTATTATGTTGTGGAATGCAAATGCCTATGTGATGTATTATTACATTGTGTGTGTATTTTTAGACATGATTATGCATTATGTTATGGTTGTATGTTTCCTATATACTGTTATGGATGTGACAATTTAGAATATCGTTAGCCATTTGATCTATGACACTATTGAGGTTCCTGGGAACATGTGTGAATGTGATGGATTCAAATGTTTTGACCATGTCTTTAGTGTACAGGTACTTTATAAAGAGGCAAGGATCGTGAACTCGGTAGTGGTTGTTCAGTTGAGAAACCAGCAACAGGGAGTCTAAGAAGACATCCAGATGATGAAATCCTAACTGTAGAGTGGTGACCAAGAGGCCATTGACACCATCATACTCCACCTAGTTGTTGGTCATGGTGCCCACGCATATCCATCGATGTGGATCAACTCGTGCGATGGGGAGTGGATTACCCATGCAACCGAGGCGAGGTTCAGGTACCATCTGCTTGCTCCATCTGCGAATCCCATATACCGATCTAAGGTGTGCTCCATCTGAAGCAATGAGAGGAAACGATACATAAGACTCAATCGGGAAAAATGTCTAAAACAAAAATGAAAAGACTATAATACATTTTAGAACATTGTCACTCAAAGGGGTGACATTAGGGGGAAAGTTGTTTGGAATTTCCCAGGATCAGTTGTCATTTCTTTGTGTGACACGGTGAATCCTTAGAGACAGCCCGTGGGGACATAGAAAACACACTTGGATGGCTTCAATTGGATCCTATACTGGAGACATCGCATTAGGTCTTGTCGCAAGTTGTCTATGCATTGTGTGTGGTTTTGCAACCACGCGATTAGGTTGTCGAAACAAACCAACATGATGTGAACAAGATCACGGAAGTAGTGCGTCATGGCACGCTGGAAGGTGGCTCCAGAATTTTTGAGGCTGAAGGGCATGACTCGATAGGTGAATGTGCCCCATGGGGTTGTGAATGCCATTTTGTAATGGTCTTCTTTCTAAATTTGGACTTGGTTTTATCCAGAAAAACCGTCCATGAAGGAAAAGGATTCATGTCTGGCGCATGCATCGATGATCTGATCGATGAACGGGGAGGGGAAGTTGTCTTTGGGACATGCCCCATTAAGATCATGAAATTCTGTGCAAATGTGAATGGTACCCTATTTTTATTCATGGGAATAGGATTAGAAACCCAAGTTGTGTATGCAATAGGATAGATGAAGTCGGCTATGCGCAGCTTCTCTATCTCGGCTTTTACCGTAGTCACTTTGGATGGATGGATGGGCCGTTGCTTTTGGCGGACGGGTGCCACATCAGGCCATGTGATGATGTGGTGTTCCATGATGGATGGATCTAAGCCAGGAATTTCAGTGTATGACCAGGTGAAGATGTCATGGAATTCTTGGAAGAGAGAGGTGTACGCATTGACCTCTTCCGCGAAGCAAGATGCTCTCAGCATGATTTCTTCAACGATCTCAGAGTTATTTGAGATGTCAATTTTAATGGTTGGTGAAATGTTTGCCATGTTCCCTTCTTCGAAGGCATCGGGTACTGGGATTGGGTTCTTGAACCAGTTAACCTTCCCATGGATGAAATATTTGGTCTCCACGGAAAACTTGTCAGACTGTGACACAAGCTCTTCTAGGAGAAAGAACGAGCGATGGTGCATGTCGTCCCATGGGTATTCCAGGGTGGTCAGAGCTTCAAGTATCTCCTCGTCGTTGTTGAAGCAATGAAGTGACAGGTATGATGGACCATCATTGGAGATGGGGATGAGCGGGTCAGGGGAACTAGACATCATGTAAATGGACATGGTGTCGGACGAAGGAGGAGGTGGTGGGTGAACTTCTTCGATCAAGGTGATATTAGACTCAAGGGAATGGTGATGAAGGTATGCAAGAGCCATTCGAAATTCATGTAGGTCTTGGAAATTGTGGGAGTAATATCCATACAGGCCACAAAGGGTGCAAACATGGTTTGTCCTCAATGCCTTGTTCTTGACTAGTGGCACGGTTGGGAGTTCAACCATTGGGATATCTTTGTTCATATCCATGGCATCCAGGTGCATATGGATCACTAGAATTTTAGGGAAACTCTGAGTTGGATGGCCTCATTGTTCACAGACTGCAAAAGGTGGGACTTATCATGGTTCTGCGATGGATTTGGTGTTCTTTTCCCTAGCCCTTTTGGTTTGGGGCGATGCAGGTGTGGGTGTGGCGGTTGGCTTATGTGGACCAGGTGGGGGGTGAGACTCAACTACGATAGGTTGCACTAGATTTAACACAACCTAGGGCATCACTGGTTGAGCTGGTGGGTCTAGATACCACACTAGGATCCCCAACGTAAAGTTGGGTAGGCTTAAGGTGGCCATGACTGGCTTGCTCATGAGACCAGGTGGGGGAAAGAGGAAGGGAATTGTATGGACTGGAGATGAGCCCACATAACTCCCAGCTAGTTGCATGTGGGGGTGAGCTTGTGGTTGCAGCTACGCATAATGCTGTTGCTACGTTGATTTTGCGGCTGCTGTTGGTGTTGCAGCTGTGGACGTTGTTGTGGTTGTGGTTGGGGCTACGACTACGATTGTTGTTTGGGTGCAGTGGTGCCTTATGAGAGCATGCACAAGTCCACAGTTTTCTTTTGTGTCGGTGGTGGTGAAACCAATGGAAAAGGAGTCGTCATGGTGGTATTGGTAAAAAACCCAGGGCCCCCATTCAACGGTGGGGAGGTTGATGTGTTTTCAACCATAGTGTTTGTTACAGGGATGACGTTAGTGTGTGCGGTCGCCCCTTGCGGCTCAATGGTGGTGATGGTAGGGATAATGTTGGCAGGTGTTGTTAAGCCTTGCGGATCGTGGTAGGTGAGCTGGTCAACTATCACAATCTTCCCTTCATGGGAGAACATCATGAGGTGCAAGATAGTTGATGTGACAGCTTGCATGGCATACATGTAACTCCTCCCAAGGAGGAGGTTGTAGTCTAGTTGAGCGTTGATGACTTCGATGTCAATTAGGACTGTCTTCTTGGCTAATGTGATAGGGACATGGGGGAGGATTCCTTGGGCTTTAGTGGGATGTCCATCATAAGCCTGCAGAGTCATGCAGGACAGTTGTAGAATTGGTGATCCAAGCTTCTGCCAAACAAAGGTAGACATGATGCATGTGGATGCCCCCTCATCCACTATGCATCGGTGCACAACCAAGTTTAGGATGGACACTGGGATTTGGAAGGTGATAGTGGAGGGCATGCACGGCTCTCCATTTTCTATATCAAAGGTGATTAGCTTGGAGTCAGAGGGGTCTACTGCCCCCATAGAGGCTAGTAAGGCTTTTCGCTGCATTAGGAACATTTTAAGTACCTCAAGAGCAGACATGGTGGTTGGTGTTTGGGCCAAATCATCCACAATGCTATAGCTGACTACAGCTCTAGCTATGGCATTATTGGTGATTTTGCATACGGGGGGCACAGGAATGGGGGTAACTGGAGAGGTAGGTTGGTTGTCTTAGACATGGATGCTACTGATGAGTTGACAAGTTCGGTGGTGGTATTGTATTGATTTTGTTTATTCTGTAAGTTGATCTCTTCAGTGGTCATGGTCATCAGGTGGTGAACACCTGTTTCAGCTGTGGGTGATGCCCTCGTAGCATTGGGATTGGCCTGGGGAGGGGGAGGGGTTGCCACCAATTCTTGGACTGGTAGTTGGTTTTGAAGCACCATGGGAGGAGGTCCTTTTGGTGCCTGGTTGGGTTGGGATTGAGTGGGGGCATTGGCAGCCTATTGGGCCTCATTTTGAATGGCCTGCTTAGCAAGAGCCATGAGGGGACACTCAAACGTGTAATGCCCATAGACATCACAGAGTGTACATGGTTGGTTTGTGTGCAAGGAAGCATTGCGTCTTGGTTCATTTTGCTGTGGGGTTTTTGGGCTGGTCGGTTAGCCGCGGCATTATTGGGAGGGTTCGGTTGCTGACCACCTCCCTGTGGTTGGTTGTTGCCTTGGTTGTGGGGCCTATTGTTTCTAGCTTGCCCTTGTTGATTGTTGGGGGTAGGATGGTTGGGATGGTTTTGTTGTGTGAATACTTGTCCCAACGGAGCGGATGGAGCGGGGGCGGGGGCTTGAACTTGTTGCACTGGTGGTGCATAGTATATTTGTGGGGGTGGTGGTGCCATGAATGTGGGAATTTTTCCCATATACCATTGTGTTGGCCAAGCCATGGCCTGAGCTTTCTTTGGTGGTGTAGGTTGTGCATAAGAGGTTGTCGCTCTGGACTAGGACATCATTCTAGCATAGTTCAGAGCTTGGTTTTGATAAGCAACATTAGTAGTGTTGCTTGGTTGGAGTGTAATGACAGATGGTGTCAGTCAAGGCTGTGGTTGTTGGGAGACTAAACCTATGATGCCATCCACTGTGTGGGATGCCCTTGGTGTGTCACAGTAGGAGGTACTCGGATGGGGAGTGTCTGGGATGACAGTATACAGGTATCCTGACTTGGCATAGATGAGGTCAAATTGTTGGGCCTTCAGTATGGCCTCTTCAGATGCGACGTCCTTTGCGATGGGTAGGAGCAAAGTTTTGAGGAACCAATCCAAGAAGATACTATCATCAAGTTGGATCTTAAACAAGATGCACCACCACGACCACTCATGGATATGATCAGTGATGTGAGTGGAAGTGTTTTGGCGACAGGATAGCAGGATCTCCACCCCCTCGTCATATCTGACAGAGAGTTGGAAATACTGTAGGAACATGAAGGATAGGGAGTTGAAGTTGGGGTACTTGGCTTGTGGCAGCTCAACGTACCATTTGGCCATGGCACCTGTAAGGGTGCGTTGGAACAACCTCAGCCTGATGGGGTCATCTACGATGCTGTCGGATGAGCACCATAGATGGAATGCCATTATATGATTTTGGGGACATTCCCCAGCTTTGCCTTCAAACTTTGGGATGTATGATGGCATCTTAGTTGGCATGGGGGGCCAAAAATTTTGGTGGTTGATGGGGTCATTCATTAATCTATCCAATTTTGGCAAGTTCAGACGAGCCATGAAGGGAAGATTTGCAATGGGGGTGGGGTTTGTAGGTGCATAATGCATCTGCATGGCTGGGGGTGATTGTGGTGGCAGTATGGTGGATGGGCCAATGCCCCCAAGTGTTGTGGGTGGGATGGTATGGGTAGTGGGGGAATTTCTCCCATGTATGGTGGTAGGGGCAATGTGGGTGGTCGGTGCACTACCCCCTTGTGTGTTAGGGGGGACAATGTGTGTGGAGGGGCCACTGCCCCCATGTCTTACCACTAGGCCAGCTTGGATAGTCACTATTAGTGGTGGCAATTGGCTAATGACAGTCTGCATGATTTTTATTGGACTGCTTGCCAAGTTGTGGGTGACAGATTGTGATGTGGACATGGGTCCACTTGCTAAGGTTAGGCCAAAAAATGGATCTGGGTTTGCACTAGCCACGGGGCTTGATGGTGCGGTGTGGAGGTCTGGTTCAGACTGATATGGGTCTGAATCATAATCAAAGGCTGTGTGGCCCACTGATGGTGTGGGGGATCACTGAGAATGGCTATGACGGTGACGACTGAGTGTTCCAAATGGTGGTGGTTCGCCTCTTAGGCATGAGGAAGATCGTGGAGGATCAATTGTGTTCGCTTTTGTGTATGAAATTGGTGGGTATGAGATTTGGACCCCGATTTAAATGGCTTCCTATTCGACGAAGGTGGTCTCTCAGCCACCAAGACTACCAGAAGACAGTGCTTGGCTTGTTCCTCATGGGTGTTTCTACTCAATTGGAAGGGGTCATTGCCCGTTTCTCTTGGCAGATCCTCTTAGCGGCCAGCTAATTTGGGGTTCCTGTGGTACTCCTCACAATGATTTTCTGGGAAAAGACCCAGTACTTCCCACAGTTTAATCAGTTACGGACTTATGTCCTTAAAGATTGCAGAATTGATTGAACTTAGTGTAAATTTGGTAAATTTTAAGGCTTACTCAGCGTCATGAGCTGAGTTGGGTTAATTATTTGGCATGGTGTGTTGGTTTGCTTATTTGTTCTGGTATTTGGTTTGCAATATGGTTTATGAATTCATGGTAGATTTCATATCATGGTTTTGTATGCAAACATAAACATAAATTTGTAAGAAAGTATGGTGATTAACCATGAATTGTTGGCATAACTAAATGTCTACCTCTTAGTGATATTCTTCTTCAACCAAGAGAAGGAGATGGGCTCTCAACACAATGGGACTAAGCCCATCCATAGATCCTCATGTCACCTCCCAAGTGCTAGGTTGGTCAAAATGGAGGACGCTTAGCGTTGTGAGAAGCCCTCCTTCTCTACCCCGTCTGCCTTCCAGGTCACCTGGTTTTAGTGGTTTGGGAAAAATACCATGGAGTGCCTAGATCTATACGAGCTTACCCTTCGTCGTATCCTAGAATACCCCGAAGGGTGATAACTGGATAGAGGAGGAAGGGGGTAGCAAGATGATTAATTTTAAGTTACTTTTAGTTAGACTAATTCATTTTATTAAGCCTTAGTGATTTATTTAGCATATACACATTGTTCATGGATTGATTTGCAGAAAATGAAAACTAGAATTAAAGGAGACCTACAATGGTGGGCAGAGGCAGCTGGGCTGCACTAATAGTCCTACGAAACTGAAAATTATTGTGAATTAAACTTAAATACAACTTCTGTGTGACAGGCCGCACATTTCTGACCAAATCCCGCGAGGGGGCCGCAAGATTTTTCCAGAAATGAGTAAGGGGGTCACACAAAATGCAAAAACAGCTGCAACTTGAGCTTATGGGAGGAATTCATGCCTGCCTGAGGATTAAGTGCACCCTGGGTGCACCTATTGGCCAACTAAGTGTGCCCCAGTCTCACCTTTTCCCCTGATAAGAGCGACTTGCTCTAGAAACGGGTTTTTTGGTGATGCAGGGTCAGATGTGGCCGACAGTAACTAGTATTGGGGTCAGTCTGAATCGGATCAGACTAGCAAAGGCTTCGGCACTGACAAAAATATGAAATAAAGCAAATTTAAATATATCTAACCTAATATTTCTGAAAACTAGGGTAAAATGGAAAAAACTTGAAAACTTGAAATTTTTGGACCAGGGATCCTGTGGGATCGACCTAGTGGAGTCGCCAAAGCTGTAGTGAGAATTTCCCCTCACTACAGAGGCAGTAATGACTCCCTTGTTCCTATAGGGCACAAGGGTTGGTTCCTACCCTTTGAAAATAGTAAAAAAAAATGGAATGGAAATATGACTTAAATAGAGCGATGAAATGAAACTAAGCTAATCTAAGCAAGAACATAAGCAAATCGAGCACTAGTGTAAACTCGATCTAATAGCTGATGACAGAAAATAAAGAAGAGGAGATGAAGTATTGTTGAACCCCTCTGCACATAGTAGGTTAGGGTTCCACCTCCAAAACCTGCAAACAATGTTAATGAAAAAAATACAAAGAGAAATGAGGGTTAGGAAACAAAACAAATAAACAACCATGAAAAGAAATTATACCTCACTTAGGTGGAAATGGGCCACCATGCCCTAGCTCATGGGAGCACCTCTCTCTTGGTTGGGAAGCAATGGCTTGATGAAATGGAGATGGAGGAGAGGGAGAGTGGGTGGTTTGAGAGCAAAAGGTCTCAAAGCATCCATGGGCAGCATACAATAGGAAAGTGAGGAGTGATTTGAGAGTGACCCCCCACCCTCCTTTTATAGTTTTTCCAAGGGATTTTAGGGTTTTAAGCCCTTGGTTAGGCCTTTAGCCCCTTTTTTGGGCCTTTAGCCCATTCTACCCTAAATTTAGCCCCTTTTAGGGTTTTAGCCTCTTTTTGAGGGTTTAGCTCCTAGGGGGCTATTTTGGGATATTTTTTGGGGTTTTTAGCCCTTTTCTTCATCCTTAGGCTCTTTTGGAGGTGTGGGGGTCAATTGGAAGGTCTTATGGAGTGAAATGAGTGTTGTGAGATGGTGTCCTTGGGTGGTGTAGGCCATTGAGAGCTGTGTGGGGGATTTTTGGGTTAACAAGGAGCATGTGATTTATTAGGCCAGTGAGAACCTTATCGATTCTAAAACTCGTTATTCACATGTGGAGAAGTTAGCATTGGCCACGGTCATTGCTGTACAAAATTTTTGTCACTACATTCTGGTTCGCACTACCACCGTATTGGCAGACCAGAACCCAATGTACTACATTCTAACTCGTCGGGTGCTCAGGGGCAAGTACTCTCGTTGGATTGTCATCCTTCATGAGTTCGATCTGGAATTTGCCAATGCCACACCAAAGAAATACTTGGTTTTTGCAGAGCTCATGTGTGATCTTCCCTGTGCTACAATGGAATCTAAGCCCAGTGATTCATTTCTGTATGAATTCCTGTTCCTAATTAGCACTACTGATCCTTGGTATGGATATTTGTTGATTTATCTCCAGAACCATCGTTTTCAACCGCATTTATCTTGCAATGATCATTTCCATATCCGTCACCACACAAAATACTATTTTATCTTGAATGATACCTTGTATAGACATGGGGTTGACTCCATTCTTCAGTGATGCCTCACCCATGAGGAGGCTAAACACATGTTGAATGATTGCCATTCTAGAGCATGTGGTGGTCATTTATCTGGGATGGATACAGCCTAGAAAATCCTTCATGCTGGCTATTTCTGGCCTTCTGTCTTCAAAGATTGTCATGAGGCTGTTAAGAAATGCCCACCTTGTCAACACTTCTATCCTAAAAAGTGCACCCATCCTGCTCTGCTACACCCCGTCATTTCCGTTGGCCCATTCGCAAAATGGGGGATTGACTTCATGCATTGTAAGCCTACCTCAGCTGGGGAGCATGGTTACATCATCGTAGCCATGGATTATTTCACAAAATGGGCTAAGTCCATGCCTACATATGCAGAAGATGGTAATAATTCCACTCTCTTCTTGTTCAATCACATCATAGCTAGATTTGGAGTTCCGTAGTCCATCATCATTGATCATGGATCTCATTTCCGTAATCAAAATGACGTAGGAATTGAGTGCTAAGCTAGGTTTTCTCCATGAAAACTCTATGCCATATTATCTGCACGCTAATGGTTAGGTAGAGGCCATTAACAAGGTTTTGAAAACCATGCTTTTTCACATGGTTGGAGATCATAAATCTAATTGGCACCTCGTCCTTTTCTTCGCTCTTTGGGCTTATTGGAATTCTGTGAAAACAGTTACTATTTTCATGCCATTCCAACTTCGCTATGGACTTGAAGCTATCTTGCTGATCCAATGTCAGATTTCATCTTTACAACTTGCCATCAAACTTCTACCAGACACTTCCGCAGAGGAAGAGAGATTTGTGTACTTGAATAACCTTGATGAGACTCATATATATGCTACCTTGGCAAATGAGGGACATAAGAAACATGTCAAGGTGCAGTACGATAAATCTGTCCAGCCTGGTGTTTTCAACGAGGGTGGCCTAGTATTGACTTATGACCAGAGATATGACAAACTAGGGAAGGGTAAGTTCAAGTCCATGTGGTATGGACCTTTCATTATTTCTAAGGTGTTAGAGAAAGGATATTATGAGTTAGTTGATTATGATGGAATCCCTTTGGGGAAACCTTGCAATGGGTTGTACCTGAAAAGGTACTATGCCTAGGTTTCCTTGGATGGTATCTTGTATATATGTATATTGATTGACTTTCAGTGTGCTTTTAGTATTTTCAAGATGGTTTTGAGTTTTACTGCCTGCATATATTTATACCATGTTTT
Source organism: Pseudotsuga menziesii (assembly GCA_001517045.1). NCBI lineage: Eukaryota > Viridiplantae > Streptophyta > Pinopsida > Pinales > Pinaceae > Pseudotsuga > Pseudotsuga menziesii. The sequence continues at coordinate 295,491 of LPNX010245900.1, forward strand.
GGTCATGCAGATGGCCTTCTATGGCTTCACTGATGGTGCTTCCCACCACACCTTGAATCTAGCCTCGGCTGCTTGGGTTCTCTATTCCCCAGCTGAAGATTTGGTTAGTTCAGGAGTGGTTTGTTTAGGTCCGGCTACTAATAAGATCGTCAAGTATGAAGCAATCAGCAGTCTTCTGACTGAAGCTACCTCCTAGGATGTTCATGATCTAGTAGTCTTGATTGACTCACAACTTGTGGTTCGCCATTTAAACCATGTCTACACCATTAGGAACCCGGTACTCCTCCGCCTATTCTAGAGAGTTTGTTTGCTAGAAAGATCATTCGAAACTATTACCTATAGGCATATCCCTAGGGAACATAATGTAGTTGCTAACTCATTGGCTAATTACATCCTAGATTGGCATATTGCCCATTCATGACATTAAATCAAAGATGGTACATTGTAAATAATCATTTAAAGACACATAAAACTCATACAAAAGCATTGTCCATTTGAAACATATAAATACCGTGTAAAAGTCTGTATATATATATATGAAAAAGTTTTACAAAAAAAAGGTCCCGAGACCTCATCTGAATCATGTAGGATTTCAGGCAAAAGCATCATACAAAATCCTGAAGCTATTAGCTTTCAGTATACATGTATCATACACTAATGGTGCTCGTGATAGCACATCACTGCTCGAGACACCCTATGTAGTATCCTGCTGAATTGGCACGGTACTCCCGCTGTAGATCTCCGATATCTAGTCAGGAGGTCATCTATGTCAGCATCTGGGGTTTCTAGAGTCAACCTTTCCAGGTTCTCCTCCAGCTCCCTGATGATATCATCACCCCATGGTATGAAGCAAGCTCCTGCTCACCTATCCAATGGAGATGCTCCTCCAGGCCTCGCTACTCCAACATCTGCATGAGGACAAACAGGTCTAGTCACTTATAATAAAAAATATAAAACATAAAAAACATAAAAATAATGTCCATTTTAGGGTTTCTTGCTTATTATTGATGTCACCCCACTACCCTCCAGGTGGGAGTGACAGGTCAGGATCTCCTGTGAAGTCTGCACCTGCATAGGCATAGTCCTCTACCATGAGCATTTGATCACACAGCCATCTGAAGAACGAATCACTGAACTTCACTCTGCCCCTACCGGCTCCTATGTGAGCAATGACCTGGACCCACCTCAACATACGACAGTCCTGTGCTCTCAGACTCTGGAAAGTCACCTGGGGCTTCATTTGTGGAACCCGCTCAAGGAAGAAGCAGGCTAAGATGGAACCAAATCCAAACTACTTTAGCTCTCCCTCCCAACATTTAGTCAGCTGATCCTTGAATATTGGAAGCATAGCTTCTGTCCAGTTGAACACCATAGGTGCCATGGCCTCTAGGGTGTATAACATGTGTGCCTTGGAATCCTCGTGCACACCCTGACTACCTACCACCCTTTGCATGGTGAATAGAATGATCCGTAGAACCATGTCTATCACTACCTTGATGGGGATTTTCTTCCCTCGATGTACCTGTTCCTGGTACATAGTGCCGATCTATAAGCTCTCTGGTAGTAATGTACTCACCATAAGAACTTGTCAGTGAGATGAGGGAACACTGTCTCAATAGGCTAGTCAGGAAGTAGATATCCTCTACCTCCAATGTAAGTATATGTACCCCCACCTCGAAATACTGTTGTTCTGGATTCCACATTAGCAATATGTGTTCCAGTAATCTCTTATGGGACACCATGTTTGGGGTCTGAAAAAACTTCAGGAGCCCATAGTCCCAGAGTGCAGCAATGCAAACCGCATTTCTTTCAGCAACAGTATCCTCATTATCATATGTTCTTTCCTTCCATATCACCATGTTTTGAGTCACCTAGACCTACCAAAAACAAAAATGGTATGCATTAGGATCATCCTTGAGTCACTGCAAATCAAAAGAATGAGTATTTTTTTCCATATCATTTGTTTAATTTCTCCATAGTCGACATCACCTATGCCCCGTTGGAGACAGGTAGTTGCACTGCCTGTCCACCATGTTCTTGGCGCGGTTCTTGGGTGGTACTGCGTATCCCGTAAGGGGTAGCCACGGTGCCCACATATTGAGTTTTAGGGATTTCCAGATAGGACCAAAACCCCACCAAATCTCAAAATAGAATCTATGAAATGAAAGATAAAGGTTTTAGTTGTTACCTGTAACTGATGAGGCTGAAAACAGACGATGGAAACTCTCGGTATCAGCTGTGGAAGATCTGGCTAGAAAATGCTCCAAGTGCTCTCTGCTAGAGGTAAATAGTGAAATGTTTTGATTTTTTACTATTTTCTTGACTTATATAGACATTTTTTGGGTCCAACTTACTATAGTTTTGATATAAAACCATTTTTTAGTCAAATTCTATTTGTTGTAATCCCTTAATGTTGATTTTGAATGCATTTAACACATGTTTTTGACTCGTCTGCAAGATAAGGGAACTCTAGTAAAAAATCTTTGGGAAGTTTGTTTATGGATTTTTCATACTTTCACAAAATAGAAAAGGTCATCGAGCGTTTATTATGACACTTTGTCACGCTCGTTAAAATCTAGCATCAAAGTTCCGAGTCCATTTCAAGTTTCTTTCTAGGCTCGTAAAATACAACATTGTGTAAAGAAGCGTCACGAAGTCCTCTTTTCACCTCTTTTTGAGACTCCTTAAACATGAAAAGATAGTCGATTCCATTTCTGAATCTTTCTAGGATCGTAAAAAGTGACATTGTGTAAAGAAACCTCATGGATTTCTCTTTAAATACTTTTCAGGCTCCCTAAATACGAAAAGATCGTCGAGCGATCTTGTCTTCTTCACGCTCATTAAAGGATTTGAAGAGTTGTCCGTCCAATGGTAGGCTATCTCTTTTTCGGTTTGGATAGGGATATTTAAGAAAAAGGATCACTCCAGCCAATCATGACTGAAAGATTTGTCTAACATATGATTTTACACTTTTTCAGGCCTTAGAGACTAAATCATACAAAAAAGGACCCCTTCAAAGTCTTCTTCCATATTCGTTCAGACTCTCTAAACATGAATGATACCAAGTTTTATTTTAGTGGACTCATTAAATTAAACATTGAGAGACCCATTCTGGGATCGAACCCATCCTCTCTCAGGTTCGTAAAACATATGAGTTTGGGCTTGTCTTCCGACAAGCTATATCGAGTGTTTGTTACCCTCTTTGAACTCATAAAACTGAAAAGAGGCACTCATCAATCATGATGGGGGAAATGGGAAGGGAATCATCTTGCAAATAATGGCAGTTGTTTGTCATTACCTTTGAACATGGCACTTGTCTGCAAAATCATGTCAGTCAATTGGGTATTCAGGTGATCTCCGTGATGATCCACTTTCATGAGTCATGTCAATCCTTTGAGTCTTTCAAAAGAATGCATTGTCCATTGTCGCATTATGTATATGTCCTATTTAGTCATGCTTCCAAGTCTTTTGTGATGCTGCTTGATGTTCAAAGGGGATTTGAAGAAGTGTTGCCTCTGTAGTCTACACAGTCTTTGTGTCAGTATCTTTGAGTCATTCATATGGTTACTACATGCACATCCTTCCAAAAATATGTTCTGATTTTCATGTCGTCAATGTGGGACTCATCATGGTCCTCCTTCGACGAGACTATCCCCGTCGACATCAGCTCATCATCTAGGTAATAGTCTTAGAAATAATATTTAGTACCTTGATATCTGTATTCCTTAATGAAATATTCTCTCACTCTCGACACAGGTTCACATCATTGACCTTTGATCGATAGAATCGACTAGGTGTTCAACATCAGGACATCTATTCGCACTCAATATATTGTACTAGAGTACCTTGGGAATCATTGACCTTAATGGTGATCTCCCTCACACTTGTTAATGGTTCACATCATTGGCCGGTAATCAAGTGGTTTCTACCATGTTCGACTTCAGATCATTGTAATCACATGAATAGAATCGTACTTTGTGGAAGACGAGATGAAGACCCTGGGCATTTGTTTAAAAGTGCTCATTGCTTTTCTACAGGTTGCGATGGATTTTTGTATATCTATCATGGATCCACATTTGTATGGTCATGGCTATGCTCAAATTTGCATCTGTATGACATAGATCTACATTGTATATCTAGTAGATATGTCCAAGTTTGAGTCCTCTATCACATGGATCTACACTAGATTCTAGTAGCCATGCTTGTTTATTCCACTCATAGATATTCCTTGTATCAGTTTGTAGCTATGAGTTTGGTTACTTGTTTCTATGAGTTAACATACTGATGTACTATAGATGCCTACTTGATGAAATACTCCAATCGAGCTGACATTTTCATCTCCTGGCGACGACTTGTTCTCAAAGCTCTTGTTTATCATATCCCTCTAAGACTCATGCTTTGGGGGGCATCCCGTTATACCAAAATCTTGTCACCATCATGTGATAAGACATTTGACATACCTACTTTCCCTGAATCCTAGCTTCTGGAGTGGAAATTAAATGGTTTTTCATCAATCTTACATGAAAATTCCCAACACCATGCATGCCCCTTTATCCAGAAGTGGTACCCTTGTTCGCACCGCCCATCATCTGTTTCCCATAAGTGGTGCCATTGCTTGTTTCCCTTGGTCCATAAATGGTTATTACCAGAACCACTTTGTCATAGAAGGAGAAACGCGATACCCTAGGTAAAAAGGGAAAAATAGAAGCTTCTCGAAGCTTCTAGATGATAAGCCTCGAGATATCCCTTATCCCTACTGTAGTAGGTCAGTTGAGCTCGAGATCCCGCATCCTAGGATATTGGAGGCCACCTCACCCACAAATATCTCAACCTACCCTATCCATCTAGCCTTATAAATACAAGCTATTGGCCATGGTTGAGGGAGAGAACATTGAAGGTATTGTTATGATGTTGGATTGATCCTTGGCCCAAGATCATTTGGAGAGAGCATAGAGAGCTAGAGTCTAAGCTTTTGGGGATGAGAATTTGGTTTCATGGAGATGCATGTCAATGCTAAGGCTTGGTTGTAAACTTCTTCATATTCCATTAATGCAAGTTGATTTATGTCCCACATATGTTGTTGTTGTTGTGATTTCGCATATATGTTGCTATATTCCTTAGTCACTAGCATATATTAGTAGATGATATTCTAGTTGCTTTGATCTATTTCATGTTGAGCTTGATTGCAGGTACACAGGTGGACTATCAAATCCTTTTATTCTAGATATCAACAACATCTAGGGAGAGTCTTCAACCTCTGTCCTCTATTTGTTCTGGATCTGAACCATTTAGACCAGTGGAACACCTTGCTCTCCATAGGATGTGAAATATTCCAGCTAACATGATCCTCCCAGGAAGAGAGTAAAACAAGAAAGTGAAGATGTATATATTGTGATCTCCGCTCTCATGAGAACTGTCACTCATGAAACAAATATTGGCTTATTGACAGTGGGGATTCCAAGCACATGACAGGTTTCAAGGAATCCTTTGAGAACCTATCTGAACATAATTCACCCCATAAGGTGAAGCTTGTGTATGACTACCAATATCCCATAAAAGGTAGTGGTGAATCCTCCTACAGGCTAGACTTCGAAAAGTCTATAAAAATGAAGGATGTCTTGTTTGTACCAGGACTGAAGAAGAATCTTCTATCCATATCAGCATTGGATACAAAAGGCATGAGGGTTGCATTTGTATATGGCTAAGTCCTCATGTGGCCAAGAGGAAAGACTATTGATGATGCATTAGTGATTGGAAAACAAGAAGGAGGTTTATACAAGCTGAAGGGCCATCCAGAACAAGCTATGGTCCATGACACAGTAGAGCCAAATGAACTTTGGCACAGAACACTTGCACATGTGCATTACAGAGCACTACCACTTGCAAGAAAAGCTGTTGAAGGTCTTCCATAAATTCAAGAAAAACATGAAGAGGTCTGCAAAGGATGTGCAAAAGGAAAGAACACAAAGAAGACATTTCCAAGTAGCGAAGCAACACAAAAGGAATATTGGAAATCATCCACTCCATGGTATGTGGACCAATGTCATCAAGTTCACTAAGCGGGTATGTATACTATGTTTCTTTCATTGATGAATTTCCTAGGAAGACATGGATTTACTTCATGAAGAACAAAGATGAAGTTTTCAGCAAGTTCAAGGAATTCAAAGCCTTGATCGAGAACCACACAGAAAAGAAGATCAAGACCTTTCGATCAGATAATGGCGGAGAATTCACATCAAATGAATTCAAAGAATTATGCAAAGAATCAGGGATTAATATGGAGTTGTCCACTTCTTACAATCCACAATAGAATGGTGTTGTAGAAAGGATGAATACAACCATCATGGAAGCTGCAAGAGCAATGCTTCATGATCAAGATCTTCCTATGCATCTATGGGCAGAAGCATCCAGAACAGTGGTGTATGTAGAGAACCGTACTCCACATAGATTACTTGAGAACAAGACTCCTGAATAAGTCTTCTCCGATAAGAAAATAGAAGTCATCCATCTCAGAATATTTGGTTGTCCAGTGTACATACACATTCCAAAAGAAAAGAGAACAAAACTAGATCCTTCAAGAAAGAAGGGTATATTTGTGGGATACTCTAAAAGCTCGAAGGCTTACAGAATATACTTCCTAGCATTCAAGAAGATCGACATCAGCAGGGATGTAAGATTTGATGAAGACACAACTTACAACAAATCCACAAAGAGACCTGCTGAAGATACTAAAGAAGTAGAAGCACCCAGAATTCATGATACAACCATGAATGAATAAATTCAAGAAGAAGATCGAGAATTTGAAGAACCACAAAGACCTGTATATCCACCTCCAAAAAAGAATCCTCACAATAGGAAACCTGCTTGGGTATGAGAGATTATCCACGGTGCAGAAAGATATGGGGCTCCAGAAGAGAAACATAGAGAAAGAAAGAGAACCAGATATTGCTCTGGATATGTAGATTTACTATGTGATGTTATCAATAAAGAACCTTCCAACTATGAAGAAGCAGTGGAATGAAAAGAATTGAAGGATGTTATGATCAAAGAGTATCAATCGATCATGAAGAATGATGTTTGGGATGTTGTCCCAAGACCAGAAGGGAAGTCAGTTGTAACTTCTAGATGGATCTACAAGATCAAGCATGCTACAGATGGTAGCATAGAGAAATATAAGGCAAGATTTGTGGCTCACGGTTTCTCACAGAAAGAAGGAATAGATTATGAAGAGACCTTTGGACCTGTAGCCAGATACACTTCCATCATATTGGTACTTTATTTGGCTGCACTAATGAAATGGGAGATACACCAAATGGATGTCAATACTACTTTCTTGAAAGGTGTAGTGGAATAGGAAGTGTATGTAGAACAACCACTCAGTTTTGAGACACATGACAAGGAGTCTCATGTGTGCAAATTGAAGAAATACCTGTATGGTTTAAAATAGGAACCCAAGACATGGTACAGCAGAATTGATAGATTTCTATTCGGTTTGGGCTTTACCAAGTGTAAAGCAGATTCCAACCTTTACTACAAGGTTGAATATGGAAACCCAGTGATGCTTCTACTATATGTATATTATCTGTTTGTAATAGGTATGGATGGGTTGATTTCTGATACGAAGAGCAAGCTTGCTGCCATGTTCAAAATGAAGGACTTGGGTATGATGCATTATTTTCTAGGCATGGAGGTGTGGCAGAATGCAGATGGAATCTCCCTCGGATAAGGGAAGTATGCAGTAGAGATCCTGAAGAGGTTTGCGATGATGGACTGCAAGGCTATGGCCACACCTATGTCATCAAACCTGAAGCTATTGAGTGATGCTTCATCAAAAGCGGTTGATGTTATGATGTATCATCAGATGATTGGGTCCTTGATGTACCTGCTAAACACAAGACCAGATATTTGCTTTGCTGTAAACACCTTGAGCCAGTTCTTGATAGATACAAGACATGTTCACTTGATTGCTACAAAGCACATTCTAAGGTACCTGAAGGGTACAATTGATTATGGGCTCAAGTAGGAGGTGAATCAGAAGATTAACCTGGAGGGTTATGTTGATTCATATTGGGCAAGTAGTTCCATTGATAGGAAGAGTACCTCAGGTTATTGCTTTCGTATGGGATCAGGTGTGATCTCTTGATTTAGCAGGAAGCAATCCTGTGTGGCACTGAGTACAGCTGAAGCAGAGTATGTCGCAGCTTGTTCAGCTAGTTGTGAGGCAGTATGGCTACGGAAGCTACTGTCTGATTTATTTGATCTCTAGATGGATGCTACTTGTATACATTGTGACAACTAGAGTTGCATAAAGTTGTCAAAGAATCCAGTGTTTCATGACAAGTTGAAGCATGTTGAGATCAAGTATCACTATATCATGGATATGGTGCAGAAGGGAGTAGTGAAGCTCTAGTATCTTGTGACAGAGGAACAGATAGCTAATGTGTTGACAAAACCACTGGCTAAGGTGAAGTTCGAGTACTTCAGGGAGAATCTTAGTGTTCTCCAGATCGAGGTTTCCGCCAAGGGAAATTGATGAGACCCATAGCCATTCTGACATGGTGAGAGGATTGGTTCCTTCCATGGTCAGATGTAAGGGTTGAGCCATTTTGTCATGGTTAAAGGATTAGGTTCCTTCCATGTCATATGTGAGTGCTAGCCATTCTGATGAGTAGGTCAGATTTAAGGGAAACTACCATTCTCTAGGAGAATGGAGGTACCTGGTCAGTTACCAGGTAGCTCAGTCTGGGACTGGGGGCCATTCTGATATGACTGTAGGATTGGTTCCTACAAGATCAGATGTGAGTGCGCGCCTTTTTGAACATGCATGTTGGATTGGTTCCTCACATCTGTCAAATGTAAGTGCAGATCCTTTCTTGATCATTGGTTGAACATATGTAAGTGTCGAGCCTTTCTTGATCATTGGTTGAACAAATGTAAGTGCTATGCCTTTCTTGATCATTAGTTGAATGGATGTAAGTGAAAAATTATTTATGACATTGGTTGTCAGATGTAAGTGCAGATCCTTTTGGCATGGAGGATTGGTTCCTTGCATGGCCAAGTGTAAGTGTTGGGCCATTCCGATCATTGGTTGAAAGGATGTGAGTGCTAGGCATTGCATTTCTGATATGATTATAGGATTAATTCCTACATGATCAGATGTAAGTGCTGGGTGGGCCATTCTAACTTAAGTGTCAGATATAAGCACTAAAGAAGACCTACATGGTGTCTAGGCCTACATCCAGCATGAAAAAGGGCTGGCTCTGTAGAACTTCCTGTGATGATCCAGATCGAGGGATGATCCAGATCCAGAGATGATCTAGATCAAGTGATGATCCAAATTGAGTGATGATCCAGATCCATAAATGAAGATGAAGATGACTTGAAGACGAAGATGTCTTGAAGATGCAAATGACAAGAAGATCCAGAGAAGACGATCAATGATGAAAATTGTGTCGAGAGAATACCTTCCTATTTAAGAGGGAGTGTTGATGTAATTGTAACTTTGGAATGTATTCACTTGTATTTCTTATCTATTTTAACCCAATTTTTATTCTGAGATGTACTTTTGTCATGTCATGCCCCGATGTTCCTATTGGGAGGATCTATAATGTAAACAAGTCATGTCAAGTCATTGTGGGTAACCCTCCTATTGTCTAAGGGTTAAAGTCCCCACAGTTCCAGAGCACTAGAGTTATTAGACTCACCTAGAAAGTTCAGCCCTAGTATGGTTTTATTCATGTCGAGAATTAGTATAAATAGAGAGGTGACCTCTCTATTTATCACACATCTGATCCACACTTAGTTGTAGCGCATAGCTGAGGAAGAGAAAGACACTGGGGCAAGGAAGAAAGAGGTTACTACTCTCAGGAGATCATCTTACTGTTTTGGGTTTCAATTTAGTGCTGATTCTATCTCTGAGGAAGTTGCGGGGTTTTATGCATTTATGGTTTCCCCGAGGAAAAACACTATGTTCATTGTCTCTTCTGATTTATTGTTGTGCTTGTTTTTCTCTCAGTTAAATATCATAATGAAATGCTAGCTTAACGTTTAAATTCTAACGGGGTTTGGCTGCCCGACATCTGCACAATAATAAAACTTGTCTCAATATTGCACATAAAAATCATAAAAATCATGAAAAACATAAAACATACTTAGTAGTTTCTTTCATACCATGGTTTCCCCACTCTTCTCCCTCAAGAAGAGACAATTCAAGATCACTGAGGAAATTGGTACCTTCATAAGAATAATCCTGTACATCGGTAGTTGGTGCCTAATCCAACTAAAGAATGCTGTCCTATACTTGATACTATTCCCACTACCACCATGGCCAGCCATCACCCCAAAACACCGTAGCATGCCTGGATCTTTCACGTTGATTTCATTGATAGGAACTTGGGGCCTCAAAAGTGGGACCCTCTCCAGAAACAACGATACTAAGATAGTATCATAGTTGAACTACTTCAATTCACCTCTTCGAAACTCAGTGAGTTGGTATTTTAAGAACACACATCGACCTTATTCCCAATTGAACAGAGTAGGAGCCACAACTTCCAAATCATATAGCACGTGTGCCCTAGAACCTTGATGAGCCACATGACTCCTTACCACTCACTGCATGGTCAAAAAAATAGTCATAAGAGGTATGTACATCTTATATTTAATGGGAATCTTTTTCCTACTCATCTGTGTCCCAAGAAAACAATACTGAATGATGAGACCCTCAGTCACGTAAATTCCCCTCCTCGTGGACCGACTAATGAGATAGGTGAACCCCTCCTGAACAATCATGTGAGGAAATAGATATCCTCTACCTCCAAATTATGTATGTGGGTACCCACTTCAAAGTATTGTTGTTCAGGATTCCACATCCTCATCAAGTGGTCCAATAGTCATACTTGGGCCCTCATACTTGGCACCTGAAATAAATCAAGTAGTCCACACTCCCGAAGTGCACTCACCGTGTTATGGTCATTTGAACCATGGATGTCATCTAGTTCATGCTCCCTCTCCTTCCACACCACCATGTTTTCCTTCAAACTATGTGGAACAATCAATTTTGGGTATTAGAAACCTTATCTGTCTCTTTCAAACCTAAAAATGTTGTGTGTTTCCCACATTTTTTAGTGTTTTGGGATGGATTGTGCCACCACACTTTGTGCTTTCATATAGAGTGGTGGAACCATGATTTCTGTAAAGTAAATCCATGGTGTCATCCCAATACTACTTTTCCCACAAAAGAAAAGCACGATACTGGGACAACGCAATATCACCTCAAGGATTGGCCTCAAAAACCCAAAATACAACCTTCAGGTGGAGACAGAGTTTGTCCTCTCTATCTCTATTCATATTAATAGAAATATCCATTTATCATCCATTGCATGTGTAATTATGAGTATTCTTATCCATAGATGTAATTAATTTGTTTATGTATTGCAACGTAACATGCTAGATTAGATTCTAACACTTTACATATATCATGCTTGTATATCTTGTTGTTTTTGATGGAAATGTGTAGGTACAAGTTTCATTGAAATATCAATGGGGATATACTTGAGTGTTCGGAATAAGTTATGCCTATTGTACCTTAGTGTTAGTTTCATTTATATATTTACTATGCTTGGAAATGGGTTTATTTCTAGTGGTCCACCCCAAGCCATAGGATATATTCTTCGTAACAGAATTGGTGACAACATTGGGGATTTCCTTTTTGTTGGGGCTTAGGTGCATGATTGGATTTATTTCGTACATGAATATTTGTGTTTTTGTGATGCATTCAGTAGTTTGTTGATTTATTTATAGTCCCTTGAAGTAATTTCAGTCTTGGCTTACTTTTTACTACCTCTTCCTTTGTATACGTGGGTCGTAGAAATTATAGTCTCATATATACATTAGTTGCAGTGCGTATAATCATGTACATACACCAATGTTCCTTGAACAATCATGTACATCTCTCCTCTTGCATGATATCTTGATGCCTGGAGGTTCTGGGTGGGTTGTGAATATTGCTGAGTCTTCTTGTGTTCCAGTGGTTCTTGTTGTGACCGAAGACGTCCCACTTATTGATTTTCTTTGGAAGTTATTATAAATTTCATTTATCTCCTTTTTTTGTTATGATTGGTGGATTGGAATTCTTGGTATCTGTGTCTTTCTTGGCCCATTTTATTCTTGCTGTGAGATCTAAGAATTTGTAGGGTCTTCTTATTGCATTTTCATTACATCTATAGCGAAAACACAAAAATATTTTGTCTTTGCATGTTTATTGTATTGTGCATGTGCAATGATTTGGTACTTGGATTAGGTTTTCTTAGATTGAATTAGTGATCCAAATTTTATATAGGAGTGATTGCATGGGGATTTGAAATGAAATGTTGCATTACATGTAGTGTCATACTGCTTTTTCACGATTAAAAACAAGTTGCAATTGACATTTTTTGAGGTGTGCATATTTACTTCATTGATGAGCCGTAAAATCACTAGTTGCAAGTTCATTACCCTTGATTAATCACAACCATAAAAATTAACACTTAAATTAAGATTGATTACACATTTTTATTTGATAGAGGTGCACCAACAAGCTTAGGATTGTAGAGTCTTGGAATAGGGTGTCGTGAGTAAATATTTCCAAGGTTATGAAACAAAAAAAAAAGGTATTTGTCTAGGTGAGAAGTGAAACCCTTTGTAACGTCCCCTACCCTTCGATCGGTGAAGAGGAGGCTACCATGGCGTTAACCATCCAGGCCATCAGCCCCATGAACATGTGCATTCATAAAATGCTGAAACAAAATTCTTTGAACTAGAACATGCATACATGATCATTTATCATACAGCAGAAGCAAACATACGTTCATACAAGCATTCAACATGTTCACCATATTCATTAACAGTAAAATGATTGCGGGAGTAGAATAGACAAGATTACTTATCTTATGAAGAACTCGTTTTGCAACCAACTACTTTGCTGTAATGTTCCACCCAACCATAGGCTAGCATGTTCCTTAATATCTCAGTAATGTTGCCACCCCCGAGTTGGGCATGATTCTCCAAGGAATAAGGAACAAGCAGGCTTACACATAGCCAAGGATACATAGAACACAGCCAATCCAACACAGTTGGGTTTATCAGGCCATCAACAAGACAACCAAGCCAACATGGTCAGGTTTATCAAGCCATCAAGGAGCTGGGAAAGGTTAAATGCTAAGCTGGTGAGCCCATTACAGAGCTAGGAACACCTACACCAGAACTAGTTTGAATTCTAAGACACCCACATACACCCAACACAAGGAATCAATCCATTCTTTGCTACACAGTCCCTCAGGCCTTGACTTCCCTTCGAGTGCTATTCAGGGGTTGTGGAGAAGAAAGCCAACCCTCTAGCTCTGTCTGTGTGGTTTCCAAACACACCAGGTTTATCAAGAAACCCAAGCCCTCATACCTACTCCAACACAGTCCAAAGACCAACCACTGCATACATGGAGTCACACAAGCAATTCATAGCTTAGGTAGGGAAAATAATTCCTGAGTCATCCTTGGCCCTATCATGGAGAAAATGACTCCCCAAAACAATCCACAGTAGCCCCAAAATGTAAAGAAGACCAAAATAAACAAAACGTAAGGGAGACCACAGCAACCCATGAATCTTGAGAAGAATGGCAGCAACCACAAATCAAGGGAAGAACAATAGTCTGTTCTCAACCATGAAACCACTGGAAAGACTTACACAATCCGAACTTGGAAGAGAGAAGCCAGGTTCTCAGCCGAGTAGGGGAAAAACATATACATAAGCCACAAATCAGTAAGGAAAACTTACACAGAGTCCTTGAGCATAAAAATGGCTCTCCACGGGAAAAATCATGGGTGATAGTGACTGAAGAGCCCCCAACTTGCTGCGTGAGTAAACAACAATGTAGAAACCAGTGCGTCAAAGAAGATTCACACCAAATCCCAAATACAGATTGAAACACACCTGATTCCTCTGTGTTGAAAATGTGAATGACAGTGGAGATGGATCCTCCCTCCTAGCTGTGTGAGACAAAACAGGAAAGAAGCTTGTGCATGAGAAAGATGAACAAACAATGGTCCCTGTGTGAGGATGAACAGACAATGGAGAGGATGGGTGAGTGTTTCCACACTATCGTCGAGAGAGTGGAATTGGGGGCGTAGACATTCTCTTCCCATCGTGAGGTTCAATCCGTTGGTGGAGTGTGTGTGTGGGAAAGGAATGACAGTCCCGCCACACTCCACTCCCATCCATAACTACCTCAACTACTTAGAAGATAATTTAATGGTGGTGGTTGGATAAAATAAGGAAAGATGGGAAAATCAAAACAGGGAGGTGACACATGGATTTTCTCTCATGGCTCAAGGTTTGACATCCCCCCCCCCCTTTATCCTTGTGAAAATCATGCCCTTTTCATTATGGTTATAGTGAGCATAGCTGGTTGGGTTCATTTAATTAAATATGTATATTTACATGATGACAAATCTCAATATGTATGCCGCATGCCCCGACATGCCATCAGTGACAATTTCAATCCGAAACATATCATAACAAATCGATGGTGGGGCCTTCGGATTTAGCTCTGCACCATGATTACTTACAATATATACATCATATACATCTAATGCAACAAGGTCAAAACTGAGGTGTTACACCCTTGGTGTAATTAGTGTTCTAAAGGGTCTCCTCTTACATAGGATTTAAGGACGAGGCAACGTACACATTTTTGGTGGGGATATCTGCTTGCCACTTTATGTTGAGCACCAGAGATATTTCCAGGATCTTATTTGTATCTGGGGGTTCTTGAGGTACCTTTGGTTGTTTCGATCTTTGGGCTTTGTTACCCTTCCCATATGGTATATCCCACTTGTGAATGTCTTCCCAAGCATTGGTTATATTGGGGTGACCTTAGTTTCCTTACCTAACTATCATAGGGGGTACTTGTAGAGGTTATTCTGTGAGTGTCCTTGCTAGGTAGGGGTCAGAAAGCATAGTCTATATATGCATTGAAGATGAGGTCTACTATAATTGGTTACACACCTCTGCTTGTAGTGTATGGGAATGTACGTCGTGTACTAGAAAAGACGTATTTATCCATTTAGGAGCTCACTGCTTGTTTGCATTTGACCTATTTTGATTAGGGGTGTGCTCTTTGTGCACTAGCTGTATTTAAGGATCATAATTAGTTGAATATTTATTATTTTAATTCATTTTGGATCGATTTTCGACACCCCTCCAATATCAATTCTTAGCAGTATTTTCTCCTTAGAACCCTTCCCCTCCTCCTTGTAAGAGGATTAGACATTCTAGGAAACATTTAGTGCACTTAAATTCACATAAAATTCTCGCCATGAGTACTACATATCAGAACCTGGAGTTTCCTCTATATTTATCATCTATAATTGGAGGAGGAACCATATGGATACTCAAAACTCTTATTTGCGCAGACCCTTTAGGGCTGCTACTTCCCATACTACATGACCCCAGCTATCAGATTTTACCGCCACCAATAGGAGGATTTGCTCAGAGAGGTTGGGTGTTGAGACTCAACCGAATCCCTCTAGAATAGGTCCATTTACATTCAACATGCCGTATTTCACTACTACTATCGCATCATCCACTTCCAGTTCTAGTGTGGAACCTGGTATTGGACTCGAGGGCACCACATCTCCTGTTTTTGCTCATAGGTTTGGGAGTGGTCATATTGCACCCCCTACTCCATTTGTGGGGGGGATTTCTCTCCCTTTATCTGGTGTTGACACTAGGGTTCACTCTCTCAGAGTTGAAAGTGGATGCATGAACATTGGGGAAACGTCTTACTCCATCTTATGTCCCATTGTCTACAACACCATTTCCTTCAAATTCCTTTCTCATGTCGCACCCTCCTTATATCCCTCACAGTCCATTGGGAAGTAGTGGTCCATATAACTATGTTTGTCCCTCATTAGCCGATACACTTATCTAGAGGTTACATTCCTTATTATGTTTCTATGGGGAAGCCTCCCTATTAATATTATAACTATGGTTATATGGAACCTCCTTCTCATGGAATACCTAATCATGAGATCATCGTGCATCTATATATGGTCCATATGGGAGGTGGTTATTGTCCTACCAGTCAAGGCTACGACCTTTATAACAATTATCTATATAGGAACCAACCTATTCAGGGGGCATGGGACCATATTGCACATCCTAGGCTCCCCTTTTTGGCTACTTTAATCCTACCTAACCTTTCGAAGTCAACCAGCGATCTGGTATCTCATGATCCAATGTGTCTAGTTGTTACCTCCAAACTTCATTCAGACATTCCTAAGTTTGAAGGTAAGAATGGTGAGGACCTAGGAGATCATGTTATTACTTTCCAACTATGGTGTTCTTTGAACTCATTGAACCATGAACCTATTCATTTATGACTATTTCAATGCACCCTCATGGGTCCTTCCGTGAAACGGTATATAGATTTTCCTAGGGGAACCTATCAGACTTTTAGTGACTTAGACATGACCTTTCTTAACCACTTTCAACTACCAATATGTTATGATGTCATGGCATAGATATTGTATACATTTCAATAATATATAGACATGTATATGTTTTTATCATATTCAAGAGTGGCACCGAAAAAAGAGGTTGATTAAGGCCAACAATCCACTCGATTTTTTATTGGAATTGTTCCTCAAATATTTATTTCCTTACACCATGAAAGATTTTTTGAAATATGGAGTGTGTAATGAGGAATAAGCTACCTTAAGGGCTCAGAAATGGGATTTGATATATGCTCAATCTAGGATTTTATATGAGATTATCCCTAATGCACCATGATCAAATTTTGATCCTATGTTCAAGCATGTGCCACATGCTCATGGTATACTTGCCTCCACAAGTACCAAGGTCGTAGAACAGGTTACACATCGAATGTGAGATTTGTATATTAATCATCCCACAACCAGAAATGATACAACCTTGTCCAATCCCACCCAGTCGGTGGATTTACTTTCAGTGGAGTCGTCTGATCAGGAGGGTATCCAACATCCTGAAATAAATATAACAAAGGGAAGAAATCAGAAATTGGGTGGGAATAGGAAGGAAAATGAGAATAATGAGAAGATTGAGGATAATACTAGGGGGAACAAGAATCCTAAGTGGAAGGTTAAATTCCCTTGAAAAATGTGTTGGGGAGACCATATCACATACTTTTACGCTTGTATAGAATACGTCTCAATGTACATCACACAAAGCCCAGCTGTGTTGGCTGATCCTTTGCCTCATAATCAAAATATGGATTTGAGGACCATGGACACTAGAAGCAGTTCTAGTGGGAATAAAAACCTATTGGTGGTATAAGGTGGTCATGGTTTCATCAACATAATGTCAGATGCTAATTTTGTGACTTGCTAAAAATATTATGCTTCGTCACAACCCAATATGGGGAAGGAGCCTCCACCTCCTAAACATTTGTTGTAGATTGGTAAGCCTAAAGATATACCTCGTATACCTAATGGATTCCTCATGCATTTTGGGCACAATCCTAATGCCTAAGCGGCCCAACATTACTCTATTATCAAGGATTTGGTCCAAACTACCTATGCAATGACAGCTATGGAAGTTCTTCAGACTTGTCCTACACACCGGAGGGACTTGTTGTCTACTCTCGGAGTAGTTGACCCTATTTCCTCCACCGTAGTTAGATTTGAAAATCATGAGTTCCAACCTATCTTTTCTTACCATTTCACCTTTATATTCTATGTGGAGTTTCTTAACAACACCATTAAATGTACAATTATTAATGAAGGTGCTGTGACCTCTATGATGTATCGGGCTAGTTCGAAAGGCCTTGGATCACCCGTGTTCTTGAAATATATGACTATGTTGATGGAATTCGATGGATGTTAATTTCAATATCATGGAATTATTCAGGTCCAGTTGGAAGGGAATACCATGATGATCCAAGTTGAGGTGGTTGATGTGCCCCTTGACTACAACCTTTTACTGGGTCAGAGCTAGATTTCTGCTATGAAAGCGATCGTATCGTCTATATTTAGAGTGGTACTATTCCTTTTTGAGGATCATACTGTGATGATAAACCAAATTTATTTCGATAATTCTCATCCAAGAACTAATAATGTTGGTGTCAGAATGTATCTGTTGTTATTGGGAACTTTTAATATTTCATAACCAATTCTAGTTATTATCTCTAACCCTAGTAGTGATTTGTCACCTATGAGTTTAGTCCCATTTATTACTATATATTTGGATGAACCATGAAATATTCCTTCTCTTAGCACTTTATATGAATAAGCTAGACCTACTAGGATGAGAATTCCTTTGTATATAGCAGAAGTTGCATATCAACCTACACTTGATCCTGCTAAAGGATCTAGTCCTTCCTCTTCACAGACAGAGGAGTAGGATATCCTTGTATTTTATTATTGGGTGGTTGTGTCTTTGTGCTTGAATGATTTCCTCAATGGGATTTTTCCTTCAATTGAAGGGATTATCGATGCCATGACTGGTCCAGAACAATCTTGGGAGGAGATGCATCATCGATCTTAATTCCTCCCGAAACATGAACGAGTCAAACATGAAGAATTTAGGATAACCTTAAGCGAGAGTGTTGGTCATCCCATGATCCCATTAGTTACTCATGGTATATATGAAGAAGGGAACACGACGAACTTATCTCTTATGATTCCTATCAACATCTCTTATATTCTTGGTAAAATCGAGAATGTTTACATCAGTGCGGACTACTCTTCCAATGAAATTAAGGGATACACCAAACTGTTTATGGAATTTTTTATGTATTTTCTTTGTCGTATGAAGAGATTATAGTAATTGACCCTCACATTGTTGAACTTGAGATCAAAACATATCCAAACGATAAACATGTTCGACAATGCCTAAATGCAATGAACCCTTACAAAGCGCCTACCATTAAGGATGAGATAGAGAAACTACTCAAAGCCAGTTCCATCTATTCGGTTCCCTTAAATGAATGGGTATACAATCCTATTCTAGTCGATAAGAAAAAGGGGACCATTATTCTATGCACATATTTTAGAGACCTACATAGGGATTGCCCATAAGATAATTTCCCCACACCATTCATTGATCATATTTTTTATGAGTGTGCAGGGAGTGAAGTTTCTTCTTTTATGGATGAATTCTCTGGGTACAACCAGATACAAATTAAACTTTAGGATCAACATAAGAATGCATTTATTTATCCTCGGGGTAAATTTTCATACCAAAAAATTCCTTTCGGCCTTAAAAAATTAGGATCCACTTTTCAGCGGGCTATGACTTTTAATTTCCATGAACTCAAGCGTATTATCGAGGTTTATTTGGATGATTTATATGCTCACTCTCATATGAGGCTAGATAATCCGGATCATTATTGCTTGACCTTTGAAATATGCGGTCGTCATAAAAATTGGTTAAATCCTCAAAAGTGCATATTTTGTGTGAAATTTGGTCATTTGTTGGGATTGATTGCATCAAAGGAAAGGATTAGGGTTGATACACTAAAGTTTTAGGTAATAATATAGTTTTTTCCCTCATTCACAATTCGACATCTTTAGATTCTCAAAGGGATGCACAATTTCTTACTTCGATTCGTCGTCAATTATGCCAATTTGACCAAGGGGTTTATACTCTTATTGAAAAGGGTACTCTGCTCATATGGGATGACTGAACAATAGAGTCATTCGATGAAATTAATAAATCCTTTTCATCGACCCCCATGCTTAGTCCACCTGATTATAGCTATTTTTTTTGTTATGTGTGTACATCTCAAGATACTATTGGTATGGTTCTGTTTGAAGCGGATGACGAGCTCCAAGGGCATGTTATCTATTATCTTAGCTGAAATATCATTGATGTTGAACTTCGATATAGTCATGTCGAGAAGTTGTCCCTCGAAACTGTCCATGTAGTCCAGCAGTTGAGATGCTATATCTTTCTTCTCCAAACTAGAGTCATAGCCCACATCAATCCATTTCATTTTGTATTGACTAGATGCATTATTGGAGGGGAATATAATAAATGGATTTTAATTTTTAAAAAAATTGACCTTGAGTTTGTTTTGGAAAAATCAAAGAAGTCGTTAATATTTTCGGAGCTTATATCTGATATCCCTAGTTAAGATGAAGATAGGATTCATGAGGATTCATTCATAAATGAACATATTTTCCTCATTTGAAATGAAGGCCCTTCGTATGGTGATATCATCATCTATCTGTGTAGTTTGAAGGTTGCATCTCATCTAACGAGGGATGAACATTGACGCCTATGTCAGAATTATAAGAACTAACTTATTATCGCTGACACATTGTATCACCATGGGGTGGATTCCATTTTATGGTGTTGTTTAAATCATGATGAGGATGAGGTTGTTGTGAATCATTTCCATAGTGGGACGTGTGGTGGTAATTGATCTCGGCTTGCTAGACCAAAACATCCTCAGGGTGGGTTACTATTGGTCCTCAATCTTAAAAGATTGTGTTAACACAGTCAAGCGATGCCATCCTTTCCAAGTGTTTGCATGAAATATGCACTCACATCCCACCCTGTTACATCCTATGGTCAGCATCAGTCCCTTCACTAAGTGGGGGTTGGTATTTATGGATCGTAACCTAGAGTGAGATGGCGGGAATAATCATATCATATTTTCCATAGACTACTTCATGAAATGTGAAAAGTCTATACCTACAATTAAATATGATGGTGATATGGCCGCTCACTTCGTTTTCAACCATACTATCACTCAGTTAGAAATATCATACGATCTTCTCACTAACCATGGTAGGAACTTTTAGAATAAGATGATGAAAAAATTAGCTATGAAACTAGGGTAGATGTAAGAACACTCTTCTTCTTATTACCCTCAAGTGAATGGTCAGGTTGAATCAGTTAACAAGTAAATTTTACTAAAGAATCATGGTATAAATAAAAATTAGCTAGAATTTCATGCTTTACCCTACTTTGTGGGCTTATTGAACCACAATTAAGAATGCCACTAGTTTTTCTCCTTATCATCTAGTGCATGGGGTGGAGCTCATTTTACCAGTTTAGTGCAAGATTCATTCATTAAAACTAGCCATAGAGTTTCTACCTGACACTTAGGAGTATAAGAACGCTTGATCCACTTAGAGCACCTGGATAAGCAATTCCAAGATGTTTTAGTGGCTCTAGAGGTGAATAAGTGTCATGTTAAATCCCAGTATGATAATTCTGTTTGTCCTCGTCAATTTAGTGAAGGCGAATTGGTCCTCTAATATCATCAAGAAAGTGAACCTCTTGGGGTGGGTAAGTTTAAACCCATGCGGCATGGGCCTTACATGGTAAAGAGTGTCCTACAGAAAGGTGCCTATGAGCCAGAGGACTATGAAGGAAATTCCTTTATGGATCCTAGAAATGGTATCTCTTTTAAGAAATAGTATTCCTAACATTTAGATGAGGTCAACATCTTGTATATTACTGTATAGATTGTATAGTTTATTTTTTATTATTGTGGTTTTCTTGGTTTATTGACATGCTTCCTCTTTTGTGAAAGATGTTGATGAGGTCTTAGTTCTATTTATAATTTACTGATGGAGCCATATTCCACCCCCACACCTTAGCTTCAACTGCTTAGGTTATCTATGCACTTGAAGAGTAGTTGGTTTCTTTAGGAGGTGTGTGTCTTTGACCGCCGTATAATAACATTGTTGAATATAGCGTCATTATTGAATTATTACGTGATTCCATTTCCAGTGATTTCTTATATATCGAAGTTTGCATTGAATCACAGTTAGTGGTGTCACAATTAAATGTCCTTTATCGTATCAAGGATCCTATGTTATTGAGAAGGTTCTTCTGGGTAAGATTATTGGAGTGGTAATCTGATTACATTACATATATTCATATACCTAGACTCTATAATCATGTTGCTGATTCATATGAAAATTATGTATTAGATTGGAACTTGTCACATCAATAATTAAGAATAAACATTTAAAACACATTCACATTTAAACACATTTGTAAATATAACAAATCAATCACTATAATTTTTTATTTTCTGAGTAATGTTCATAAATGGTGTCATAGTACAAAATGTCATAAGCACAAAAATGGGGATTTAAGCCACCCAAATACACATGATTGATACGAAATGTCTACATAGGAATCTATGCCTATGGGCCTGGGTGATGATCATGATAATATATGACTACATTGACCAACCCCTTGAACAACCTAACCCACAGAAGGGGTACCCCCTACTACATGTCACTGCATAGCCTCGAGAAAGTTCTCGACTTCCACCATGGGTATCATGTGTGTCAGTCCGATGATATTTCCATGTATGTTTTGGAGCATCTATTTAGTTTCGACATCGATAATCTCATCACCTCATCCCCTCCATCGATGTTAAGGGAAACCATCCAGTTGTCGTGGACACGCGTCTGTGCAAATAAACCTAATTTTAGTAATTTTCATCGAAAAAATTATGTTTTTGATTTCCAAATACATAAAAAAGACAAAAAAATTAATAATTCAAAAAGCCATACAAATCGAATCTTACCTATATCGCCATATGCGAATGTTGGTGGTAGGGGCATGTGAGGATATCCACGAAAGTCGATTCCTGCATAGGAATAGTCATCTATGGATATGACCTATCATTTCCACTAGTGGAAGAAGTCAAGTGGGAAACAAGAAGTTGTAATCCCTCGCCTAAACCTCTGCATTACCTCCACCCAATGAGTTTTGATTGGATCATGTATACTGTGAGGAGGGACCTCAACTCTAGGGTTGTGGCTCAGTACCCTTTGAAAGAAGAAAGTACTCATAATTCCTGCATATCCAAAGTTATTTATCCCACCCTGCTTCTACTGAGTCATTTTTTGTTTCATAGTGCTCAATAGTGTTGTGCTCTAGTCATATACCATAGGTTTGATGCACTCTACCGAGTAGAACATGAGATTTCGTGATGCCTGATGAAGTGCTACCAAACATGCTATTCTTTCCAATACCAAAACTATCACTTTGAATAACGTTCACCGTAACTTGACTTCCGATCTTTTTTGTGTCATAAATATAGTACATAGCTATGTAATCCTCAATAGAGATTCCTCCACCCCCTCCATGATCTCATAGGTTCACTATCACACCTCAAAGGGATAGTCTTGTGATGATGTAGATGTCCTCTACTTCTAGTCTCAATGGCATAACATCAAATATAAAGACTTGTGTGTTTGGATCCCAGTAATGCATGGACACCTGGAGAAGTCTAGGTTGGGCCCTAAAACCCCTAAGGTTCCAAAATTTATACAACCTACACCTTCTTAAGGAAAATTGAGCATTCACATCACCAATAAATTCCCTATCAACATCTTCATTCTCATGTTCTCTCCATTCCAAAACCATCATGTAAAGAAAAATAAAAAATTTGTGAGATTTCATCAGAAATTCGGACATACCTGGACCTACATGTGGCTACTATTTATAAAAATTGAATATGTGTGTGGGCATGATTCACTTTTCCCATGCACATCAAGCCCTATATGCGACCCGATGAACTATGACCCGCGTGGGCCGAGATCCTCATTTTTGGTTGCCTCATGCGTAAAAATCCACCACCAAAACTAAAAATTAATACATTGAATAGATGAGGAATGTGATTATGAAGTACTTGGTCCTTCCTATTCTGTATTTTGTGGCCTGTAGCTCCCAAAATCGTCGTTTGAAGTTTCAAAGTCTAAGTTGCTCCAAATGCACTATTTAGGGTTAAAAACCAAATGGTATGGTAAAAATGTCATTTTGTACTATTTATAAAAAAGTATTTTAAATTTTTTACCCACTTGGCCTACAGTTTGGACTTCTTATTAACTATTTTCGGCTACTTGGCCTAATATTATCGTCTAGGAACCACTTATGGTGCACTTCCGTCGATACTTTGACTCGCTCGCCCCTATGGCAGGTATATTACTAACATAACATATAGGATAAGGCCATTTTTTATAGATGCATACTACATTATTATATGACTATATTACGTTAACAATAGGTACGAACCCACTTCATGATGACATGTAACCCTCATTCTGCTACTAGAAGGGGCATTGCATAATTGGTAGAGATTTCCTTTTCATGGGTACCCTAGTTAGATCCCTCTTTGTCATCTAGTGTCCATACTGAGCGTACTCCCTTAGGTGTGGGAGTCCCTTGTAGTCCCACCATTCCTCCAATTGAAATAACTTCATGCTCTTTCTTAAACTTTATGCTAGTCATATCCTATCGACACTCCCATTTGTATCGAGTTGTAACTGTTGATGTATTTGTAACTTTAGAAGATATTATGATGTGTATTACCAGTGTATGTTGTTGTAGCCCCATTAGATATGTGTTTTCCTCCTTTCGAGATGTCTTTATTGTGTCTAGACCTTGAGGTACAACCTCCATTGTAAGTCAGGGCAATAGTCCCCAGTGTGAAAAAATGTAATGTGTATTTGGAGTCCCTCTAGGAGAAGTCAGGCCTTCTAGTGGAACAAGTAGTCCTAGTCGTGTATTTTGTCAATCGCATGAAATTTATAATTATGGAGTCTCTCTCCCTCATTTATACACACCTCACGCACTCTCAATTTTTCATGAGAGAGAGAAATAAAAGACGAAAGATAAATATCTGCTAAATACTTCTTATTACTGGGATTGATCATCTTATGATAGTCTTTGTGCCAATACTATTATGAGGAACTTTACATGGTTTCCCCAATGAAAATGTTTATGTCTTGTGTATCTATTATATCTTATGTTTCACATTTGAAGAAGTTTCATTTTTGACCCTGTCACTTGTGCCAAGAGAAACTAGGGCATCAAGTTTTGAAGTCTTCCAAACTCAACCTTTAGAAAGTGATCTTGCTGAGAAACTAGCCTCAAGGAGGCACATCTTTCTGTCTAAACAAAATTCCCAAACTACATGCTTGGAAAATTAGGGTTTCTCTGTCAAAACCTAGGTTACCCAGCTTTGGAACCAGGTTGAACACCTAAAATCACTAAGATATAAAATATTTTATATTTCTATTTGAGGTTCTTAATGGAAAAGATGACTCACTATACTCAGTTTGAGGACAATATTGGAGGGTATTATAACTTCCTGGAATGGAAGTATAGAATCTCCCTTATCCTTGAAGAAAATGATTTGGACTAGTACATCACTGAAGAAGTTACAGAACTAGAGCGAGATGAGGATAATGTTGATCATAAGAGAAGCATGTCTAAGGCCAAGAGAAACATTTCATATTCTATTAAGGATCACCTAATCCCCGAAGTGTCTTCATTCAATACACTGAAGGAAGTATAAAATTCTTTGAAAAAGTTGTTCGAAGGAAAGGACATCAACTAGAAGATGACTTTGAGGAACAAGTTGAAGAATTTGAAGATACAAAAATCTGAGACTATACAGTCTTAATTCACAAAGGTTTCTCAAATCAAAGAAAAACTTGAAGTGGTTGAAGATAATGTTGAAGAAGAAAAAGAAGGAGAAATTTTAGCACAACAAGGAGAAGGACATGAAACAAAAGGATACCAAGAGAGATGCTTCAAATGGTTGGTGCTACACTTGTGATGAAAAGGGACATTTTGCAAGAGACTGTCCCATTAGGGAAAATAGACACCATGATAATGCTTCTGAAGATGATGAACCAACAAATAAAAGATTTAGAAGACATAAGGATGATTCAGATGAAGAGTATGTGCTAATCTCAACACTAAATGGAATTATCTCACACAGAATCAATGTTTGGATTGTGGATAGTGGAGCTTCTAAATACATGACGTTATACAAGGAATAATTCATCAATATTTCTGAACATGAGTCACCTCAAAAGGCAAAACTTGGGGATGATTATCAATACCCCATAAAAGGGAGTGGAGAAGCTTCATACAATATTGACTCCGATTAATCCATAAATATGAATGGTGTGATATATGTTCAAGGATTGAAGAAGAATATTCTCTCGATCTCTACACTAGATGCAAAGGGAATTAGAGATGCATTTTTATATGGCCAAGTTCTAATATGTCTTAGATGGAAGACAATAGATGATGCAATAGTGATTGGAGAAGAAGATGGAGGATTGTACAAGCTAAAGGGAAAACCTGAAAAAGAACTTGTTCAAGAGTCAATTGAACCAAGTGAAATATGGCATCATAGGCTTGCACATGTGCACTGCAGAGCACTACTGATTGCAAGAAAAGAAGTCTTTTGACTTCCATAGATCCACACAAAGCATGAAGGAAGTTTCAAAGAATTTGCACAAGGAAATAATACAAAGAATACATTTCCCAACAATGAGAGCAAGGCCAAAGGAATATTGGAGATAATACACTTGGATTTATGTGGACCCATGTCCTGTAGCTCATTAATTGGGTGTGAGTACTATGTTTTTATTATTGCTGATTTCTCACTTAAGACATGGATATATTTGAAAGGAAAAATAAAGTTTTTAGTAAGTTTAAGGAATATAAATCCTTGGTAGAGAACCAAACCAATAGGAAACCCAAATACTCTACGATTAGATAATGATTAATAATTTACCTTGAAAGAGTTCAAGGAAATTTGTAGAAAGTGTGGGATTAAGAGGGATTTGAGCACTTCATAGAATCCTCAGTAGAATGGGGTTATAGAACGAAAGAAGCAAACCATCATGGAAGCAATAAGAGCAATGCTACATGAATAGGATCTTCCTATGCACCTTTGGGCAGAGGAAACAAGCACAACTGTGTACGTACAAAATCGTACTCTCCATCGATTACTTGAAAATAAGAATCCATAATAATATTTCTCAAGAGAGAAACTAGAATTTAGCCATCTGAAAATATTTGGTTTCCTGATGTACATACATATCCCAAAGGAGAAAACAACCAAGCTTGATCCTTATGGGCAGAAGGGTATATTCGTAGGATATAGTGATACATCAAAGTCCTCTTGAATATAATTCCCAAAAGTCAATAAGATCAACATATGTATAGATGTAGCCTTTAATGAAGACTCGACATACTTCAGATCATGGAGGACACCTATTCCATAGGTTAAGGAAACTAAAGAAATGAGAGCCTGAGATATGGAAATCGGAGAAGCAATTCTAGAATACCATTAAAATCATGACATGGCATAACCACAAGAACTGATAGAGACAATCCTTGAGAAGGACTCCCACCAGAGGAAACCAACATGGGAACAAGAGCTCATACAATAAGAAAAAAGGTGTGGCACTCTAGAAGGAATACATAGAGAGAGAGAGAAAAAGAGAAAATCCCTACAATAGCTATGTGGCCCTGCTATGTGACATCATTGACAGAGAACCTTCCACCTATGAAGAGGCTACATAAAAGAAAGAATGGAAGGATTCTATATTTGAAGAATATCAGTTGATCATGAAGAATGATGTCTAGGAGATAGTTCCAAGAATGGAAAAGAGGTTTCTCGTGACTTTGAAGTGGATCTACAAGATCAAGCATGTTGTAGATGGAAATATTGATAAATATAAGGAAAGGTTCGTAGCATGAGGTTTCTCACAGAAACAAGGAATAGACTATGAAGAGACATTTGCACTCATGGTGAGGTACACTTCTATTAGGACTATACTTGCATTTGCAACTATTATGAAATGGAAAATACACCAGATGGATGTCAAGATACCCTTCTTGAATGGTGTAGTTCAGGAGGAAGTGTACATGGAACAACCACTAGGATTCGAGACATATGACATGAAGACCCATGTGTGCAAATTGAAGAAGGCCTTGTATGGATTGAAACAGGAACGGAGGACATGGTACGACATGATGGATACCTTCCTGATGAGCCTAGTATTTACCAAGAGTAAAGAGGATTCCAACATTTACTTCAAGGTTGAAGATGAAATACCAGTGATGTTTCTACTATATGTTGATGACCTGTTTCTGGAAGGCGAAGAGGAGTTCATTTAAGATGCAAGGAGAAGTATTTTTGCAGAGCCTGAGATGAAAAAACTAGGTATGATGTACAACTTCTTAGGAATGGAGGTGTGGAAGAGAGCAGATGGGATCTTCCTTGGTCAAGGAAAGTATGCAACAAAGATTCCAAAGAGATTTGGAATGTTGTACTATAAGGAAATAACCACACCTATGGAATATAACTTGAATCTTTTGAGTGATGCTTCATTTGAGTCAGTTTATGCCATGATATATTTTCAAATGATTGGATCATTGATGTATATGATGAATACAAGACTTGACATATGCTTTGAGGTGAACACCTTGATCGGGTTCCTCACGGATCTGAGACATGTTCACCTGATAGCTGAAAAGAATGCATTGAGGCACCTAGAAGGTACAATGGATTATGGGATCAAATATGATGCGATTCATAAGATTAACTTACACGATTATGTTGATTCGGATTGGGAAGGTAGCGCCACTGAAAGGAAGAGCACTTTATCTTGTGGGTTTAGTGGGGGATATGGAATGATATAATGGTTCAATGGGAAGAAATCATGTGTGGCACTGAGTACAATCGAGGCAGAGTATGTTATCGCTTGCTCGGATATTTGCGAGGTGGTGTGGATATGAAATCTACTCTCTGACTTGTTTGATCTCCAAATGGATGTGACTTGTATCTTTTGTGACAATCAGAGTTGCGTGAAGATGTCGAAAAACCCCGTGTTCCATGACACGTCAAAGCACATCAATATCAAGTTCCACTATATTATGGATATCGTGTAGAGAGGAGAAATGAAGCTCTAGTATATGGAAACAGATGAGCAGATATCCTATGTGTTGACCAAGAATCTAGTGAGAGTGAAATTTGAGTACTTCAGAGAAATACTTGGTGTGATCCAGATCGAGACCCCTCGAAACAGGGAGTGATGCGTTCTATCATAGATAGAGAGACAAGTTCTCTGAGCATAACATATTGGTGAATATCATTGGTTGCTCAAACATGATTAGTCTTGTAGGTCATCCTTGGATGTAATAAGTCCTGGTGAATATCACAGGTTGTCCTTGAATGTAATCAGTCTTGATATGATTCTATGTTAGAAGTAGCATATGCATAATATCTCACATGGGAAATGAGATAGTTTTTCTGAGCAGGAAAAATATTTCTGAAGCAGGATGCTTAGATGTAATTAGTCATGTAGGTTTTCCTTGAGTGTAATCAGTCATGGCGAAGATCACATGTTATCCTTGGACATAATCAGTCCTAATAAAGTTTATTTGATTGTAAGGATGATCTCTGGCTTGGTACACAAGTTGCTGAAATGTAATAAGTCATGTGGTTTGTCTCAGTGTAAAAATATCCCTCACATGGTATGCAGGTTACTAGCATGTAATACACCCTGAAGGTTGTCTAAATGGAAAAGATCCTTGATGCAGGTTTTTCAGATGTAATAAGTCCTTGAGGTTGAGCTAGAATGTAAAATTCTTGATGTAGCAGGTTTTTTGGTCGTAATCAGTCCTTACATATATATCTATATATGTGTGTGTTCCCATTTTGATATGATAAGGTCACGAAGCACATGAGGTGCACCTAGGCAGTTCTCCATTACTGGTACAACACAGGTTGACTATCTATTCTCTATGTGCTTTGTTTTTTTTGTATAGGAAAAAAGAGATGATTTGGATAGGATGAGATAAAGGTAGAAGACGCAGGTTATTTTCGTGGAAACGTAAAGAAGGTATTGTATAGTTCCTACGAGATAGATTGCTCGATATGTGGTGAATATCTGAATGAGGACTAGGCCTACACCCAGCTTGAAAAGGGTTGGCTCTGGAGAAACTTTCATTGAAAAATAATACCATTCGATGATCAATAATAATATGATGATGGAAGCAGCTATGATGATGAATATATGACTCTGTGATAATGAATATGTGATGAATACTTGACCAGATGTTGATGACTATGGAAGAGAGAGAATACCTTCCTAGTCAAGAGGGAGTGTTGATGTATTTGTGACTTTAGAAGATATTTTGATGTATATTATCATTGTATGTTGTTGTAACCCCACTGGAGATGTGTTTTCCTCCTTATGGGATGTCTTTATTGTGTCTAGACCTTGATTTACAATCTTCATTGTAAGTCAATGAAATAGTCCCTAGTGTGAAATCCTGTAATGTGCATTTGGAGTCTCTCTAGTAGAAGTAGACCCTTCCAATTGAATAGGTCAACCCAGTCATGTATTTGGTGAGTCACATGAAAGGTATAAATAAGGAGGCACTCTCCCTCATTTATACACACCTCACACACTCTGAATTTCCCATGAGAGAGAGAGAGAAGGGAGGAGAGATAGTTAGTTGCTGAATACTTCTTATTATTGTGATTGATCATCTTATGACATAGTCTTTGTGATTGTACTATTTTGAGGAAGTTTGTGGGGTTTTCTCTTTTATGGTTTCCCTGGTGAATTTTTTTGTGTCTTGTGTATCTTTATATACTATGCATCTTGTAGTACTTACTATTATTTCATATATATATCCTAATTAAGATAATAATATCTAATAAAAACTAATATAATCTGCATTTGCATATGTTCGCTTGTCGTATTGAGATTTATGTCGACTCCTTGCTTCAGTTTATAATCCATATAGCCCAAGCTTGACTCAATCCTATCCAAGTAGAGCCTTGCATATAGTTCTTGCAACATGATTATCCCCTACCCAAATGAGACATCCCCCTGAGTGTAATTATCCTGCATATGATTCCTTGCATTGAGCATAGGTATGTTCCACTACTTGGAACTAGTTTTCTTTCCTGTGACACTCGTTTCCTCCTTAATGTACTATAAGCAATTTTATTCCTTTTCAAGATTTTCAAAATATTAAAAGACCAAAAAAATCATAAAACATAAAAAGACAGATGAAAAATTATATCACTTTCTATTGGATGATATCATTAGGGGAGTTTTGAGGTCTAAAATGGGAACCATAAGGGAAATAATAAAATAAGAGTTATAATAATAAAATAAAAGTTCTAAATTTGGAGGGGGGAAAGAAAACTACTTTTTATTATTGTATTTATCACATATATCCTTATTTGTTCACCCAAATTTTAAGTTTGAGGACTGAAATTCTGCACCCAACCCATACCCACACTAAATACTTCAGAGTTACCCATGACACCCAAAAAAGTAAACTTTGATAAATAAATGTATTTTAATATTAAAATATGATCTCTGTTGAAATTTGTATTTTTGGGTGTCATGGGTACCTCATATGCAGTGTGGGTATGGGTTGGATGCAGAATTAAATTCCGCATCTAACGAGTCTTCAAAATATAAATTTGGGTGAATACATAAGAAGATATGTCAAAAATACAATAACAAAAAGGTTTTTTTTTTCCCTCCCTTTTTTTTACAAACTTTACCCTTATTGTAGATATCATCATATTGAATCCTATTGGTTCTTATAAAGTGTATTTTAATGGTACTATTTTTTTAGGCCCATTTTTTACCTCAAAACTCCCCCAATACATGTCGTGTCTCCTTCAAACAGAGAAAAGTACATTCATCCATTGGTTGGGTTACTAGTATGACCTTAGGATATGTACTCATTATTCTGATTTTTCTTCACCAACTGGTTATCCTTCCAGGCCTTATGGATCCTTTGTTGATTCCTCCTATGTCACAGAGTTTTCCCAGTATGCATTTTGACTCTATGCTTCCTATGACTCTTCATCTTCCTTATTCTCTTGTTCGAAGGAAGTTTTATCATGAGTTGACCATTCCTCAGTTATCTTGTCTCTGCATGACGACCATTCCGGGTACATTTGTTACTAGTTTTCTCACATTATGTTCATCCGAGTTCTTCCAAATTATACAACATTGTTGTGAACCTCATGTTGGTTGATGGGGGATTCCTTCATGCGCTCCTTCCAATGGATTCCATACCATTGACTGTATAACACTTATTCTGGAATAGGGATTTAGAGTCCATTGTGTTCCTTCATACTTGCAGTCATTAGTGGTAGGTTCTCTCACCATCAACGGGTTTGTGAATGCATCAATGTCTCCTACTGGATGGATTCTCTCAAGTGTTCGACCTCAACACATCTATTCACACTTGTTTGTTTGCACTCTGTATCTTGTTTCCCATTATCATTATCGGTGAGATATCTCACATTTTAATGATATACATCAATTATTGGTAATCAGATGATGGCCCATCATGTTCGACTGTGACACCTTTATTCACTTTATGTTACATGTACTAGTGGCGATTTGTGTCAAGGACCTACGATCTTGGTGGCATTCCATATATGCTAGCTCCTTGATCATGCTAGTATTTATGATATTTCATTTCTCATGACCAGATTCTAGTGTACCATTTGATGTTTTCATTCAGTATCGAGACCTTAATTCATTATATATTACACATGGCGATGACCACTCATGACATATGTCTTTTATGCCTATTCATTTCCATTGTACTATTATGAATCTAGGAATGCTATGTAGACCTCATATTTGTAGTCATGTGTAGAGCTATATCATTGTATTATACTTATGAGTGGATGGTTTTTTCCACCCGGGTCTTCATTTCTCGAATTCTAGGTCTACTATAATGTATTTCGGCCATCATGATTCCCTTTGACCTCACACATTAGGGGGAATATGTTATAGCGTGATTTGCCACACCTGATACATCATTCTTATATTCTCTTAGTCTGCATCACTTTGTCCTGAGGCATCCATTACTGCTATTTACCAATATTGTCTTTATCATTGTGAAATTTCCTTTGTATAGAGGATTGAAGTGGTGGAGGGACTGGATTTCTCAATTTCAACTAGGTGTTGAAAAATATTTTCATCTTTATCTCTATTCATAGTAATAGAAATATCCATTTCATGTGTAATTATGAATATTCTTATCCATGGATGTAATTACTTTGTTTATGTATTGGAATGTAACATGCTAGATTAGATTCCAACACTTTACATATATCATGTGTGTATATCTTATTGTTGTTGACGGCAATGTGTAGGTACAAGTTTGATTGAAAGCTCAACGAGGATCTACTTCAAACGTACAGAATAATGTACGCCTCTTGTCCCTTAGTGTTAGTTTCATTTATATATTTAGCATGCTTGGAAATGGGTTGATTTATGGTGTCATCTTGTTTGTTGTGTTCCACCCCAAGCCATATTATATCCTACTTGTAACATAATTGAATCGAGGTTAACTCAATTCGGGAATTTCCCAACCATTTTGAACAACACTAGGAGGTAACAATTTTCTGATTTGGTGTTTCATAAAAGCTCATTTTTTATGATCCTCTTCTTGCAACAAATTTTATCTTGTGATTTGGAGGTACAGAAGTCACGTTATTGCATAAAAAATGAAAACTAGTCATATATTATAATGTATTAAGCATGGGAGAAATAAAATGTTGAAGATATAGAAAGAATTTGTAGAGAAAAAAAAATATGATTTTATTACTATTTGGGTATGCAATTATGTTTTTACGGTGTATAAAGAATAAACATGTATCATAGAGTCAAACCCACAGCTACAAACACCGCTACATTATCACACTACTACCAACACCCGCAAACAACACACTTAAAATACTGGAAACTTCAAATAGAATAAAACAAACACTATAAATACTATCTGCTACAACAATAGGCCTAATGATTTGACACAGTTTCCATTCTTTACTCACCAATTTAAATGGCTAAGTCAGTCCATCTGATTACATTAAATAGAGGGGCACATCTCCCTACTGGTTCTCCGGGATTTTTAGGACAACTAATACATATGTTATATATTCTTTCCACTGTATGAGCTATAGAAAAAAGGTTTTGGCCCTTAAGTGGCCACGTACTTGGCCTATCTAGAGAAAACTTCACCTTCAAACATTTCTTCCTTTGTGGAAGTAGTGGTCAAATGAGAGATTTAAGCTCTCAATTTTTCCAAAATTCCAATCTTCATGTTGCACGGAAAATAAAAAATATGTTTTCAGACCATCACCCTCAAGGGTGTTAATTTTATTGTTAACATATTCCCCCTAATGTGTGAGTTCTAAATCTATGTTGAGGGCAAAAATACATATTTTTTATTCCGATACTCTTCATATCGATACTCTTCAGTGATGAGGGTAGGATGGTAAAGGAATAGGATATTGAGTGGAGAAGTTTGAAAGTAACTTGCAAGTCAAACAAGGCAATAACTCAAATATACAATATCTTCCTAATGTGGGTATACCCATGCTAAACAATAAAAAAGCATGTCAAGGAACAATACAACATGGATCCATGTCAAAAAATATTACAAAAATGTATACATGCACTTTGATGAGTGCAAAATATCCAGGTCTTAATGGTGCTTTGGGATGTCAGTTTTAATATTGCACAACTTAGACAATGCATCAATGAATGATACAATTTTCTTTACCAAGGTCTTCAATAAAAACCAATAATAGTACGAGTGTATAACATGCGTAAAACTGATATGATATTGAGGATAATCAAACATAATTTGATTACCGGTCATTGATGTATATATTTAAAAGATGCAAGGAGGACCACCGATAATGATGATGGAATCCAAGGTGCTTGGGTACAAGCTGAAAAGTGTTAATAGATGTTCTAAAGTTGAACAGTTGTAG
Organism: Pseudotsuga menziesii; assembly: GCA_001517045.1. Taxonomy (NCBI): domain Eukaryota; kingdom Viridiplantae; phylum Streptophyta; class Pinopsida; order Pinales; family Pinaceae; genus Pseudotsuga; species Pseudotsuga menziesii. The sequence goes on from LPNX010245900.1 coordinate 330,119, forward strand.
AATTACAAAATTGGGCACCATGGTTATATTTCAACTATCATTTGCAAGGAAACTTGGCATTGATGACTTCAAGAACCAAGGTACTCTTTGGGTTCCTAGATCCAATTTCTAAATAATGATTTGGAATCGATAAGAATAGATCCATTAGAAGGAGGGAGTTAATGCATCCCACATCAATTGGAACAAAAGTGATATCAATAGGATGATATAATTTGGTAGAGTTGAGAGATCCAACATTGTATATTGACACAAGGAAGGCTAACATTATTGGTGTGGGATATTATAGGAATGACCGACATTGTTTAACTTCCCTTGACCACATAACATGATGCATAGTGACACTTGGAAACATAAGACTTGAGTAACCAACCATTGTGAAATTCTCCAATTCCAAATGAATTAATGATAGCTCCATAGATGATAGGAATGATAACTTATCGATGGATATCTATTCAAATTACTTGTACAACTTACTAAGGAAAATGTTAATGGTGTACTTAGAACCGATGCAGGGATATGTGTCGTGTTCAAGGGCAACAATGACTTACCATTACCAATTTCTCCATGATGAAATGTGAATAGATTCATTAATCCCCCTTTTTGTTTATTTTGTATTTTTTAATTTTTAGTACTTTTTCATTTATTAGCTCGAAAAAGAATAAAGAATGCTATAATACATAAGAGGGAATTCTTGTTGCATGGGAGTACACCTACATTTAAAGTGCATGGTTCAAGCCAAGGAAATGATACATAATAAAAATATGGGTTGATCTAGTTGTGCGCACTCTTTCGGATGTTCCCTCCGTAGGTGGGATATTTGAAGCAAGATTATTTGTTGACGGAGAGTGAAATAAAACCAAGTGATTGCGGTTTTTAGCCAATATGGAATCATGGAAAAGTAGGATATATGCAATGTGGTTTTATTTCAGACTGATTCATATGAAAAATGCCAAAATCATAAAACACCATGAATCGTATTCTATCTTCAACAACGTGCATCAAATAATTTGAACATGTCAATATCTATAGAATCCTGTAAAAGTAATTATAACCCAACCATTTCATCAGACAATAGGTCCAATATATGCATTTACTATCTGAAATATTAGAAATGAGTGTGCATTATCCTAGCATTCAAATGGATATAAGAAATATAAGTAAAATACTCATTTTGTACCATTTTTGTAGGAATCCCCACCTCTAAGGATGTATTTAAGAATCCATGAGGCATTATTCAGTAATATTCTGGTTATAGGTGAGTCTTAATGATGGATCAGAAAGTCAAAAAACTTAAGATGTGTTTTTGAATTTTCCTTGTATTTTAAATTTTTATGAAATACTTGGATTTTTATTTTGAAGAAAAGTAAAAACGGAGAAAGTGTTTATACTACTATTTTTGGTGTGTGCAAATTTCCTATGAGAATGTCCTCAAATTTTACACACTTTTTTGGTTATGATTTAATCAATTAAACTTTATGCAAAAGAATGTTATTTCAACTTTTACTTATTCTTTAAATGATTTTCTCAATTACAGTGCATGAACTAAAGGTCCATGATTTCTTTATCAGAATGATGTATGGAAAAGATGTCAATAAAGTACATAGTTAGATAAGGAATTAGATAGACTATTCAAAACTCTAGGAACATGAATGTACTCGATGAATTCAAAATGACGTTCTAGAATACGTACTCATAGTAACTTTCTAAACATTATAGGATCATGAACCTCATACTGGCTATTTAACTTAGATACAGAAAGTTGCAATTCAAATTTAACAATAATTCATTGGATTCCAACGATGTTAAACTCAATTGAAAACTCAATGGTCACCCTATACTCTACAACATTATTGGTCACAGGTCCAAGGAAAGAGCCCCTTGAACTAAGAACTTGATTTTCAGGTGTGAATATTGCCCACGCAACGGAAGAAATGTTCCGAGAGACATGACTAGCGCCATCCACATATCCCAAATAAGTGAAGGTTTCTAATGTCATCTGCCAAGTAAAAATACGAAGCATGATAAGTATGTGCATGGAATAACTATTATAATTTTTTTACATAAAATACAACATAATACAATAAATGTTGTGAGGCATAAGTTCCTACGCAAACTACTTCTTCAAACGGAGACCATTTATGATCTCCAATAAGGGTTCCCTTCATAATTTAATAACTCGTATGCTCGTATTTTCAACATTGTTTTCACAACAAGTGTGATCCATATTTGTTGAAATATTGTAACTTCAAAGAATATTCTATATGTATCTTTTGTGGTCCCCGATGGTCCTACTGGCAGAACCACTTGTATTATCTTGTACCCAGATGCTTCTAATCGAAAGAACTAATAAGAGTCGTGAGGTTGTCCCCTCTAATTGTAAAGTTGGGTCATTAGCACCCCAGTGTGGTTACTTGAGCCTACATGTGTAACTCGAGCCTACATGATTAACTCGAGCCTACATGTCGGATGAGTTAATTGAAGTGAACGGATGAATATAAATAGAGGTGTAGCTCTCCTCATTGGAGACACACACACTCACTTGAGTAGCGCACTTGTGGAGGAGAGAAGTAACTGGAGAAGGAGGAGGATTAGGTTTTTGATCTCCTTTCTGGTTTTATCTTTTACCTTTTTGGGGCATCTATATTGAGGAAGCTTTTGCTGGGTTTTTCCCTTTAGGGTTTTCCCAGGATAAATATGTGTTGTTCTTGTGATGTTGTTTCTTTCAATGATCCTGTGTATATGATTTTGTTATGAAAATGAAATGAAATACTGATTTCTTAGCTAATCATATGAAAATTTAACATGGTATCAGAGCTAACCTGAACAGGACAGCTTTCACAAGGAAAAATAGCCGTCTCTCTCCCCCCAGAAGAAATTAGGGCTTCTTGCAGAAGAAGATTTTTTTAGTGAGCCTAGCATAGGATTTCTCTCCTCATGAAAATTGAAGTTTAGAGACCTGGATCAATATTTTTGGTTGGGTGAAACTCTATGAAAGTCAAACCCTAGTTTGATCCCGAGCCAGAAAAACCCTAAATACTAAAATTGCTAAGTTTTGGTACATTCTCTATATCCTGAGATTGGCGAAGGTTCAGGAGCTGAAAATTTCAAAGGCCGAATATAAAATCCTGATGTACATTTTATCCAAAATTTATCTTTCGATTCGCTATATTATGGGATATATGATCCCTCCAAGTTATGGTTCCAGCCTCTTCCAGAATTCATCCCTAAACAGGAAACCTGGAGAAAATTGCTATAGCTTGGGCTACCCAGGTCCAAATGGAATTCATGAAGATGTTCCAGAAAAATCATGGAATGTACTTTCTATGGTTGGAATATTAGACTCAGAAGATGAACCAGTTACACGTGGAATGCCGTACAACTTCGTTGTTTTGAATAGTCCTGTAATAGGTCACCCTGGGAAAATGATCATAAATCCCCATTGGTGAAACCAATTATGATAAACACTATGATTTTGGATCAGGAACATGCAAGGTTACCTTAATGCAAAATTTCAAACATAAATCGGCATTAATTTCGGAGATATCACAGAAACAATGACAAGCATTTCTGCAGAAGAAATTGGAAAACTAGGGCTTCCTATTCTGGGAGCTTCCCTCCACTATTTTCAGAAAAGGAGTACATTGGACAAATCCATTTGAAGATATCTATATTTCTATCCAATAATGTCTAAAAGATTCCAAGTTTTAAAAATTAGGGTTTCTATGACAAGCCCTAGATCAGCCAGCTCTAGAAGCAGGACGGACACCTCAAATTGGTAAGATCTAATATTTTGCTATTTTCATTTAAAAGTGATATATCACATCAGTTGACAACTTCCAAGAATGGAAGTATTTGATCTCTCTAAAGAAAATAAATTGGACACCTACATGAGTAGAGAGGTTCCAATTCCATACGAAGATGAGGCTCAAAGCCTTACACAAGAAAAACTTGATCAAGTCCAAGAAGATCATTGTTGATTCAATCACGGATCAAATTATACCACAAGTGTCTTCCCTAAAGACACCAAAGATGTTTGATTCTTTTATCAAGCTATTTGAAGATAAGAACTTAAATCAGAATACGGCTTTGAGAAAACAATTGACGAATGTGAATATCTAGAATGCATAACAACTTGAAGCGGTAGAAAAAGAATGTATGCCAAAAGTAAGTGATTACTTTCAAATCGACTAATAAGAAGAGAAGAAGAATATGGGATCAATTGAAGATCAAGCTCTCAGCATTCAAAGAAGATCCCTCAAGCGATGAGGAATATGAAAAACTCAATTCTTGAAGAACCTCTTATTCATCTTATCATTTGGATAAGAAATGATGATTTCATGAATGAAGAAGATGGTAAAGCAGAATGATCAAGATAGAGTCTACCCACGAAACAAATAAAATATAAGTATTCAGTTGCCATTTCATGATATTGTTTAGTTATACATTTGATTATATTCAGTTGATGTGTTATGCATGATAGATTGTTTACATTAATACTACTAATATGCATGTGATGGGTAAGTAGCTCATGGTGCTATACAACTCTCCAGTGCTACTTATCAAACCTCTTTGTTGACATATTGGATTAGTGCACAATATCAATGATGTCATGGTAGAGATGGAAGGCATCTAGAAAGTTTTTGTGAGATATGGATGAATGTTGTATTGGATAAATAGTTTCATGATGCATAAGAATTTGTCGTTACGCATATGTTTCACGAAATAGTTCTAACCATGCAATTGGTGCATTTGAATTGTAGGAAAGGTCTTGTACAACATCCTACAAGAAAAGAAGGACGAGACTTGTTCCGAAGAACAAGTGATGACAATCCAATAAACATGAATTTGAAGCTCCCAGGGTCAGAGACACCATGACAGAAGAAAGAGCTTTAGAAAGTGGTAGATCCACCTCAAAGGATGAAGACCACCATGGGTATGAGAGATAACTCAAGATGGAGAAAATAATGATATAAAAGAAACTATGATCAAAGAATAAGAGTTGATCATGGGGAATGATGTATATGATATGATTTCGAGACATAAAGGGAAGTACATAGTATCCTCCATATGGATCTACAAGAACAAGTGTACAAAGAAAGGTTCGTGATTTGCCTTAGAAAGAATAGACTATGACATGACATACTCTATTTACCCGTATATATCAAGCATAGAACCACCTGTACAGAATGAAGAAGGAAGATAATACTCCACTTCAGGGGGAGTGACTACATAAGATATTTGAGTTTGACATGGTACGACATGATGGACATCTTCTTAATGGATCGAGACTTTACCAAGATTAAAGTGGGTTTCCACCTTCAAAGTTGAATGCAGAATACTAGGATATGTTGATGATCTGACAAGATGAACTCATGATGAAAGAATACTAGAATGATGTATGGGATATAGTTCCCAAACCAAAAGGAAAGAGTATTGTATCCTCCAAATGGATATACAAAATAGAGCATGCAGCCGACTGAAGTATCAAGAAGTATAAAGAAAGATTTGTGGCTAGAGGTTTCTTTCAGAAAGAGGGAATTAATTCTGAAGAGACACTTACTCCAGGAAGTAAGGTACACTTCCTTCAGAACTATCATGGTAGTTTCTTCCATGGTGAAGTAAAGACAAGCCTTCCTTAATGGTATAATTTAGAAAGAGTTTTTTTTTTTCATTGAATAGTCATGAGGATTTGAAGTTGAAGCCAGATGGAATCACATATGCAAGTTGAAGAAGGCCCTCTATGTCCTGAAGCAAGCTCCCAAAGCTTGTTATGGAAGAATAGACAGTTTCTTGTTGAGTATGGGATTTACCAAGAGTAAAGCTGATCCTAACCTTTATCTCAAGGTTGTAGAATATGAAATTGCCGTCTTGTTATTATATGTGGATGACTTATCCTTGACAAGAAATGAGAAACTGGTCATGGAAAGCAAGAAGAAACTAGTAGAAGAATTTGAGATGAAAGACCTTGGGTTAATGCATTATTTCCTAGGTCTGGAAGTATGGCAAAGTTCAGAAGAAATATTTCTCAACCAGGGAAAATATGCGGTAGAGATATTGAAGAGATTCAATATGTTGGACTGCAAATTCATGGCCACACCCATGGACTCCAACCTGAAGCTGTTAGCTGATGACTCATCAGACTTAGTGGATATGACTCATTACAAACAAATCATTGGGTCATTGATGTACTTAAAAAATACCATACTAGAAATTTGTTTTTCTTTGAACACCTTAAGTCAATATCTTGTTCAACCAAGACGGGTTCATCTAGTAACTACAAAACATGTGATGAGCTATCTGAAAGGGACTATAGACTTTGGTTTATATTATGATGGTAGCCATGAGTATAGATTGTATGGATACACAGATGTAGATTGGGCTGGAAGTATCTCAGACAAGAAAAGCACATTAGGTAGATGCTTTTGTTTGGGGTCTGCTATGAGTTCATGGTTTAGCAAGAAACAGTCCAATTTTTCTCATAGCATGGCTGAAGCAAGATACATAGTAGATTGCTCTACTAAGTTGTGAATCCATATGGCTTCAGAAGCTGATATCAAGTCTCTTTGAACTAAATATGGATACTACAATGATTCTATGTGATAACCAGAGTTGTGATGACAGAGAACCCTGTGTTCCATCGTAACACATAGAAATCTGGTATTTCTACATACGAGATAAGATGTAGATGATGATGTTTAAGTATTCCCATACTGAAGATATAGATGATGTTTCAGTATTTACATACTGTAGATGCAGATGATGGTGATTTCGTATTTCTATACTGAATATATAGATGGTGATAGTTCAGTATTCACATACTGAAGTTGTAGATGATGATGCTTTGGTTGCTGATGTGCTAACGAAACCTCTATATCGAGTAAAGTTTGAACACTTTCGAGACAAGCTTGGTGAGGTTCGGAAGAACCTTCCTTGAAAGGGTGAGTAGTGATGTTGTAGTGGGATTGTATCATCCCTAGGAATCTGCCCTAAAGTGATCCAGTGACCTCGGTCCTCGAGAATGAAGAGGGATTGTATCATCCCGGGACATCTATCCAAAAGTGATCCGGTGACCTTGGTCCTCGAGAATGAAAAGGTATTGTATGATCCTGGAACATCTTTCCAAAATAGATCCAGTGACTTCGGTCTTCGTGAATGTGGTGGGATTGCATCATCCTTGAAATTCGGTTCAAAATGTATCCAGAGGTCTCGGCCCCTGTGAATGTGGTGGGATTGCATCATCCTTGAACTTCGGTTCAAAATGTATCCAGAGGTATTGGCCCCCGTGAATGTGGTAGGATTTCATCATCCCTGAACTTCGGTTCAAAATGTATCCGGAGGTCTCGGTCTTCGTGAAAGTGGTGGATTGCATCATCCTTGAACCTCGGTTCAAAATGTATCCAGAGGACTCGACCCCCGTGAAAGTGGTGGATTGCATCATCCCTGAACCTCGGTTCAAAATGTATCCAGAGGTCTCGGCCCATGTGAAAGTGGTGGATTGCATCATCCCTGAACCTCGGTTCAAAATGTATCCGGAGGTCTTGGCCCCCGTGAAAGTGGTAGGATTACATCATCCTTGAACCTTAGTTCAAAATGTATCTGGAGATCTCGGTCCCCGTGAATGTGGTAGGATTGTATCATCCTTGAACTTCGGTTCAGAACCAATCCTATGAATTCGGTACTCGAGAACGTGTGTTGATCCCATAATTCCTAGAGGAAGGATTGTCTGAGTTCCACATCTATGTTGATCCCGTAATTCCAAAAGGAAGGATCGTTAGTAACTTCGTAAAGACCTCAATCCCATAATTTCAAAAGGAAGGATCATGTAATTGATCCCGTAATTCCAATAGGAAGGATTGTTTGAGTTCCATAGATGTGTTGATCCTGTAATTCCAATAGAAAGGATTGTCTGAGTTCCACATATGTGTTGATCCCGTAATTCCAAAAGGAAGGATCATTAGTAACTCTGTAAATACCTAAATCCCGTAATTCTGAAAGGAAGGATCATTGAATTGATCCCGTAATTCCAATAGGAAGGATTGTCTGAGTTCCACAGATGTGTTGATCCTGTAATTCCAATAGGAAGGATTGTCTGAGTTCCACAAATGTGTTGATCCCGTAATTCCAAAAGGAAGGATCATTAGTAACTCCGTAAAGACCTAAATCCCGTAATTCCGAAAAGAAGGATCATTAGTAACTCGTTAAAGACCTAAATCTCGTAATTCTGAAAGGAAGGATCATTGGTAACTCCGTAAAGACCTAAATCCCGTAATTCCAAAAGGAAGGATCATGTTGATGTTTTGATGATGTTGATGTTTTTATGATTATGATGATGTACTGATCGAAAGATCAGAGTGTGATGATGATGATGTACTGATCAAAATATCAGAGCATGATGACGATGTACTAATCGAAAGATTAGAGTATGATGATGATGATGTACTGATTAGAGTATGACGATGATGATGTACTGATCAAAAGATCAGAGTATGATGATGATAACATACTGATCAAATGATCAGTATGTGATGATGACGATGTACTGATCAAAAGATAAGAATATCATGATGATGATGCTGTTCGAGAATTGAAGTATGATTATGGTGCTGATCACGATGTTATCGATCAGGTTGCTGATCGAAAGAACAAAATGCTGAAGAAGTTGTTGCTGATCGAAAGATCAAAGTACTGAAGATGTTACTGATCAAAATGTTGAAGATGTTGTTGCTGATCGAAATATCAAAGTGCTGAAGATGTATCTGATCGAAATGTTTAAGATGTTGTTGCTGATCGAAAGATCAAAGTGCTGAAGATGTTGCTCATCAAAATGCTGAAGATATTGTTGCTGATCGAAAGGTCAAAGTGCTGAACATGTTGCTACTGATTGAAAGGTATAAGTGCCGAAGATGTTGTTGTTCGAAAGGTCAAAGTGCTGAAGATGTGCTGAAGGTGATGCTGATCAAAAGGTCAAACTGTTGAAGATGTTGCTGATCAAAAGGTCAAAAGATGCTGATGCTGATCAAAGAGTTGTTGTAGTTGAAAATTGAAGACGAAGACTATATGATGTTGAAAATATTCCAATGATTTATATATGTGTTACCCTGATGAGGTTGATGCTGTCGTCTCCTACTATTTTTGTTGTTGTTGTAGAATACCCTTCTCGTTAAGGGGAAGGGTTGAAATATTGTAAATTTGAAGAATATTCTATATGTATCTTTTGTGGTCCCCGATGGTCTTATCGGGAGAACCACTTGTATTATCTTGTACCCCGATGCTTCTAATCAGAATAACTAATAAGAGTCATGAGGTTGTCCCCTCTAATTGTAAAGGTGGGTCATTAGCACCCCAGTGTGGTTACTTGAGCCTACATGTGTAACTCGAGCCTACACGATTAACTCGAGCATACATGTCGGATGAGTTAATTGAAGTGAATGGATGAATATAAATAGAGGTGTAGCTCTCCTCATTGGAGACACACACACTCACTTGAGTAGCGCACTTGTGGAGGAGAGAAGTAGTTGGAGAAGAGGAGGATCAGGTTTTTGATTTCCTTGCTAGTTTTATATTTTACCTTTTTGGGGCATCTATATTGAGGAATATTTTGTTAAGTTTTTCCCTTTATGGTTTTCCCAGGATAAATCTGTGTTGTTCTTGTGATGTTGTTTCTTTCAGTGATCCTGTGTATATTATTTTGTTATGAAAATGAAATGAAATATTGATGTCTTATCTAATAATATGAAAAGTTAAAAAGATTTATGTGTGAATGAAATGAAAGAACACATATAGAATCATAAACACTGACATATTGCAAAGATAGCAGAGATACAATGTCACGTCCCCATCCCTCAGACCGGCGAAGAGGACGCGACGAACACCAAGCATACGAGAAAACAACCCCATGAACATATACAGTCCATCAATGCTGAAAATAAAAAACTTAACATGATGCATAACATGGATGCTAAGGCACACACGCAGATGCATAATCTAGAATACAAGAATTCATAATTCCTATGACATCAATATACAACGGAAGCAACACATATACATTTCCAAAATTTAACATGTTCCTCATAATTCATAGAACAATAGATATAATTGCAGAGATGAAATAACAATAGTACTTATCTTTTGATGAAGAATCCCGCCACCAGCTACGTCGCTGCAACGTTCCACCCAACCATAGGACAGTGTGCTCATCAATCTCTCAGCACACTACCACCCCCGAGCTGGGCATGATTCCTCCAGGACTAAGGGAACAATGAAGACTCATACATAGCCAAGGGACACAATCAGCAAACCAAACACAGCTAGGTTTGATAGGCCTTCAACAAACGGCCAAGCCAGCACAGTCCAAATACCAACCACTGCATACCCGTAGCAAAACAATCCCTTCACAGTCCTGTGAAGAAGGAAAACAACCGGATACAATCCCAAGCAAAAGATGAGCAAAGCTCAATCCCATAGGGCACTCAGAGTTGTTCTTGGCCCTTGCGTGGCCAAAACAACTCAACTGCAACCCAAAACTAGGGGAATAACAACAGCCCAAACATAGAATGGATGATGGCAACAATTCACAGCCCACAATGAATAGTGAACAACACTCCCAGCATAGCCATGGGAGACTCAGCCAACGACTGTGGCAATCAACAGCCACAACTCATAGTGCAAACAATGGCAGCTATACACCGTCCCAAAACAGGGATGAAGACAAACTCCAACAATCCGTAGCAGCTTCAAACATAACACAACCACACAGCTCACAGTATGGGGAAAACAACTTCAGACAGTCTGTGCGCAAAGGAAGAAGATGTCACCCAGGCCAAAACATGGAAGAACCCACACACAGTCCAAATGGGAAAAGAATCGGACTCTCAACAGCACTCAGAAATCGTGGAAAGAACCACAGCAACCCAATCGTGGGTGAAACCAACAGCAATCCGAGTTCATGGTTAAACTAACAGCAAGCAGAAAATGTGGATTAAAGCCACAACTAGGACACATACCAGTGGAAATAGTGCCCTTGAGGCCGTTTCACCTGCTTGCTGCGTGCACAAACCAAGGGAGAGCCACGACAAGTGCACGAGGAGGAACAGAACAGACAATCCCAGCCTGCGTGTGCGGATGAACCGACCACAATCGTGAAGGATGAACAGACCAGGAAAGAATGGCGTCATGGAGAAGATGGAGGAATGGGGAAGAATGGAGTTGCTTTCCTCCTTACCCACGTTTCCTCCAGCAATAATTTCCCTCAACAACTCAGCCATCACTGCCCCCAACAAACAAAACCAAGGCATTAAACAGGTTGAAGAGGTTGGATGAGATAGAAAGGTGGCAAATAAACAAAGGTGATAAAACATGGGTTTTCCCCCATAGACCAAGGTTTGATATCCCCCACCCCTTATCCTTTGGAACCAAGCCCTTTTCATTCAACGTTGCACTGTCGTAGCTGGTTGTGGTTTATTTTATTTGATGTGCGTATTTACATGATGTCAAATTATAAGGTGCCGGATAGCATGACATACCATCGACAACCATCCCCATTGCTGAAACATACACAACCAAATCGATGGTGGGGATTTTTCCTTTAGCTCCTCACCACGATTAATTACATTATATACATCATGCAAGCGGGGTCAAAACCGGGGACATTACATACAATAAACACATATTCTATTACATGGCAGAAATAGAACAGACTGTAATACAACTTCTAGAATGGTGGTAGCTATCTTTAAGAAGATATGCCACTGCTATGATCATCTATTCCAAGATGATGGAAATTAGGGAGAGAACCCCGAAATTCCAAAACATAAACCTAGAATATTAATAGTCATAAAGTTTATGGCCCCGAGGAGGTATGTTGAATAGTCAACTTCTCGGGGTCATAACTTATGCATACGATCTCTGATTTGGGTGCTCTATATCCCATTGGAAATGTCTATCTGAGATTTAAAACTTTCAATTATGGATTATTCTATTTTAAAAGGAAACCATTAGCCCCCCCAAATTTCCAAAAACGTTATTTAGGGCCTTAAAACACCAAAAGAAGTTTGGGACCTGAAAAACCATAGAAAAATAACTAGGCTCAACTGCCACAATGGACAATTATTTTTAGCCAGTGGAATAGGTGGGTGGCCACTGATATCCATCTGGATCAAAGTGGGCCAAACCATTTAGGTACAAGTTTCCCTTTTCCTATTTTATCATTGTCTTGGTCATAAACTAAAACTAAATTTCCTTCTAAAAAAACTCAAGCATGGAAAAAATTTTCATATTGGGGCTTGACTATTTTCTTGTGTGCTTCTAATTTTAATGGGGCCTCTCTTCTAGTTTCATCAAGAGAATGAAGATGGAGGAGTCTCTATTCTTATTTAGACATGTTAGGTAGGAGTTCAATATCTAGTTTAAATGATGGGATCTCACATTCAATCGACAACACAACTTCTTCTCCATAAACCAAATGGAACAGAGTGAAAAAAATCATAGTTTTAGTTGAGGTATGGTATGCCCAAAGAGTAGAGAATAACATTAAATTATATGGTATGCCCATAGTTGTTTTAGTTTTGTTGTTATTAACCGTTTGTTGCAACATGGTCTCAAAAACCATGTTGATGGCTTCTATTTTACCATTACATTGGGGGTAATATGGTGAGGAAAAATCATTTCGTAATCCTAACTTGGTCGTAAGTTCATCGGCATGAAGGAATTCCTAAAATGGATACCATGATTTGTGACGATCTATTTGTGATCCAGATTTATGTGAGAATATAATGAAATAAGAAATATAAAACCATAAACATAGACATGTTGTGATGAAAATAGAGATAAAGTAAACACATATTCTAATAAATCATGGAAATAGAACAGTATGTAAATACAACAACTAGAATGGTGGTAGCTGTCTCTGAGAAGAGATGTCGATTCTATGCTCATCCACACCAAGATGAACACAAAATGAGTCCAAAGAGTCCTATTTATAATAAACATGAGGGAAATAACCCTAAATGTCCAAAGCATAACCCTATGAGATGAACCATCATAAATTTTGTGGCCCTAAGGTGGTTAGTTGAACATTCAACTTCCCAGGGTCATAACATTTGCATACAATCTCCAATTTGGGAGCTTGATAGTTATTTGGAATGTTCTATTCGAGATTTAAAATTTTCAAATGGGGCCAAACACATGCCATTGATACAAGCGTAGATGCCCAAATTTCCAAAAAACGTCATTCAGGGCCTCAAAATGACCCCAAAAGTTTGGGACCCAAAAAATTGTAGAAAATTAGTAGGAAACTGCCACAATGGACAATTGTTTTGAACCAGTGGAATAGTTGGGTGGCCACCAATCTCAATCTGGATCACTTTGGGTACACTGAACATAGCTGACATTATTGAATAAAAATTATGCTGCAAATTTTGGCGTGTTTTTGAATGTAGGAATTGCCTCAACCCACTTTGTAAGTAGTCCACTGCTACTATGTTGTAGTAGTGTCCATCACCTGAAGGTGTGTTGATTTTCGTGTATTCAATGGCCCATTTGGAAAATGGATCCACATTTATTACATGGTGTAATGGAGCAGGATGTGCACATATTTTTTCCTATATATATGACAAGGATGAAACTTTTTAATTGCATTATTCTAATATTTAAATATTGTGGGCCAAAAGTAACCTACATGCAATATTTTTTGGCCAAATCTCCACCCAGAAAGATGACCTCCAGATGCTCTTGCATGGAAATCATTGAATACTTTCTCATCTTCTTCATATACTAAAGAATATCTTAAAATTAAATCTATTCCTCTAGGATAGAAATTACCCCTAATAAAGAGGTATCTTCATGCCCGATGTTGAATACGAAATCGTTCAATGCTAGAAAATTGAGCATCAATCCTTTAGATTTGGAGATATATAATCAATGTTATATACCAAGGATCTATCGCGGTAATGAGAAATAGATGGTCATCTATCTAAGACCCTTCTTATATCATTTCTTCTTTATTGTCAGGTAAATCAAACACTAGTTCCATACTTTTTAATGACTTCTTACATTTAGCATTTACGAGTTCAAGATCAAATTCTTGCAAAATTACTATCCATTTTGAATACTTCCCCCCAACGACTCGACAAGACAAAATGTGTTTCATGGGGTTTATTTCATCCATGATAGTCATTTTCATGGATTTATATAATGTCTAAGTCTTTGGACACTATGAAGTTTTACCAAGGATAGCTTCATTCGGGGCCAACAAGGCTCTTACTAAAATAATATGCAACATGTTCTTGAGATGAATCATCTTCTTGGACCAAAACCATCCCTAAAATGGATTTGGTTTCTTCCAAATATAGTTGGTATAGTTTGTAGGACTAAGGACCAAGGTTGACACTAAGGATTGTTTCAATGCATCAAAAGAGCATTACGCTTAGTCATCCCAAATGAATGGTGTATCTTATTTTAAGAGATGCATGAATCATCTTGAAATTTCAACATAATTCAGAATGAATATTTTGAAGAATGTTTCTTATTCGTTATAGGATTTGAAGTTTCCTAATTGTTTTAAGGTAGGGCAACAACAATATTTCCTCAACCTTAATGGGGTCTACCATTATCCCATTCTTTGATATAATGAAACCAAGTAATATCCTGAAATCCATGTAAAATATGCATTTATGTGGCTTCAACCTGATGTTATACTGATAACATCAAATGAAAATGACACGTAAGTGTGCACAATGTTGAGCTCTTATACTACATTTGGCTATCAAGTCATCGAGATAAAACTCGACGATTTTGTTAATATCATGGAATTCATATGACATGGATCTTTAGAAAGTATCCCCAACATTTTTAAGTACAAAATGAATTTTATGATACACATAAGATCCTGTGGAAATTGAACCCAAGAGATATAGCAATTACACTCACAAAATTGCTAATCAAACATGCAAAATTAACACCAAAGGAGACTGAAATTGGAGCATAACAGTAATCTGTATTGAATAAGTGTAAAATAGCCAAACTTTTGAAGTAATAGGATGCTGCAATATATAATTACATGATACATTCAAATGCATAAGGATGCCATTCGAAAAGTTCAAAAAGCAGGCTTACTAAATCTAGTCAAATCCCCAATAGGTGCATAAAGCAGTTTCCAAATCCACTAAGATGCTCATGAATTGGATAATTCAAGTAGACAAGATAATAAGGGATGGAAATACAATGCATACATGCTTTTATTAGGAGAAAATAAGGGAGGAGGATGTGGGAAAAAAAACAAGTCAACTGCACCTAGTCTAACTTTTCCTTTTGTCTTAATTCTCAATAAAACAGATAGCTTTTCAGAAAAAGCAGATATGCACTTTGGAGGATATGGAATAAAGAAGACATGCTAAATATGGTTTCAAGGATGTTTCCCAAGAACTCCATGACTCCGTTTTATCAAGTTTTTAATTCTTATGACATGTAGAAGTAAACTAGCATAGAGTGGAATCTAGGAGACTAGGTAATAAGACAAAAATGATTTAATTAATATGTAAGGTAGGTAACTATGGGTTGATTATTCTAAGACCCCCCCTTAATCCTGAATTTATGAGGAAATATCAGGAAAATATAGGGCCTAGAAACAAGGCTTACTCACCCTTTACATATTGCTTGTCCATACAACCAAGGAAAGAGGAAAAAACCAAGTGGGAAAATCGTCCCTTAAACATGGACAGGAAAACAAAATTTGAAAATATTGTCATAAATCATGCTTCATAGCATGATCAGAAATCCTCAGCAATGATTTGCAATTTTTGAATTTATTCTCACAAAAAAAATTTGGTGTAGATGTCTGCTACTTGTTATGAAGATGCACAGAAGAGTAGATGAATGGTACCATCATGCACAAGCTGTCTGATGTAGTTCATATGGATTATTTTGGCTGTCCTCCAGTGGATCTCATGATTTTGATCCATGTATATTGAAACTACACTAACTGCATAAGGTATATCAGGTCGAGTGTGTGTAAGATAAAACAAACACCCACTCAACTGCCTATACAGTGTATCATTTACCATAGGAGAAGAACCTTCTTCTTCAAGCTTAACTCCTTAAATGAAGGGAGTCTTGATTGGCTTGAAATATTTAATGTTGAAATTGTTTAGAAAATCTAAGGCATACTTGGACTGATGTAATTTTATTCCATGTTGGGATTGTGCAATTTCGAGACCCAAGAATTGGCTCAACAATCCCAAGTCTGTCATAGAAAATACGTGGTTCATTGCATCCTTTAAGGAGGAAATCTCTTTCTTTGAAATTATTGTAATCAGAAGGTCATCCACATATAAGACAATAACAATCAAAGAACCATGAATCAGCTTCAAATATACATTAGGATTAGACTTGCGTCGAACAAAACTCAATGACAGCAGAAAGCCATCAATCTTGGCATACCAAGCCCTTGGGGCTTGCTTGAGCCCATACAATGATTTCTTTAACCTGCACTCTAAATATAGATTAGAAACAAACCCTTCAAGTTGCTGCATGTAAATATCTTCAGTGAGATCTCCATTTAGGAAAGCACACTTCACTTCCATGTGATGTACCTCCCACTGCTTCGAAGCTTCAATGGATAAAGCTAGCCTTATGGATTCCATCTTTGCCATTGGTGCAAAGGTTTCATTGTAGTCAATACCATGTAATTGTGATCAGCCCTTGGATACAAATATTTCCTTATATTTCAAAGGTGAACCATAAGCATAAAACTTATTCTTGAAAACCCACTTACATTGAACTAGCTTCCTCCCTGGGGGAAGATCAACTAGTTCCCAAGTGTTGTTCTTCTGGAGCGAGACGAATTATTATTTCATGGATGTTTTCCCTATTGGATCATGTGCTACATATTCATATGGCTGTGGATATGATTCAACCATCAGATATCACTTCTCTACAAACAAAGGATGTTTCACACACAGGGAACTCTCAAACTGAGCTCTAGTCCTCCTAGTGTCACTAGGATTTATAGCTAGTTCCCCAGCTGCATGAATGGTATTTGCTGCCCATTTTGGTCTTGCAGGAATGTTAGGATTTGCAATAAAATCATCATTATTAGACATATCAGAATCAACAAACTCATTAGTCTCTCCACTTACAATCAATGGATCTAGTGGTGAAGAAGACTCTCCAACATCAACTGCTACTAAAGGCTCTTCTTGGAACTAAACACTTATTTCAATGAAATATTTGTTAGTTCTCAAGTTGATCAGCTTGTACCCTTTTTAATATTCAGAATACCCAACAAATAGGCACTCTTGTCTTTGGGACTACAAATCCTTCCTCTTTTTAGTTGGAATTCTAGCCCAAGCCTTTGAGCCAAAAATCCTGAAATGGGTCACATCTGGCTTGTGCCCACTCCAAGATTCGAAAGGAGTAATACCATCAAGATTCTTATGAGGCACCCTATTCTGGATGTAGGATGCATAGTTTATAGCCTTGACCCAAAACTTTGGTGGCAAAGTATTAGCCTCCATCATCCAGGTTTCCATCTCCTCCAGTGACCTGTTCTTTCTCTCAGCAACACCATTTTGCTGTGGTGTGTAAGGGATTTAATGTTGCATCTGAATACCTACATATTTAAAATACTGAATGAACTTAGACTTGACATACTCACCACCATTTTCAGATTTGAGGATCTTGAGTTTCCTCCGAGACTGGTTTTCAACCAAAGCTTTAAAAACTTTGAAGAGGTAAAAAACTTCAGACTTATGCTTTAGGAAGTGAACCCAACAATACCTAGAAAATTCATATATGAAGGTTAGTGAATATTTGGGTTGACGCATGGACATATGAGGAAATGGACCAGCAATTTCACTGTGGATCAACTCAAGAGGTGCAGAGGTTCTCTCATGACTAGCTCTCTCATATTTGTGCTCTGGGTGTTTTCCTAGGATACAACCTTGACAGACTCCCTTAGAAAAATTGATATTTGGTAACCCCATGACCATATATTTTTCACTTGAATCAAAAAGATACTTGTAGTTCAGATGGCCAAATATTTCTTTCCTCATTAGCATGAATCAGAAGAGCAGATGGGTTTGAATAGGGTAGAAAATGGGAAAACATGTATACCTTCGAAGTGTGATCAACAACACCTTTTGCTATGACTTTACCATTCGAAATATCAGTGATTTCAACATCATTAGGGGAGAATATGACCTTATTTGGAGACCTAGTGTGATTCATCTAATACACTAACAAGATATTAGAGGCAAGACCTAGAACATACAACACATTATTGAACTTATCATGGTCAAGATCAATCCTTCCTTTTCCCAAACTGTCAGTGAGAGAATCATCTCCCAAAACTATTGGTGTACCTTTTGACATGTCAAGAGAGGAGAGTGCCTCTTTTGTCAAAACCATATGTCTAGAAGCTCTAGAGTCTATGATGAAGCTAGGTGAGCTTGATTTTCTAGCAACCAAGGCATGTACTCTCTCTCTATCCTCTGAATTTGATCCTCCTTCCCTCTTCTTTGAGCAATCAGGAAGGAAGATGTTATTCTTCTCTAGGAGTTGGGTCAACATGTCGATTTTCTTCTTCAAACAAGAGCTCTCAGGATGATAGCCCTTACTGTAGTATGCGCACTTGCTCATTTCTCCTTTGTTCTTCTCCTTCTGGGAGTTCTTCTTGGAACCTTGGGGCTCCTATTGAGACTTGTTCTTGTCTCTCTTTTGCTCGGGTGGATTTTTATCTTTTTTATTTATTTTTGAATCCACCCTTGAATGTCCAACAACCAAAGCTTGGTCTTTGGATGGTTTGATGGTGCCCATAACCACCAACTTATCTTGTTCCTGTGTGAGGGATTCCATGAACTTTGCAAGCTTAGACATCTTCTAGGCTCAAGCTGTCAACTTGGTAGCATGGAAGGTCGAAACAAACACTGAATATTCAGGGCCAATCTTTGAGAGTACGGCCAAAACTAGATGCTCTTCCTTCTTTTCGATCCCACACTATTTTAGCTGCAAAACAAGGGATTTAAACTTGAAAAAATATATTTGCAAGGATTCAAAGCTACTGGGACTCAAGGAGATCAGCTCATTATTGATTTGATGTCCTCTCATCTCATCTGTCTTACCAAAAATATCTACAAGCTTCTCCCACACTTCATTAGGTGATTTCAATCCATCAAGATGGAAGAGGAGGTCTCTTGAAATGCTTACACACAAAAGACCATAGGCCTCATCCCTCCTGTTGTGCCATTTGATTTTATCTGCAGTTGCATTGGGATCTACCTCAGTTTCCATAGTCACCTTGTAGAGACATTTTCTTCTCAACAATATCTCCATCTCGATGTTCCATTCAAAGAAATTAAATGGAGTCAAGATGATCTTATGAGATTGGTCCATAGCTCAAAAATTGTTCCCTTTAGTCAGCAGAATATGCTCCCAGTCAAGATGTCAAACCTGCAATAGCAATATGGAAGAAGAAAAATTGATATACAAAGGCTCTGATACCATGTGGAAATTGAACCCAAGAGATAGAACAATTACACTCACAAAATCGCTAATCAAACATGCAAAATTAACACCAAAGGAGACTGAAATTGGAGCATAACCCTAATCTGTATTGAGTAAGTGTACAATAGCCAAAATTTTGAAGTAATAGGTCATTGGAATATATAATTACCTGAGAGATTCGAATTTATAAGGATTCCATTTGAAAAGGTAAAAAATCAAGCTTACTAAATCTAGTCAAATCCTCCATAGGTGCATAAAGCAGTTTCCAAAACCAGTAAGATGCTCACGAATTGGCTAAGTCAAGTAGGAAAGATAATAAGGGATGGAAAGACAACTCCTACATGCTTTTATTATGATAAAATGAGGGAGGATGATGTGGGAAAAAAAACAAGTCAACTACACCTAGTCTAGCTTTTCCTTTTTCCTTAATTCTCAATAAAGTATACAGCTTTTCAGAAAAGGCAGATATGAGCTTTGGAGGATCTAGAATAAAGAAGACATGATAAATATGGTTTCCTGGAAGTTTCCCAAGTGATCCATGAATTAGTTTTAGCAAGTGTTGACTTCTATGACATGTAGAAGGCAACTAGCATAGAGTGGAATCTAGGAGACTAGGTAATAAGACAAAAATGATTTAATTAATGTCTAAGGTAGGTAACTATGGGTTGATTATTCTAACAGATTCCCATGGGAAAATGAAATATTTTTTTATGTTGGTCTTCATTATTTATATAAATTTGGTTGTAACAGGAGAATCCATCCATAAATGAAAATATTTCATTACTGACACACTCATCTATAATATGATCAATGAAGAGCATGGGGTAGTTATCTTTTGGACAAGCCAAATTTAAATCCCTAAATTTAGTACAGACTCAGATTGTTCCTTGGTTTTTATTGATCGAGACATGATTATATACCCATTCCATCAAAAGTACAGGGTAAATGAAGCCATATCTTATTATCTTTTATACTTCTTCTTTTATGGAAACAAATTTATTAGGACTTACTGGACACAACTTATGTCATATAGTTTAACATTTGGATAGGTTTTTATCTAATGTTTGAGAATACTAGGATCTATGCCCGACATTTATTTATATGACCAAGTGAACACATTCTGAAACTCTTTGAATATAGGATTATATTGTGTGATTTCCTCTAGAGAGAAATTGGCACCTATATTGATATTGTCGACATTGCCAGGATTAATGTATATATCGATAGCAATGGTTTTTGAAATGTTTTCCAAATTTCCTTGTGAAATCACCTTGTGAAATCACCTTGTGTGTTTGGAAATGGAATTGGTACCTTTCCATATCGTCGTCAAGGTCAATGTTTTTAGGTTTAACCTGTAATGAATCCAAGTTTTGAATAAATGATGATCGATGATGCATGTCCTCCCAGGGTCATTCTAATATGTTCATGATTTCAAGGAAAGATTCATCAAATGAAAAGGTTTGATCCAAGAGTTCATGAGTGCTAGGAGTATTGATATCCCATATGGGAGATATGTGTGGATAATATCCCCCCTTTGGTGAAGGATTTTGATCCATGTTTGTTGAAGCCATTTGAATTGCTTGATATGACAATTCTATAGAAAAGAAGGGCATAATACTCACTTTTTCATCAAGTTTTTTTTAATGTATTTCCATTCCTTCATCAGTTTGAACTTCTATGTTCTCTATCACAGTTCTATTTGATGAAGTGGAGCTAATCAATGTCATGGATTTAGAAAAATGCATTAAGAGAATGTAAACTTCTAATGTAATGGTGAAAATTGGAGCAATTTCAGTGGTGTATGTTGGTGGTGGGATTATGAAAATTCCCATGAGTTAAGGATAATTTAACATCCATAATCCAACATATTGAATCATTGTTTTAGAATCCACCAAAAAAGGTACATTTGAGTGGATACCACTTTCATGTGTGCAATAATCCAATTGATCAATCTTAACTATCTTCCCTTGGTGGGGGAACTGAATTACTCAGAACACTAAATATACTATTGTTGTCATTGCATGTATCCAACAATGTCCCACTAGAATATTGCATTCTATGGGTGCATCCACTATCTCAAGATCAACTTGAATTGTTTTACCTCCCAATTCATTTGGGAATTACGTAATAAGCCCGTAAGGTGGGAACGAGTGTCCATCAAATGATTTGAGTATTATGTGGGATGGTGCTAAAGTGGGTGATCCTAATGATTTATAACATACTACTAACATGATACAAGTATAGGATCCTTCCTCTATAACAATTTGAAAAATACTCATCCCGAGCCACTTTAATTTGAAAAGTGATATGTGATTAAATCCTACATGTTGATTGTCCCAAAAGGTGATCAAACTAGTATCATTAAGATCAATTATGCAAATGATAGACAATAGTGATTTTCTCTAAGTTGGAAAACTTTGTAATACTTCCAAGGATGACATGGAATAAGTTGTTTCATCAAGTCTTCATCTATACTGTAGTGTTGAGATTCTCTTGCATTCGGATTATGAGTTGTTTTACGTAAATCCCTTTTGGGGGGTTGAGGCACTATGTCGATGGTTGATTTCATGTTGGTAAGAGAACCATTTGGTTGTGATCATGAAGTGTCTAAAACACTAGGTGGTGTATCATAAGAATTATCCCTCATTTGAGCATTAACCTCATGCTATAACAAAAATAAGTTGGCAATGGGTGATTTTCTCCCTTGCAAGGGATTTGCTTGGTTTCCCCCTTGCATAAGTATTGAAGCGAAAACAACCATATATTTCTCTTACAGAAAAGGTTGAGTCAATAAGACAGGTTGTTATGGTGTACCCTATTGAGACAATATATGATGAATGTCATCCACATAAGGGAATAGATGAGTAGGATTATCCCCTTGACATATGATGAATGTCATCCATATAAGGGCAGAGATGAGTAGGATTATCCCCTTGACAAATATTGTAAGGATACTTGTTTTTATGTTTCTCCTGATTTCCTTCCAATTAATTATTCATATTAGGTCAATATCTTGCCCCATAAATAGAATTTGTATTTCTCTTTTGTTTTTGTTTTTCTACTTTTTGGTTCGTGGTTTGAGCTGTGAGTATTTTTGATGTTTCAGTAGGATCTGCAGGTTGTTGTTTTTCCCGTCTAGCTGTGGATTGCGAAGTTTGAATGGATACTTGTCCCATTTGCAGGGTAAGTTGATCAATTTGACTAAAAGAACCAATCACACCATTGGCATGATGTCCTTTTGGTGGCTTAGATGGATCGAATGCATGTCTTGCAACATGAGGTATACAATCATAAAGTCTGCACGATTGTGGATATATCAAAGGTATTTGTTTGACACTCTGAATGAGTTGTTCTTCAGTCATGGATCCTGAAATGGATACATATTTGATAAGAGTAGGAAATTGATGATTTCATAAACCATCTTGCTAAGAATTGATTTGGTATTTCTTCTTTAATAATCCTTTGGTGTCTCCTCCACTGATGTATATGATCACATATGTGAGTAGGAGTGGGTTTCCTAAGATAATTCAACATTTTTGTATCCATCTCATAGAGGATAGACAATTGAAAGTGTGTCAAAAACATGATGGCTAAATATGAAAAATCCCTGAATGTATTACGAGGAAATTCTATGTAACATTTTGCAACAGTTTCCATGAAGGTCCGCTAAAACAACCACAACCTAATACTGTCATCAACTAGGGAATTAGATGAACACCATAATTGAAATTTCATCACGTTATTTGATGGATTATCCCCTGTTCATCCATCAAATTTGGTTATGTTTGCATGAATCTTGGTTGGTATGGCTGGCCACCCATTCACATGTAGAACAAGATCATTGGTCAACTGCGATAAATATGGTATCTTCAATGTGGCTAGAAACAATGATCTAATGGGTGTCATTGTAGATGTTTGGTACATGGGTGGAACCTAATGGTTCCATTGTCCTTTGGTTTAATTAATATTCAAAGGTGGATTTCCTCCTTGAAAAGGAAGTACCAAAAAGTATTGGTTATTCCCAAGATCTTGTCCATTCCATTGCGGGATGTTATTGAACTGTGAATTTACCCCTTATGGAGGTGGACGCCAAAAAATTTGATAGTTTCCAGGGAATCAAGCATTCCATGTATATTTTCCTTTTACTTGAGAATAAATATAAGGCGTATTTCCCACTTGTGTGGGAAGGCTACTGGAATATTGGTTACTTCCTAGACCTTGATGACTCTCATGTGGAATGGGATTGATAGGTGGATCTCCCCTAGGCATAACAGTTATTTGGGATGTAGGTTTTCCCGTAGAAATTTTTCTAGGATTAGTAGGAGGATAAAACCCTGTGACATTTTGACCCATTTGTGGAGGATTACTCCATTTAGAATTTATGTTCCAAGATCCATTATTTCCACTAGGAATATTTCCATTCCATGGTGTAATGTTTCCATACAAGTGGAACCTGGACAAGTATTTGGCAAGAAAAAAGGATTTATATTAACTCCTTATATGTTTTTACCTTGATAATCCCCACCATATGGAAAACCTATTTTTGGTAAGGCACACCCTCTAGTAGGAATACCTATAGATGAAGTAGATGTACTTCCAGGATTGGAACCTAGAACTATACCAAATGGCACTGAAGTGTTGGTTGAACTTATGCTATTCAGAGGCATGTTAAATGTTGGGATTAACATGGAGGTCGAATTGTATATATTATCTCCTCCAAAAACCATTTGGGATTTCATTAGTATAGTCCTGTGAGCTTCTCACTAGTTGTTATAGCTGATTTTACCACACATGGTGAATCACACTTTTATGGCCTTCCATGTCCCTCTGCAGACTCTTTGGACCCCATGGACCATTTTTTTACCTTTGATGTTTCCAAGATCATCCCTAAAAACATTCTAAAATTGCGATACATAACTTTTAATCCCTTTCTCGCGTATATACGTAGATTTGACCCCTAAAACCACGTACATCAGGATTTGTGCAAAAGGCCAAATTCTTTTGGAGTTTTCCTTGATGTAGATCCGACTCACTTGTCTTCTGGCCTTCCATATGCCTTGATATCGCTTAGATTAAACCCTTCATTACCCCATTGAAGAGCTATATAAGAAACCCCTTGGATGCATTGAAGCATAGGAGAATTTAGAGCAAAGAAACTATAGTCCATTGTTGTCGGAGCTTATACTTGAGTTTGCATCCCTTTGTCCATTGGAGCAATTTTGTGTTCTTCCCAAGATTTCCTTTTTCTTGTGAGCTTGGTATCGAGAGATGGAGGATTGAAGTGGTGGAGGCCCAAGTGGGGAACTCATTTTCTCTGATTCGAAGACGTGCTGACAGAGGTTGTCACTACATTTTCAATTTTTTGTTTTGGGATTAGTGCATTAGGTCTCTTTTACCTTAGTACTTTGCATGAGTGTAGTTTTATTCTTCTTGCAGAGTCTAGGGGTTGTAGAGTCATTCTTTTGCTTTATTACCTCATGTTTATTCAAAAAATCCAAAAATATTTTCTTATTTGCATCATTATGCATTGCACTTTGCATTTTGCATGGTACTTGCACTAGGTTTGCTTCGAGTATTAGTAAAGATTTCATATAGGAATGATTGCATTTTTCATTTGAAGAAAAAATTTGCATTTCACGTAGTAACACGCCCTATTTTTCATTCGACGCAATGCATTGCATTGATTGTTAGGTGTGTATTTTGCTTCATGTTGTGTCATAACACCATTGGTTGCACGACCATCTACCTCTTTTGAGTAATAAAGCCAAATAAAATCAATGCTTAATTAAAATGGATTACACTATTTTCTTTGATAGGGTACACCAACAAGATTAGGTTTTAGGGTCTTGGAATAATTCATTACGAGTAAATTCTCCAAGACCACTAAATAACAACATGTATGTATCTGTCCAGGTGAGAGTGTGAAATTCCTTGGTATAATTAGTGTTTCTCAGGATCCTCCTCTTACAAGGGAGTTAAGCACGAGGCAGTGTGAGCGGTTATTGATTGGGATGACCCCTAGTCATAACTGAGTAGCTCCGAATATATTTCAAGGACTGTATTTGTATCTGGGGGCTCTTTCGGGAGTTTTGGGCTTTGCTACCCTGCCCATACGGTCAATCTCTCCTGCGAATGTCCGCCTGAGCATTGATTATATTGAGGTGACCTTAGTTTCCTTACCTAGGTTATCGAGGGGGTACTTTGCAGGGGTTATTTTGCAGGTGTCCCAGCCAGGTTGGGGTCGGACAGCATAGTCACTTTACGTGTTGAACCTGAGGGCCATAATAATTGGTTACGAACCTTTGCTTGTTGTGTGTGGGAGTCTCAAGCTTCTCCTAGGAGAGACATACCTGCTTCAGTCGAGAGCTCACTTATCCTACCCTTGATTGCTTGTGTTTGGATTTATATTTTATTGGTGTATGGTCTGTGCACATTAGCTTGCCGAGGGTTTGCGTAATTAAAGAGTATTTTGAATTTTTTGAGTCACTGTGGATTCAGGTGTGGCTCCTCGCCATTCTTGTCGTTTAGTAGGAATTTCACCTTCTACATCTCCTCCTCCTTTGGGAGAGATAAACAGACGGTCTAGGCATAATACTTTGCACATTGATTCACACACGATGGGAGATCGTGAAGATGAAATTCTTGAACTTCCTTCTTCACTTCACGAGGTGGAGGATGAAGAGTATATTACTATATATGACCCTTCACTTGATATACCTACTCATTATGGGTTTGATCCTTCGCATGATATACCTGCTCACTCTAGGTATGATCCCCCACACACAAGTCGTCGGTATTGGATGCCGGGCGATGAGACTCATCCTGAACCCATAAGCACTAGTTATGCTAGTTATGGCATGTCTGGTATCCCCGCACATGATCTGGCATTTCATGTTGAGCCAGAGTTTGAGCTTAACACTACACCTAGGGGCACTCCTATTCCTTACCATGTGGAGAGATTTGGGAGCACAAGTCACATTGCACCTTCCATCCTGGTGGTGGAAGCTACATCACATGTTCATCCTATACCTAGTGTTAGTAATCCTATTAGGGTACCAGAACCAAGATGAGTGACTATAGGGAACACCATGTACATAGTTTTGCATATCCCTTCGTCCTCTATTCCTAGTTCTTCGAATGTTGTTCCTCCACCTCATTCACATGGTTCTTCAAGCTGAAATGTTGCTACGAGCCATGTCCGTACTACCGCTACTCGTGTAGTTGTGTCTCAGAGCCAAGTACCTCCTGTTGTTTTGGGAGGTCATATTCCTACTTTTGGAGGTCATGTTACTACTTTTGGAACGTATATTTCTACTTATGGGGTTTCTCATGGGACATCTCATGGGACTTCTTATATACCTTATTATGGATCACAGTATGGATAGAGTTATTCACCTTATGGGTATGGGTATCAACAACCCACTTATTCTCTGAATTATGGCTTTGTAGCCCTACATAGTCAAGGTACACCAAATTATGGTGCTTCCATGCCACCTTACATGGGTCAAATGGGAGGAGGACACCATGGCCAAGGCCATGGTGGTTACGGTAATCAATATTATGTGAACAAAAATTATTAGGGAGTGGGGCATCGACCTGCTCATCCTAGGCACCCTTTCCTCGCAACACTAAATATTCCTGACTTGTTGAGACTAACTAACGATCATGTATCTCATGAACCAGCTTGGCCAACTGTCCCTAATAAGCTTCCCTTGGACATCCCCAAATTCAAGGGAAAACCAAGAGAATATCCAAGTGAACATGTTACTGCATTTTACCTATGGTGCTCTTCTAATTTCTTACATGAAGATTCTATCCATTTAAGGCTGTTTCAAATCAGCCTTATAGTTCCTGCCGCGAAATGGTACATAGAGTTACCTAGGGGGCATTCACTTTGTTCGATGACCTAGCTATGACTTTTATCAACCAATTCCAGCTACCTGTGCATTACGACGTTGGTACGAAACTCTTGTCGACAATTCAGCAAGATAAAGCCACGCATATCTTGGACCATATCCAAGAGTGGCATAGACGAAAGAGATTGATTAAATCCTTCATACTGCCGGAGTTTCTCCTCAAGTGGTTCCTTAAATCGTTACTTCCTTATATAGTGCAGGATGTTTCTGCATTCAGAGTTCAGAACGAGGAACAAGCCATTTTTAGGGCACAAGAATTGGACTTGATTTATGCTTAATCTGGTTTGTTATATGATATCATTCCTAATGCTTCGCGTTCTAGTTTCAACCCTAAGGTTAAACCTGGACCACATGCCGATGGCATTGTTGGTTGTACGAGTGCCAATCCTGTGGATTCGGTTGTGCAATAGGTTAGTCAATTGTCTATCAACCAATCTTCCTCGGGACAAGCCACAACTTTGTCGCAACCCACCAAATGGCCAATGTACTTTCAGTGAAATCGTCAGACCAGAAGACTAACCAGCAACCCGAAAGGAATAAGAAGAACAGTAAGAACAATCATAAGGGTGGGAATAGGAATGAAAATGTGAAATCTAATGACCAAAATTCCCAAAATGTTGGGGGGGACAAGCATTCTAAACTTAAGGTTAAGTTTCCTTACAAATTGTGTAAGGAGGACCACCTCACTCACTTGTGCCCTCAGATTGATGAAGCATCGAGATTCATAGCACAGGGCCTAGCTGTGCTAACAAACCCTTTACCTCATACTCAAAACATGAACTTGAGGACCCATGATCAGTCTGGTGGTGATCAAGATCCACTGGAGACTAGTGGTCATGGTTGCATCAACATGGTTCATGCTACTAAGGTTGTGACTCGTGCGAAGGACTATGGTTCATCACAACCAGACCTTGGAAAGGAACCTAATCCACCTAGGAGTCCTTTGCATATTGAAAAACCTATGGATAAACTTGAAGTTGCACCTCACATTCCTAAGGGAGTCCTTAAGAGTTTGGGGCACAATCCTAATTCTTGAGCCACCCAGAACTATTCTGTTGATGAAGATTTGGGCCACACTCCTTATGCAATGTCTGCACTTGAAGTACTTCAGAGTTGTTCTTCGCAAAGGAAGGATTTCCTTTCTACCCTAGGTATAAATGATGATAAGTCTTCCTCCGTGATCAAATTTGAAACCGCAGGACTACAACCTCGCTTTCCTTACTATGTGTCTCTCTTGATTCATGTAGAATGTCTTAACATGACCGTCAAACGCACTGTGATTGACAAAGGCGCTACTGCTTCCATGATGTGTTTAGTGTGTTGGAAGGGTTTGGGTTCCCTTGAGTTGTCGAAATCTAGTTCATGTTGACTTCTTTTGATGGAAGATAATTTTGACCACACAGGATTCTTCCTTCTCTTAAGGTCCGTTTGGGAGGGAAGACCGTTGCGATAGAGGTCGAGGTGGTTGATGTGCCCCTTGACTATAATTTTTTGTTGGGTAGGAATTGAAGGTATAGTATGCAAGCCATAGCTTCTTCTCTATTTAGAGTTGTATGCTTTATGTTTAATCTAAAGATAGTCACGATCGATCAAACGTCATTCAAGAATCCATCGGTTACTGCATCTTCAGGAGCTTCCATCTCGATTGTAGAGCACTCTTAGTCGGCAATTGGGAGTGTGGGATTTGGCATGTATCCATCCCTTATGGGAATCTTTAGTTGTCCTGCACCTATCCTTATGATAGGGTCTAGTTCTGGTGAGGCTTCATCATCAATGAGATCGATGTCTTTTTACACTACCCATATGGAAGATCCCTCGATTCTTCCTACACCGAGTCCTTCAAGTGAGCCCATCGAAATAGATGTGTTGTTTCCTATGACTATGATAACTTATCAAGCTAATCTAACATGTGCTGCAGAGCCTAGTCCTCCCTCTTAGCAGACGGAGGAGGAGGACCCGTATGTGCTGCCTGCATGGGAAGTTTAGTCTTCTCATGCACATGACTGCCTTGATAGTGTTTTTCCTTCTGATGAAGCTATTATTAAGGCCATGTATGGGGTTGAGCCACCTTGGGAAGAGTTTCATAATAGATCTTATTTTCTTCCCGAGCTTGACCATTTAGAGTGTGAGGACTTTAGGGAGGTTCTTAGTGAGAGAATTGGTAGTCCCGTGGTTCCATTGACCTCTCCTGGTTCGATGGCTAATGGAAACATGGAAAATATATCTCCTACCATTCCTATCAATATATCTCGCGATCCTAGAAATATTAAGAATGTCTATATTGGGGTAGAATGTTCATGCTGAGATTCAAGAGTATACCGAGCTGTTCAAAGAATTTCTTGATGTATTTGCTTGGTCATATGAAGAAATGCCAGGTATTGACCCTTGCATTATTGAACATGAGATTTAAACTTATCCCAATGCTAAGCCTGTTCAATAATTCTTGCATGCAATGAATCCTAGAAAAGCACCTACGATTAAGGCTAAGATAGAAAAATTGTTGAATGCCGGTTTTATCTATCCCGTTCCCTTGACGGAGTGGGTCTCAAACCCCATTCTGGTTGATAAGAAGTAGGGAACGATCCGCATATGCACTGATTTTTGTGAATTGAATCGTGCCTGTCCTAAGGACAATTTCCCCACACCATTTATTGATCAAATTTTGGATGAGTGTGTAGGAAGCAAGGTATTTTCCTTTATGGATGGATTTTTCAGATACAATCAGATACAAATTAAACCTGAGGACCAACATAAAACTGCCTTTATTTTTCCTTGGGGAACCTTTGCATATTTAAAGATGCCTTTTGGCCTTAAAAATGCCGGAGCCAATTTTCAGTGGGCTATGACCTTGATCTTCCATGATCTCAAATCAATTATTGAAGTCTTTTTAGATGACCTTGCTGCTCATTCTTGTATGAGAATGCATCATTCCCACCATTTGAGATTAGTGTTCGAAAGGTGCCGCAATTATTTGGTTAGATTAAATGAGAGGATTAGTGCATCTTTTGCGTGAATTCTGGTCGCTTATTAGGGTTCATTGTCTCCAAGGAGGGTATAAGATTCAACCCTTTAAATGTTGAGGAAATACTTCAATTGTCTCCCCTGAGAAACATTAGACAACTTCAATGTTTGCAAGGCATGGAAAAATTCTTACGGAGATTCGTCATTAACTTTGCCAATTTGACTAGAGTCTTTCTGCATCTTTTGAAGAAGGACACTACCTTTTTCCGGGATGAGCGAGCCCATGAGTCCTTTTATGCGCTTAAGCGAGCCTTAGCATCAGCCCCGGTGATTAGTCCACTTGACTATAGTCATGAATTTCTACTTGATGTGGCCGCGTCCATGGAGATGATTGATATGGTTTTGGTTTAGGAGGATGAGGAGCTCCAAGAGCATGTCATATATTATCTGAGCCAGAACCTTATTGACACAGAGATCTGTTATTCCCATGTTGAGAATCTTTCCTTAGCTACCGTTCATGCCGTTCAAAGATTGAGACACTATATTCTCCTTCGCCAGACCTTGGTTGTAGCCCATGTCAATCCATTTCAATTCATCCTCACTAGAAGGATGATTGGGGGAAAGTACAATAAATGGATTGTTTCAACAAAATCGAAGAAGTCATTATTTTTGCGGAGCTTATATCTGATTTCCCAAGTGAAGAGGATGAGGAAGTTTGTGAAGATATGTTTGTCGATGAGCACATCTTCTTGATCTCAAATTTGGATCCATGGTATGGGGATATTATCATATATTTACAAACATTGAAGGTCTCTACTCAGCTTTCACAAGATTAACGATGACAGTTACGTCACGTATCCAATAATTACCTCATAGTAGATAACACATTGTACCGCCATGGGGTAGATTCCATTTTAAGTCATTGTTTAACTCGTGAGGAAGCTGACCTTGTGCTGAATGATTGCCACAGAGGGGCATGTGGTGGTCATTTATCTGGGCTTTCTACAGCCCAAAATAACTTGAGAGCAAGTTATTTCTAGCCATCGATATTTAAAGATTACGTCAATGCGGTCAAGAAGTGCCACCCTTGCCAGGTGTTTGCATGTAATATGTGCTCACATCCTGCCCCATTACATCCCATTATCACCGCATGTCCCTTCACTAAGTGGGGGCTTGACTTCATGCATTGCAACCTAGATTCAGTTGGGGGGCATCACCATATTATAGTGGATGTTGACTACTTCACGAAATGGGATGAGGCTATGCCTATATTTAAATCAGATGGTGAGACAGTCGCACACTTCGTATTCAACCAGATTATTACTCGGTTCGGTATTTTGAAAGAGCTTGTCACTGACCATGGTAAGCACTTTTAGAATCACAATATGGAAGAGTTGGTTTTGAAGTTAGGGTATAAGCAGGAGAATTCCTATTCTTATTACCCTAAAGCAAATGGATAGGT
This sequence comes from Pseudotsuga menziesii, assembly GCA_001517045.1. Classification (NCBI taxonomy): domain Eukaryota; kingdom Viridiplantae; phylum Streptophyta; class Pinopsida; order Pinales; family Pinaceae; genus Pseudotsuga; species Pseudotsuga menziesii. The sequence goes on from LPNX010245900.1 coordinate 361,955, forward strand.
TGAAGCAGTGAACAAATCACTCAAGTCCATTCTCCAATGAACCATTGCAAAAAGCAAGACCAATTGGCATATCATGTTATATCCTGCTTTGTGGGATTATAGGACTGTTGTTAAGACTACCATGGGTTTTTCTCCATATCAGCTTGTACATGGAGTGGAGTCAATATTGCTGGTTGAGTGCGAGATCCCTTCTTTGAAGCTAGCCATAGAGCTCTTACCAGACACTTCCCCATTGGAGGAACGTTTGGTCCACTTAGAGCACCTTGATGAGCAGCGCTGAGATTCCTTGGTGGCTCTAGAAGTGGATAAGTGTCGTGTTAAGGTCCAGTATGATAAATCTATCCGTCTAAGGAAGTTTAGTGAAGGATATTTGGTCCTTTTGTGGGATCAGGCTAAAGAACCCTTGGGGGCAGGAGAATTCAACCTCATGTGGCATGGTTCTTACATTGTTAAACGTGTGTTAGAGAAGGGTGCTTATGAGCTAGTAGATTATGAGGAGACGGCCTTGGCGGAGCTTAGAAATGGGCTCTATCTTAAAAAGTAATATGCATGATTTTCAGCCAAGGCTGACTATTGTATATTATTGTACATTATTTTGCATAGTTAGGTATTTCTTATGGTGATTGGGTTTGTTGATTAGCTTCCGTTTCTTATGAAAAATTTCAATGGAGTCTTCCATCTTTATAGGATTCATGGATGGTGCGAGCCGTCACACTCAACACTCAGCCTCTGCTACTTGGGTGATTTATACTCCTACGAGTCAGGTATTGTCTTTAGGAGGCGTATGTTTATGGCCCTCTTCAAACAATGTTGCTGAGTATAGTGTCATTATCGAGCTTCTACAGGATGCCATTTCACATGGTGTTCTCTCTCTTGAGGTACATCTTGATTCGGAGTTAGTAGTGTCACAGCTTAATGGCTTGTACCATGTTAGGGATTCAACATTATTACGAAGATTCTTATGTGTGAGTTTATTAGAACAACAATTTGACAATATAACATACATACATGTTCCAAAAAATAATAATCAAGTTGCTGAATCATATGCTAACTATGTGTTAGATTGGCATTTGTTTCATAGACAATAATCTCATCACAAACATACATTTTTACACATGTAAATAAATAAATCGATCATCATAAAAGTTTTTCATTAAAACACCCAAAATGTGATAATACATTAGTGTCATAATACAAAAATGGGGCTTCCGAGCCACCAAAGTATAAATACATGGTAGTACAATATGTATCACTCCCAAGTATCTAAGCATGTGGAGGAGGAGGGGGGTAGTGATCATGGAATGTCACCACGGATCTAGCTAGCCATCGAAATAGCCGCACCCATGCTCGTGGTACACCTACCACCTGGAATTGCATGGCCTCAGGCAAGTCCTCGACTTGCACCATGGGTACCCTGTGTGTCAGCCGCACGAAGTTGGTATGAATGATTTGGAGCATCCGCTCCACATCCACACCTGTAATGTCATCTCCTCTTCCCCTCCATCTACGATGAGGGAAGCCTTCAAGCCACCGTGGTCCTACATCTACATGCATATGATAAGATGTCACTATGTGTTGTCATGCAAAAACATGTCTTTTTGATTCCATATATAAAAAAAAACAAAAAAATTAAATAACTCAAAAATTTTAAAAAGAGGGTTGGGATTCACTACCAATGTCACTGTATGTTGATCCTGGTGGTAGTGGCATGTCGGGGTCTCCCCAAAAATCTATCCCCGCATAGGGGTAATCATTGATGGCAACTATCTTTCACCACCCCCATGGAAAGAAATCAACTGGATAGGGGTTGGACACCCTACCTACACCCAGTCTGTACATCGCATCTACCCAACGCCATTGGGATGGATATTGAACCCCATGAAGAGGAATGTCAACTTTAGGGCTCAATCCCGGAACACGTTCAAACAAGAACATGCTCAGTATACTGCTGAAAATAAAGTTCTGCACCCTACCCATCTTGCAATCGATGAGCTATTGCTTCATGTTTCTCAACAACATAGTACTCTAGTCATAAATTGTGGGCCTCATGCACTCCACTCCATAGAACATCAGGGGACGCGAATCCTAGTGGAGTGAGGCTAGCCCTGTTATCCTACCGAGTGTCAGTAGTATGGCCTTTAGGCCTAGAACCTATATGGAGTTGGTTGGGATCTGACTCCCGACCTTCTTCGTGTTCAGATAACAGTACACTACTATGTACTCATCTATGGTGAGGCCACCTTCAGGCCCGCAAGAATGTAGGTTCACCACTTCCCCTCGTCGGGACAATCCAGTAATAAAGTATATGTCCTCCACTTCTATGGTGAGGGGCATCGCATCTATCTGGAAAGACTCTAAGTCAGGATCCTAGTAGTCTACTAGCATCTGTAGCAGTCTTGGTTTGGCCCTTAAGCCACCAAGACACCAAAACTTGTAGAGCCTGCATGCACGTAGAGCTTGTTGAGCCATTAGATCAACCCTTATTGCCTCTTCTACATCCCGAGCTCTTGCTCCCTCCATTCTAGAACCATCCTACACATTTAATTCAAGTTTGAGTCATTATATTAGTTAAAGAACCTTGAATACGACCGCGTACATGATTGTTTGCTAAACAGCCGCATATGTACATGACTTTGGGCCTCTTTTCCCCGTATAACCAGCCCTATACATGGAAAAGTCCCCGATTTCCATGTGGGCCATGGAACATATTTTAGGGTGGCCTAGAAACCAAATTGGACCATGGAAAAATGAAAAATTTACATGAAAATGCAAGAGCAAAGTATGGGTAATTACCTGGAAAAAACAGTGTCGGATTCTGCCGGCTGGATCTCCCAAAATTCGCGTTTGAAGTTCTAAGCTCAATTGGGTAAAAATTTCAAATGTTATATAATTTTTTAAATTTTTTACTATTTATAGAAATTTTTCAAATTTTTGAAAATTTTTACCCCCTTTTTTATAGTTTGGACCATTTCTAATCCCATTGATCCATTTTTTGACTAATATATGATGTAGGAGACCTTTTTTAGCGTTGTTTCGACCGTTGTTTTGACCTGTCCATGTCGATCTCACGTATGATGTTTAAACTGGCATATAGGTTAGGTTTCACCTCCATTTGCATTTTGCATGACCTTATGACCATTTCATGATAACCTTAGGTACGAACCCATTCTATCTTGTCATGGAACCTTCTTGTTGTTTTAGAAGTGGCATGATGCGAATGGTAGAGCTTGACCTTACATGGGTACCCTAGTTATCTCCTTATTTGCATTTGGTGCCCATGCCGATAGTTTGTCTTTTAGGGTGTGGGAGTCCGTTGTATAGTACCACCATGACATTTCACAAGATCCTCATACTCCTCTTGATCTTTTTATGGCCTGTTCTTTCAGGACTCCCTTATGTCAAGTTCTAATTGCATTATAATGAGATTTTCCTTCCTTGTTGAGCCTTATGCTGACTTCTCTGACTTTGAGTTTCAGCCATATAGCCCAAGCCTATCTCATGTCTAGCCATGCAGAGTTATTTTATTTATCGTTTGCAGCTTGATTCCCATTTTACTGGGAGGGGACTTTCCCCCGAGTGTCTCTAGCCTACACATATGTCCTTGCATTGAGCATAGGTATGTTCCACTGCTTGGAACTAGTTTTTTTTCCCATTTGAAACTTGTCTCCTCCTAGTCTGTAACTTTAAAGTAGTTTTATTCTTTTTCAAGCTTTTAAATATTTGAAAAAGTCCAAAAAAATTAAAAAACCAAAAAGCTGGACAAGGAAATATGTTATCTTTGGCAGCTGTCAAGTCGTGTCACCTTCGAATAGAACACTGTATATCGCATCCATTGGTTGGGTTAATAGTTTGAATTTAGGAGCTGTAATCATTTATTTGAGTTTATCTCCACTGACTGGTTAAGCTTGCAGTCCCTATGGAGCCTCTGTCGATGCCTCCTGTGTTGCAGAGATGTCCCAGTTTCATATATCGAGTCTATGCTTCCTACATTCGATCACCATTCACCGTTATGCTCTTGTTCGAAGGAAGTTGAAACTTGAGTTGGCCATTCCTCAGTTATCTTGACTTTGCATGTTGGCCATTCCCGGTATAGTTACTGGTTCATGCACCTTATGATCAAGTCCTTCCACATTATAAATATTTGTTGAGTACCTCGTGTTGGATGATGGGGGATGCCTTAATGCCCTCATTCCATCATATTTCATCCCATCGAATTCAGATCATTTATTTTGGGCTTGGAATCTAGAGTCATTTTTTAGTGCCTTGAGACTTGTAGTCATTAGTGGCAGTTCTCTCGTCATCAATAGTTTTTGGGAATACATCAATGTCCCCTAATTGATGGATTATCTCAAGTGTTCGACCTCAACACATTTAGTCACACTTGTTAGTTTGCACTCTAGTACCTTGATTCCCATTTTCATTATCGGTGGGTGATCTTGCGTCTGTTAACGGTATACATCAATGACCGGTAATCAGACGATGGACTACTATGTTCGACCTCAACACCTCTATTCACATAGTAGGACATGTACTCATAGAGGTTGGTGTAGAAGACCTTCTATATTGGTGGTATCTCTTATATGCTACCTCCTTGATCGTGCCAGTGTTCATGAGATTTCAGCTCTCGTGACTTGATTCCAGTATATGTCAGACATTTCCAGCCATTATGGAGATCTTGTTCCATTGTATATCTCCAGCCATTACGGATATCATGATCCTTTCTATATCTTCATCATGGATATTATGATCTATGTATATTGTACATGGTGATGACCACTCATGTCATATTTTGTATCATGCCTATTCATAGCCATTGTACTCTTATGTATCTGGGACTGCTATATGTACTTGCAGTTATATGCAGAGTTGTATCATTGTACTATGCTGATTGGGTGGCTGGTTTTCCACTTGGTTCTTCATCACTCCACTTCTAGGATGGACTTATAATGTATTTTGGCCATCGTATGACCCCTTTGACCTCACACATTAGGAGGCATCTGTCATAGCTGATTTTACCACAATGGTGAATCACATGTTTATGGCCTTCCCTATACCTCTGCAAACTCTTTGGACCCCATGGACCATTTTTGTACCTTTGATGTTTCCAAGATCATCTCTAAAAACATGATAAAATTTCCATACGTGACTTTTAATCCCTTTCTCGCGTATATACGCGGATTTAACCCCTAAAACCGTGTACATCGGGATGTGTGCAAAAGGCAAAATTCTTTTGGAGTTTTCCTTGATGTGAATCGAACTCACTTGTCTCCTAGCCTTCCATATGACTTAAGATCACTTGGATTAGACCCTTCATTACCCCATTGAATAGCTATATAAGGAACCCTTTGGATACATTGAAGCATAGGAGAATTGAGAGCAAAGAAACTATAGTCCATTGTTGCCGGAGCTTATACTTGAGTCTGCATCCCTTTGTCCCTTGGAGCACTTTTGGATTCTAACCAAGCTTTCCTTTTGCTTGTGATCTTGCTATCGAGAGATGGAGGATTGAATTTGTGGAGGCCCAAATGGGGGAATCAGTTTCTCCGATTCGCAGACGTGCCGACAGAGGTTGTCACTCTTGTTATCTCTATTTTTATATGAATAGAAATATCTTTTCTTGTCCAATAATGTGTATTTGAATGAGTATTTTATCCATGGATGATTTCAAATGCTTCTATGTTGTTGATTATGTATGCTATAGTAGATATAACACAAATATATATAGTATGCTTGTCTTTTTTGCTGATTGTTGAGGAAGCAATTTAACAATACAAGATGGAGTTGGAAAGCTCAATGGGGATCTACACCAACCATCCGGAATAAGGTACGAATCATGATCCTTTAGTGTTACATGTTTGATTTCTCTTGCATATTGGAAATGATTAATTTCTAGAGTCAAGTTGTCAATTGTGGTACCCCAATCCTTAGGAATTTCTCTCCGTAACACTAGTACATATTGCTCAAAAGTTCCACGAACAATTGCCACAAATAAGTTAAAATCAAAATTTTCATGGATAAAGAGATAAAAATTTTGGAAAAAATGTTTTGACCATCGATAATTGTCACTAGAACAACGAACATAAAAGTTTTCTCTATAGTGACAGCATCACAAAGTTTGTTGAAATAGAGAAGAAATCACAAAGTTCATCACTATAGAAACGGTAAACTTAACATCATCATAAACGATCATCATAGTAATGGTCATTGAATTTTTGTTATTTTTGAAATTTGATCATCGCCCATTTTAGCTGGAACATCTCCGATCATTGATCTATAAATACATGTTCTTGAGACATATTTCAACAGATTATTTTCTATAGTTGCAACCATTTTTATGTTTATTGTTTGATCTGTGATTTTAAGAGTCCTGTACGGGTTTAACACAATGAATTTACTTATATATTGATTGATATTTTTGGTTCTAATAGACTATTAGAATGTCAAACCAATATACTTGGGAAGAAAATAAAAAGAGGAATGCTAAAATTAAGGCGACATTGGAGGCGAAGGGTGATGGAAAGTGTTATTTCCCTTGCAATGATTGCAAGTGTTTGTGAATGAGAACAATTTTAATAACATCAGCTGAAAAGCATTGTAAGGAGAAGGGGCATGCTGAAGAGGGGTTCTGAATATCATCCCTTGGTAAGACATTATTCATTACACAATGTACTTCTTGTAATATTACTCATCATGTATTCACAAAATGACTTATCATTTTAAATATATGTGTTTTATGTTATACACTAATGTTATTACATTGTTTGTAAATATAAAGACAATGCCCCCTAAATGTCGATCGCCAGAGAGATATTTTCCACATAATAGTATAAATAATACTTTACAAGGTGAGGAACATGGAGATCAGAATATTGAAGATTGAGTTCTTAATGATCCCATCGACAAAGATGAAGATATTGATGCAAATGGCGAAGATGAGACAAATATATTGTTCCAGGACACATTTGATCCATTGGATCATGAGGAAAACCTTCATGATATTGATGATTCTCCCTTACTTAAGAAGTCCCAAGAACCTCTTTATGAAGGTTCAACAACAAATCTTCTATATGTCATATTGTTGTTGCTGAAGTTGATGGTTTGAATGGTTTATCAAACACTTGTTTCACACAGCTCCTAAGGTATGTAAATATGACTATTTTGCTATATTTTTAGTGTTAATTAATTAATAAACTAGGGATATGAAATATTTATGACTTATATTTTTTACATTTCATTTTTTGTCAATGTTGCAAATTGTTGAGTGAATTTCTATTACCACCATCAAATCATTTATGATGCACATGTTGAGAGGTATTCTTGATTATGAAAGAAATTGGAATGGAGTATAAAGCTATTGATTCATGTACTACTGATCTTATTATATATGATGGAAAATATGCATCAGAAAAAAAATTCCCACAATGTGAAATTAGTACATATCGAACTGATCAAGTAACACAAAAGGTGCCTCTCAAAGTTCTACATTAGATTCCAATAGTTCCACGTTTGCAACAACTATTTAGGTGCCAAAGTATAGAAAATTTTATGTATTACCATGCAAACAACATAAGTGATGATGGTGTTCTTTGAATTCCTAGAGATGGTTCTACGTTGAGCAACATTGTAGAACAATAGAAAATTGAACCTCGTAATGCTAGACTTTCATTGGTAGCTGATGGTCTCAATACATTTGGAGAGGTTCATTCTACTTACTCAGTGTGGCAAGTTTCCTTCATATACAATAACATTCCTCCTTGGATATTGATAAAAATCATGAGCACACAATGTTGGAAACGATTATTCGAGGTTTTTTTTAAGTAATTATATTATTTCATTAACTTCTTTGTTAATTTCTACATGAGAACACCATTAATATAGCGAGACACGTAACTAAATAGAATTGTATGTTGAATGATCAATTCGAAAAGTACCAAGTTAATGATATCAATGTATATATTGAGCCTCTTATCGATGAGATATTGAAGTTATGGGTTAGCATCACTATCTATGAAATATCTAGACCAATAGGGAAGAAACAATTTAAGTTCCATGGAATAATTTCATGGACAATTCATGATTCTCCCAGGTTAACACATTTTTGTGGTATGTAATTTTTTGTTGCATGTTGTTAAAATTATATGTTTTCAAGGTAAATATCATGCATTTTTTTAAATTAATAATATTTTGATGATATAACATTCATGCATATATCTTGTAGGCCTTCAAACAAAGGGAAAATATGCATGTCCATTATGTGGTCCTAGGATAAAATATTGTTGTTCAAGAAGTTTAGCAAATGAGGTGTTTGATGAGTATAGGTACTTCATCCCTAGGAAAAATAGGTATCAAAGTACCGAGAAAACAAAATTCGTTGGTAAATAAGAGAATGGAAAGAAACCATGAAGAATGACACATCACCTATGGAAGTTGGAATATAATAGAAATCATCAAGGTATGAAAATTGTTTATGTAGCATATAATTTAAACATGTAATATTATGAATTTTATATTTTTACTGAATTTTCTCTACCATGGGACGTGTCATGAATTATTGTTAATGCATTTTTGTTTATGTCTAATGAATTCCTGTAAGGCATGAATGGTCTTCCACAAGGAATGCAGATCTATCCCATACAATTTAGTAGGTTTCCTTACTACTAGCACCTACAAATAGCTCATTTGTTCGATCCAATGCATATCGGGAAGTATGTAACATAAATGATAATTAATATATTAGATGGAAGGACTGACAAAGCTAAAATTGGTAAAATTTGTAGTGACATTGCAGAAGCCAATCACACATTGCAAAGTGTAATTATTTCCAATGCCAGTGATGGGGACCGAAATATTATTCTTCCATGGTTATTGACAGAGAAACAAAGCAATTATTTAAAAGAGGTCATTTAGAAAATAAGCCATCCAATTGGGTTTTCATCGAACATACAAAATATATTAACGAGAAAAGGTGTTTTCGGTGGTGTTAAAACTTATGTTTGGAATACATGCATTCCGGTAATTATTTACATATATAATTACCCTTTAGTACATATTTTTAATAATTGTTCTCTTATTTGGAAACATGAAATAATGATTTTCTTTTAATTTCTAAAGTATGTTCTACCTCTATCTCTCCCAGATAGCTTTGACAACAACATAGAACAAGTTATATATAATCTTGGTAAATACATGAGGTAAGTAACAATTTATATGCATGCAAATGTTTTTTCTCTTTGTTCCATAGGTTATTGACATATTGTGTTTTACATCTTGGAAATTTATTATATATTCCTCAATCTTGTTGATCACCATTATTTTCTTGCATTATTTGTAGGTGGAATTCATCTAAAGAAATCCATAAATAATATATTAGGTATTGGAAGAGAGAAATTCCCCGTCTAATGTGTAAAATGTAGAAGTATTTATCTCTAACATTTTTCAGTGCCCAATAATACTATCTCGTACACCAAGTTGAGGAGATTTAATTGTATGGACCCGTAAATTCAAGGTCAATGTGGATGGTGGAAAGGAATTTGAAGTCATTGAAGGATTTTGTTATACAAAGAGCATGTTTTGAGGGTTTTATGGTGCATGGCTATATGGTATATCAATCTATGTTGTGCATTAGTTAGTATCTTCCAAATTTATCAAAAAATATCAATCTGTCTCGCATTTGGCATGTGAACACCATAAACAAATTTGAAGGGGAGGTCATGTTGGGGAAAGTTAGAATGAGGAAAGTGAAAGGTAATTGAATGGTGTATATTTAATTTATTACACAATTAATCTTTCAATTTCATATATATATATATAATACTCATTTATTTTTTATTATTCCATCAGTATTTTAAGGTAAATGTAATTTTCCTTAATAATAACTAATTTACAATTCTTAATTGTTATTTTTTCATATAGTTGGTCATGTGTGGGATGCACTACATTTATACATTGCAAAAAATATTGATTGGATAGAGGAACGGACAAAATGATGTACATAATTATATGGTACCTGATCATGGGAAGAGGTTAGTAAATTGATTAAAACAATGAATTGTTATCGAAAAGAATATCCCAGTGAACACACACAAAGGGAAATTGATTTATCATATGGTTTACAAGATAAAAATGAAAGTATATAATTTACCATGCTCATTTTTTTCGTTGTTTCCCATTATATCAATCTATTTATTTCATTTATTTTTTAAATATTTATTTATTGAGTCGGGCATGATGTAGTAACACACCACAAGGCTATGTGGTGCAATGGTCATAAAATTTGCATCAAAAAGTTGGATGACAAGAAGAAAACATCTGGTTGTGGGATAAGTGTAGTTTTTCAAGTCACTAATGTTTCCTCTAGAAGTGACCAGCATAACAAGTATATGAAAGTAGGTACTATGGTTATTTCGAAGATATAATTGCGTGTGACTTTAACTCCTTTCAAATAGTTCTATTTGATTTCAAATGGTACATGCTACGAATGAATGAACGTGATCCCGAAAGAGCTATTGTTGGGAATTCCAATGGGTTTAGCATGGTTAATGCAAGGGAACTTGAACTAGGTACATAGACATATGTTCTTCCAAGTTAATCTGATAAGGTATTTTACTCATAGGTTCTAGGTAAATTAGGTTTGTCATACATTGTTATAAATGATCCAAGAGGAGGACCGATCAAGTATACTGCACTAGAGGAAGAAGACAACGTTGAAGAAGAATTTCATGTGGATCAAGATTAGTTGGACACTAACGTAGATGTGTCAGATGAATAATCTGATCAAGAGGATGATCATCCAAATGATGTAGCAGACAATGACATAGTTAGTGATGATATTGATGTGGAATATGTAACCTAAAATCACATTGATGATGATGATGATATGAGTGATCCTTTCAATGATAGAAATTTTGAACCAGATGATGATACAGATGATCACTCATATGAAGAATAATATCAATGCCATTGTAGAAATGTTGGAATCTAGGATTTTTTATGTGCATGATGGGCCATATGATGATTATTCCAGGTAGTTGTGTATGGAACATCTCATTTGTCGTATTTTTTGAACATTGTCATATGTTTTTTTTTCATTTACTCATAGATAATATGTTGAAAATTGTCATATGGTTGTAATAATTATGTATTGTATAAGTTTGAATCATGATCATCATCATCATTGTCACCATCATCATTTTCACCATCACCATCATCCTCACCATCACGTTCATCATCACCGTCACATTCATCATGACCATCATCATCATCATCACTATCATCATCATCATCATCATCATCATCGAAATCATCATCATCATCATAGACATCCTCCTTCTCCTCCTCCTCCTCATCATCATCGACATCATCCTCATCATCATCAATACTATAATAATCACCATCATCAATGTTATCATCAACATCATCATCATCATCGTCGTCGTCATCATCATATTCTTTGTTATCATCCGTATCATCATCAATGGTATCATCCTCATCATCTTTATCTTCATTGTTATCATCAGTATCATCATCATCATAATTACAATCATTGTCATGATTATCCTCCTCATCGTCATCATCATCATAATTAGTACTCCATAACTCATATAATAAATAATCCTTATAAACCAAAATCCTTCCAGCCATTAACATCGATAAGCACTTGGTTCTATACACCTTAATCATTACCCCCTAGTTAAACTAAACCTTAACCTCTATATATATCACTTGACCCTTATAAACAAATCATCCTATCGATTATTTTCCCTAACCTTTGTAACCCATAAGGCATACATCATATAATACTTATAATAACCTCTAGACCTTATAACCCTTATTATTTATAACCCATAATTTATATTATGCCTAAGTTATGTAACCTTTATGACCAAGATAGTACAAACCCTGAGATTTATGAATTAACATAAAAATTAACCCCTATAACTTATAACCCACATAACCATTAGCCTATATGAACCCTTATCACTTATTCCTCATAACCCAAAAATCACCTAATCCTTCTAATCTTTATAAATTAGCCTTATAAATCCTAACCTCTATTAGTAAGTGCTTAACCACTATAATTATTTAACACATAAACTTTATATAATTTATAATATCAACCCTTAGCCACTAACTATTATAATCCCTAACCTTCCCAGAATACTAATTTAGAACCTTTAACTCATAATCCTTGTAACCCTTTATCATTAAAACACATAATTCCTATATTCTATAATGACTAACCGATATGACACTTAAACAATAACTAAGATAATACTTAACTCTTATAAACTCTAAATTCTACAACCTTTAGGACTAATAACCTTAAGGTATAATGGCTACATTGTATAATCCAAACCAAATGGTGTATTAGGAAACCCATCCCGTGAGAAGAGCAACCCATCCCATGATCAAAGAAACCCCATGAGTAGAGAAACCTAGTGCGTGAGTGAAGCAACCCATCCCGCACGTAGAGCAATCCCGTGAGCATAGAAACTCCTCCTGTGAGCAGACCAACCCATCTCGTGAGAAAAGAAAGCCCTTGAGGAGAGCATCCCAACACATGAGCATAACAACCCATCCTGTGAGCGAAGTAACCCAACCAATTGACATCAAACTAGGGTTATTGCAGTCTTGTATGGGAATGGAAGGACGAGTAAAGAAACCCATCTAGTTATCAATATGATATAGAAACATAGAGCATAGACAAGCAAAGCAATAAAGGAGCCAATGTCTAAAATATCGATGATTCATGAGCCCTAAATCTATATTTTTAATCTTTGTCTCTATTTGAAACCATTTTTCCTCATGGATAAGTTTTTTGGTCTTATTCATTTGTTTGACCATACATTTTATTCACCATGAGCATCAGTTGAAGCCCCTCACCTCATGGATTTTGCCTTTCTCACACTTTCCATTTTCCTCAATTGGTTAATTAAACCCCTTCATCATACATACACGATTCATGTATTTGATATATTTGTGAAGAAAACCATCTTATACAATAGATAACTGCAACAATAAACTAACCATAGCTGGTTGCAAGGATTCTTTAAGTAAGAAAAACTGTTATATATTTGATTCTATACAAAACATGGAATAATACTATAGACATGATACCAAAAGAGGATAATATGAATTAAACTGCAAAAATAGAATCTAGATAGGGTTTTAGCTTCCCATCAATTGTACATTGGAAGCTTATCTAGCATAAAAAATTATAGTGGAAAGAGTTGGTCCTACAATGATTCATTATCACACCAAACATAAATCAAAGTAGGTATAGTTGGATAGATCAATTAAAATTCCTTTTATACTTGTACTCTTTATCATTTGATCTACTGGTGCCATTCTTCTTAGACTCGCGATCTTGATTCCTCGCTCACTGAGAATGATGGAATGGAGGATCTGAGAGGTAGATAACATCTGTCATGTGAGGAAGGTTGTGGTTAGCATCTTCCTTGAACATTAATATAAGTTTTACCATATCCTCGAAAATTTCTCTTTCCCTCATGGCTCTAGAGAGTATGAATTTCATTCTCGAGTAGTTAGAAATAGCTACATCAGGACCAATACGAAGACATAATTCTTCGAATAGTTCTTTTTACATGAATGTAATGGAATTGAGGATGTGAGTTAGTGTCTCCTTATAGAAGAGGGACTACCAATCAATGTTTGTAATATATTTCCCTTATGAATTCATGGAAAAATAATTATAGAAATGAGGAATCAGGAATGTTGAGTCAAGAAGCGTTGGAATTCCAAAGAAGGGCGTTTGCAGAGGAGGATAAATACTAAAGCATACCAGGCTGATCAAAAGTTGTAGACATAAAGAATTGAATAACTGTACTTTCAGTTTGCTATGATGGGATGAAATTGTTGATCCCATACATATTATTTTTATACTGATTCACATGTGTTTGAACGTCCTTTGAGTACTAAGTCCAAGTGAACCGCAACCTGGTTGAGTAGTCGTGATAGGCCTTCAAGTACTAAGGCCAAGTGATCTAAGATATAGTGAATCTACTCATAATTTCCTTGGAAGAGAGGAGATTAGAAGACATGCATAAGGCTTCATTATTGCAAGAGGGAAGGAAAACTTAGGCATGGTAGGTTGTGGGGGAGGGGATACCACTTTCCCTGGAAAGTGCTTTGTCCCCCTAACTCCATATGTCTCCCCTATGATATTCACCCACATCTTAGACTTGGAGATGGACTTCTCTACTTTCTAGGATGTGAATGTTGTAGGGACGCTTCTCCTACACATCAATTTAGATATTATATTGTGTAAAATATACCATGCGCCCAAGTGTCGCATAGCGGGGTTAATGGGTCCAATGAAATATACTTAATTCCTATTTTTCAAAGGGTTGTGGTGTTACAACTAGGTGTATTGACATATTGTTCCAACACTATGGTTTCCTAATTCAATTTAAGGTTATATGATAGTCAATAATGAAGGTTAAGTTACTAATTTAAATAGTCCCAACATGATGGTCGAATTACAAATTTTTTATATAAAAAAATGAAGACCATACAAATGTCCACTCAGGATTTTGTTTTCATAACATAGTTGTATAAAGATAACAACAAATGAATTTGCAGATGTGTGTTGTCCATTGATTTTATGCATGTAATAATTGGTATTTACTCACTCCACCATTTCCAAGCAATGGAACCTCAATCCAAAGAGATGACAACAAATCGAAATTGAATATTAATCCCACACTAGCCCTTCACAATCATAGTCATGTTAGAACCTACAGTACCCATATTTTATGGCCCTTTTTATTGTATCATTTTCCCTTATAATAAAATTCCAATACATCAGCAAGATGAGAAAAATGCTTTAGACTTAATGACAGTCAACGAAACATTAGGATATGACTTTATATTGATTTATAAGGTAGGAATATTTGAATCCAAACTAGATTTGGTTTTCATGGCCTATAGATACCTTTAATAAATATGTTTATGAAGAAAAGGAAGAGGGTTTATGTAGCAATGATTTGCTGAGTTAGAGATTTAGTGTTTTTTTATTTAAATCCATTCATGGTCAGCATGCAGAGATATATTATTTCCACAAAGAATGGATTTGTGTATGCTTAACATAAACACTAAATATTAGATCTGAAAATTGGCATCTCCTAAGAAAATTGCTAATCTCCCTATTCTCTTTTGTTAAACTTATAACACTATTCAACCTCTTTGGATGCTCCTTTCTTTGGGAACAAAGCTTCGCTATTGGAAATATTTTGTCATCAATTTTCCCTTGTCATATGTCACAAAGGCCTTGAAATATTTTTAAAGACTTCATGAAGCTTTAGCATTATGTTTCTTCTTAATGAATGTGACTTCCATGGGACTTGACTCCTTATTTTTCATCCTTTGAATCATTGAAGTGATTTACTGATGCAAATTGTATTTAATCCATTAATTCCATCAAGCTTCATGTACTTTGTTTTTTAACATCATAGGTTGTCAATATAAATTAACATAATCTCAGTTCTAAAGAGTTCATCCAAATTTTTTGTCGTCATAACCTGGATTCATCGCCACAATAAATTTTTATTATTGGTCAAGTTTTGAATCAACTTACCTTAGTATTGGAATTTCCCATTTTGGTTCATATTATATTCAACTTCTGATTTCCAAGTCTATTATAATATTTGTCTATTATTCTCATAGTCCTTATCATCAATGACCTTTTAGTAGTCTGCAACCTTTCTCTTTGGCACACTGATATGAATGTATGTCAAAAACCTTGAGTCGGTCACCTTCATGAGCTCATTATCCATGGACACCAAATCAAGCAAATGATACCTAAATTTTTTTCCTGGGTTCTTTAATTAGGATCATCCACAGTTAACTTTTGTTTATGGTTATAAGATCTCAATATCAAATTTATTAGTATCATTTCTCTAGGCATTCTTTCCACAACTAAATTTGTTGATGTTTAGCTATCTTCATTTTAGCTTAGGACTCATATTTCCTTCAAGTTTCCTTAATGAACACTCTTTGTTATATTGAATTACTAGAAACACTGAGGGTGGCCTTTATTCAACAAGATATTGTGTCTTCATGACACCACTGTCAACAAATTTTCTTCCAGATCTTCAATTAGATGAGCTTTTATGACTTCTCCAAAGTATGTTCAAAGTCCTCAAATGTGTCTTTAAGGCAATTCAAATATAGTCCTCATTGATGACAAATATGCTCAACTCTAAATAATTTTTCAAATGGCCTTTAACACCAAATAATCAACAGATCTATAACTGTTCTATATACAATTCAATTTTTGTGCTCCATGAAAGTCAACAATGGAAAATGTCACAGAGGTCTTGAAGATGAGAAGCTATCCCAATTTGTTATCAGAACTCACATTCTTCAAGTATGGATTACAGTATGCTTCATTATGGAAGCTCTTAGTCATGTTATGATAGTTTGATGTTAATATTATATGTTAGGAGAATCTCATCAAATATTCAATTAGATAATGTTGAGTATCATTAGGACTGTTGTTGTTAATAATCACTACTTGTAATTATTTTGTTGACTTGTTTAGCTTTCAAATTTTTATTGTATTGGGCTCATGCTTCCACTTTTATTCATGTCTATATTATTCATCAATCAATGAAAAACTTAATCTTAATCTTCATTCAAGGCGTATTTTTCACATATCTTATGTTCACAAGAATACTTAACATCCAACGCCACAAACTTGTTCTTTACTCTTGGCTCAACAATAAGAGAAGTAACAATGTTGCTGCAAGTTATCTTCTTGAAACTGAAATTCAACATGCTTGTGTCTTTCAAATAAACATAAGACATCAAGAAAACTTTATGCAAATTATGAACTCGGCCGCAAGATTTGATCCATGGTTACCCCTGGGATTATAGTAGGTCACTTTTAGTTTGTCTCAATCGTCCTTCTAAGAACTTTGGAGCTGAAACTAACACCTCAAGTGTTTCCTACTTCTAATCGTTACTAACCTCTGGTTCTTCATGATATAAGTCTTTATATATATGACTTTTATTTTCCAAATTTTCCTTCGTTTGGCTGCAACATTAGCTTCCTTTGGTAGTATGAGTAGTAAATGATGACATGTAATTTGTTTTTCCTCCTTTGTTTTCACATATAATTAAACAACTTATTTTAATTGTTCTCTTTTGTTTTCCAGACCTTCACAACCTTTTGTCTACATTGGCTCGCTATATTCTAATACTTATTGCATACTAAATTGAAAGTGCTTATTTTCCTTTTGTGAGCATTAAAACTAGAATTGACAGGCTTATGTCCAAAATCATGATGGGTGTAACAATAACCAATAAAAATTATTTCATACCTTAATATAGGCCTCCTTGGTTGAGTTCTTCTTCCATGTTCATTTCCTTTCTTTGTCTTTTGATGATATGGTGCCATGCTTATTTGTTGTCTTCTTCTTTATGATTGCAGTTGTTTGCATTCTTCTTGATTTCATCACTACTACTTGGACTTCTATGAACTTGAGCATAAGTTCTTTTCTTCATGTCAACTTCCCCCTTTTCAAAATTAGTTCTTTCCTACTATCATAACCAATCCTTGACTTATCTGATGGATATGTTTGGGAATTAAGATATCATCAAGAGATAAAGAGCTCTTTTCAAATTTTAATTTTGTGATTTCTATCCTTTTCAACTAATTATTAGAGAGAGAAATTCAAACTCCCTTGCTTGACACATCTCTTTCTTTTCTTTTAGTTTCTCTTCCATCAACGAACTGATTTACTCATTGCATCCAAATGATTTACTCATTACACATGTATACAAACAATACAAAATTGAATATGAGGAGTGGTAAATAGGAATAATGATCTAGCATCCAACTAGTGGCATGAATAGAATTTCAGTTATATTGTTAATTGCACTTATATATTTCACCTATGCACATAGTACACTCTCTAATTTGACTGGTCATTACCATTGTTGCATGCAATGAAGTTGTGTGATAATGCTGAACTAAACTAATCATCTCATAATTTTTTCATTTCATTCATGCCCCAAAATAGTAGTTACCCAAAATATCACACATGTTTTGACTGCATGTTTCTTGGTTCAGTAAGTATTGTACAAAACAATCGATGCTTGTTTTTACTTTGAAATTAAATGCTTAGTCTTAATTGAAAATATATTTGTAAAAAATGTTGTTACTTAGTATTGTTATTATATTATATTGTGATTATGGATCTTTCTCAGTATACCAAGATGATGAAGTGTGATGACTTCCTCTCCTATATGGTTAAGTCAAGTTGTTTCTCAAGGGACTGGAAACCCCTTGATGATATCACCAACACTTAACTTTAAGGAGAAGTAGGAGGACTAGAGGATCACTTCATCCATTTAGGAACTTCCTATATGGTGATGATGAAAACAATTATTGTATGGAACATGTGGACTATATACCTTGCGATAGAGTGTTATACCAAAATCTTGTCACCACCATGTGATGAGACCTTTGACTTAGATACTCGCCCTTAATCCTAGCACTTGGAGTGAAAACCCATGTTGTTTGTCAATATTTCATGAAAATACTCAGCACCATGCTTTTCCCGTTATCCATGAGCGGTACCTTGCTCACACCGCTTGTGCATTGTTATCCATAAGCGGTGCCACCGCTTATAGCCTTTGGTCCATAAGCGTTTCTAACCTGAACCGCTATGTCATAAGAGGAGAAAAGCGTTACCCTAGGTAAAATGGGAAAAAGAGAAGTTTCTCGAGGCTTCTAGACCATGAGCCTCATGTCCTCCCTTATCCCTATCATTGTGGGTCAGTTGAGCTCAAGATCCCCCATCATAGGATCTTAGAGGCCACCTCATCCATAAATCTCTCAACCATTCCTATCCATTGAGCCTTATAAATACAAGCTCATGTCCATGGTTGAGGGGGGGAACTATAGAGGTATTATTATGCTGTTGGATTGACCACTTGGCCCAAGCCATTTGAGAGCATAGAGAGAAAATTTGGAGCTTATGGGGATGAAGTGTTGGCTTCATGGAGATGCATGTCGACACTAAGGCTTAATTGGTTGTAAAATTCTCCCTTCATCTTAATGCAAAGATGATTTCTATCCCACATTATTGTTGTTTTGATTTCACATGTAAATGTTGTTGGATTACTTAGTCACTGACATGGATAAATAGATTATGTTCTGGTAGCTTTGATGTGTTTGGGTGTTTGATCTGATTGGAGGTACACAGGTTTACTATCGAGGCGACATTCCAGGTGTCTACGACATCTAGGGAGGGTATTCATCCTTTGCCATTAATTTGTTCTTGATTTGAACCATTCAGACTAGAGGAACAACTTCTATCCACAGAAGAAAAAAATATTCCTACTTAAAAATATGGCGACTCCACTGGGGAACTTCATCAAATTCTGGATCATTGGTAAGTTGAAACCTCCACCTTCATTTTCAATTTCTAGATCTACTTTTCCATGCATAGATCTATAGATATACTTTGAATATGATTGTTTTGCCTCTGTCTGCCTTTGGATATTCATATTTTTTGTTCACTGGGTTTTTTGGTGATTGTTTGGGTTCATTTTTAAGTCTGTAACTTCCTTTTCTGTTGCTTTTTTTATTTTTCAAATCGCCATCTTGGGCACCGCTCTTAAGCTATGTTATAAGTGTGGTTCTAGAGCTATCACTGCTCTTCTTCTGTGGTAAAGAAGCGGTGCTATTGCACTTTCTTTGTGTACAAGAAGCAGTGTTGGACCTGGTAACGCCCTAGTGTTAACTTGCAGTAAGTGGTTCCACCGCTTTTTTCCTGTGTGCAAGAAGTGGTGCTCAGGATGGTAATGCCCTATTCAACACCTGTAGAAGCGGTGCCAAGTATTCTTCTTAGCTCTGTTTGGTATTTGATTCTTAAATTCTTCTTTTGGTATCTGAGATGCATGCTTCAAATTGTTACAGTTGTTTTCTGAACTCTGCAATTCATTTTTGAATAGAAAACTCAATCAAAAATAAAAAAAATTAAAAGAAAAAACGAGCCCCCTTGAGCGTAAATGAATCCATAGTTATTCTCAATAATTTTGATTGATGTTGGTGTTTTAAAGCTTCATAGTTGGCTTTGAATATAACTTGGTTTTGTTAGATCTTAGATTTCTATCTTCTTTGATAGAAAAAGAAAAGATTCATTTTAGTTTTTCTTCATTTGTTATACATGATTTTTGTATGTTTTTCCTTTTTTCATAAAGTTGTGGAAAAGTGCATATGAAAGTTATTGTATGATTTTGTGATTAGTTCATTCACACTTTAGTTTAAAAATATGAACACTTTTGTATAAAGTTGTAACAATCTTTTTATGCTTTTCATTAGAGGTCTCACTTGTTTTTCAGTTCAAAAGAGAAGCTTTTGTTTGTTTCTGTTAGGAACAGAGCATATAAGCAATTTGTTTCATTGTTGTATGGGATTTACTCTAAGTTTCAAATAAATTGAACCTCTCTCTCCCTCTCTTAGGTACAATTTCATTGAAGAGGAAAACTTGCATTATCATATAGATCAGTGTGCATCTTCTTTAATTTCAAGTTTTCACTCCATGGTTCCACCTAAACACACAAGCTAAAATTAAGTGCTAGCTTAAGTTTAAAATTTTTAGCAATTTGTGTGATAGGTTAGAGACATGTTTGGGTGTCATTAAACGTAGGAGCTATCGTTATTTGTCCACACTACAACCCGAGACTTGCGCGGTTCTTCCACGTACCGTCGGTATATCGAATGGCCTTTCATGTACCCTTGTGGTATATAGAAAGGTACTTAACGTACTAGATTGTACATAGGAAGGCACCTTGTGAACGGTTGTGCATTAGAAAGCACTAATACCTATTTGAGCTCCCAAGTACCTTGTGTATATCGGGAGACCCCACTAGGATACCCTATCCATCTGATTTATCCTTTTGGCCTGTCCTGTGAGGTTCCTGACTATTATCCACTCATTTCACATGTTTGCTTGTTGCTTTTAGTTTTAGTAGCGCTTGTTATTTGTATAGTTAGGATTTTTTTAGAAGAGAGAAATATTTTTGTTTCATAGTTATGGCTTCAACTTCCAAGACTACCAACCAAGAGACTCCTTTACCAAGCATGTCTTTTGTGTTCCCTCCATATGGGGATGTTGGTCCTCCTCTCATGGCTACATTAAGCCTTCCTGGACTGACTATTGGATTACCTATTTGGTTATTCTCTAGTCTAGTTATCCCATGTACATCAGTCGATTCTGATCCTAATCCTTCATCGCAAGAGCATCAACCTCATGTTGATCCCTCTCCTTCTTCATCAAATGTGTCTTCTCCTGTTTCTACCTCTTCGCCTGTTGAAAGTTGTAGCACTAGTAGTTAGGTGGATAAGAAAAAGAAGAAAAGGAAGATTAAGAAGAATAAAAACAAAAAAACAACCAAGTCTCAACCAATCACTCCTCCCTGTGCATATAGTGTTGATCTGCACACCCAAAGACCATGTAAACCCAAATTCCCTTGTGGGCTTTGCAAGGGTGATCACCTTCTGAAATATTTCCATGGTATGTCCCTAGTTTTAGAAGAGTGGTCTAAGGTTTCCTGGAAATCCATGTCATCAGCCTTTGGTCATCATACTGCTGATCCCCCCTAAACCAGTGACCCTGTGGTTAAGAGTTGTAAGGGTAAAGTCAGAAATCCTTGCTTGCTTTGTAAGGACATGGACTTTACTTACCTTTGTCCTCTCATGGATGAAGCTTCTAAGTTGTTGGAATATATTACTGTTTCTCATCAACGGCTTCAAACAAGTTATCGTAAGTTGTTTCTTGAACCCCCATTGGTTGATGAAGTGGTTGATCTAGTTCTAACCTTGGTCGATCCCACTCTTTCGTTGAAGAGTGAAATTGAAGTGGTCAATCCAAGTCCATCCTTAGTTGATCCCACTCCTCTTTTGAAGAGTGAAGTTGAAGTGCTCAAGTCAATGTCATCTCCACCCAATCACACTCTTTCATCAAAGAGTGTTAAGACTGAAGTACTCTCTTTGACCAAATCTTCGTCTTGTTCTTCTCTTCCAATAGAGAATGAACCAAAACCTACTGAAGTTTTTATGCTTCATTCTGATTGTTCTTGACAAGGGAAAATTTTCTCTATTTCGATAGAACCCTCTCCAATTAGTGAGGTTATTTCCTTTGACTAGAGTAACCTAACAAAGTCTCATCTTCATTTAAGTGTTACTTTCTAGATAGTTGTGAATGTTACTGCTAGGCATATACTTCATACTATTATTGACGAAGGGGATTCTATTAGTATTCTATCCTCAACTGCTTGGAAAGATTTAGGTTCTCCTTAGCTTGTGCCAGCCACTAATCAAATATTGGATTTTAATTGCAAGCCTACCTCACCTTTAGGGACCCTTCCTTATTTTTCTATTACATTAGGAGGGAAAACTGTCTGCATTGATGTTATGGTGGTCCAAGGTCCTTTAGATTTCAATCTTCTCCTTGGATGTGATTATGTTTATGCCATGAAGGCTAATGTGTCCACACTCTTTAGAGTTATTCATTTTTACCACGATGGGAAAATTATGACCATTGATTAGCTTTCTTTTGTTACAGCTAACCATCGCATCAATCCTAGTAATCAGACTACCCTAAATGTGTCGCATGTTCTTATGGTTCCTTCCCCTTCTTCTAGTTAGCTTCTTCCCATCATAGGTAAACTGGGGGGCATGGCTCTAGTCTATGGACATCATAACGGAGCTAAGTGGCTAGCTTTTATGAATTGGGGGAAACCTACCAACCTCTGGATATCATGTTCGGTAGGATCCAGTTTGAGAGCATAGTTTACCTTTTGGATTCAAGCTCGTTAAAAAATAAAACCACTCCTCAAGCACAGTTTACCTTTTGGTTTCAAGCTTGCATAAAAATTAAACCATTCATTTGAGCAAAGTTCCCATTCTGTGTCAAGCTCGTTAAAAAATGAAATGTATGCCTATGAGCAAAGTTCCCATTCTATGTCAAGCTCGTTAAAAAATGAAATGGATTTCCTTAAGCATAGTTTACCTTTTAGTTTCAAGCTTGCATAAAAATGAAACCATGTTCCAAGCATAGTTACCTTCTATTTCAAGATTGCATAAAAATGAAATAGATCCCCTTCCCTTGATTCGAGTCTTCCCTTTAGTGTTAGAGCTTAAACCTTCTTTTCACCTTCCTAATTCTCATTCTTCCTACCCCCCTGGTGAACATTTTCACATTAGTAACCAGGTTTTCAGGTTGGGTATGGAAGAAGAATTGTCAGACGAAATGAAGCTTGGGGGACATGTCGAGCACCTAGCAAACATGCTAGGGGTAAGCTTCGCTAGAAATCATGTTGGGGGCAAGATTCCAACCTCTGTATATCATTTTAATGGGATTTTTCAAGCATAGTTTACCTATTGGTTTCAAGCTTGTATTAAAATGAAACCAATCCCTGAGCATTCTTTTAACTGATCTTTGAGCTCGTTAAAAATAGTAAGATGGTGTTGAGCTTACTTTTCATTTTTCCTGCTCTGGTTAAAACATGAAAAGTGGTTTGAGCTTATTTTGTTACTTTTTACTGCTCTGGATTCAAACAAGAAAAAATGGAGTCTTCTTTCATTGCTTTTCAGGCTCCTTAAACACGAAAAGAGAGTCGAGTCCATTTCCGATTCTTTCCAGGCTCGTAAAAATTGACATTGTGTAAAGAAACCTCATGGATTCCTCTTTAAACTCTTTTTAGCCTCCTTAAATATGAAAAGATTGTCGAGCGATGTTGTCTTCTTCACGCTTGTTAAAGCATTCGAAGAGTCGTCTCTTCGACGGTAGGTTATCTCTTTTTCGGTTCAGATAGACTATTTACGAAAAAGGAACACCCCAGCCAATCATGACTAGAAGAGTTCTCTAAGGTATGCTTTTACACTTTTTCAGGCCTTAGAGACTAAATCATATGAAAAAGGACCCTTTGGAGTTTTCTTCCGTAATCGTTTAGACTCTCTAAACATGAACGATACTGAGTTTTCTTTCATTGGACTCATTAAATTAAACATTGAGAGACCGATTTTGGGAATGAACCCCTCCTCTCTCAGGTTCATAAAACATATGAGTCTGGACTTGTCTTTTGAAAAGCTATATTGAGTGTTTGTTACCCTCTTTGAACTCGTAAAACTAAAAAGAGGCACTCATTGACCATGATGGGGGAAATGGGAAGGAAATCATTTTGCAAATAAATTGTAGTAGTTTGTCGTTACCTTTGAATGGGGAACTTGTATGCATATCATATTAGTCAATTGGGTATTCAGTTGATTTCCATGATGATCCACTTTCATGAGTCATGCCACTCCTTTGAGTCTTTCAAAGGAATACATTGTCCATTATCGCATTGTGTGTTTGTCCCATCCAGTCATGCTACCAAGTCTTTTATCATTCCGCCCGATGTTCAAAGGGAATTTGAAGAAGTTTTATCTCTGTAGTCAACACAATCTTTGTGTCAGTACTTTTTAGTTATTTTAATGCTTACTACATTCACATCATTCCAGAACTATGTTCCTAGTTTCGTGCCATCGATGTGGGACTCATCATGGCCCTCCTTCGATGAGACTTTTCCCGTTGACATCAGTTCACCATCTGGGAAATAGTCTTAGAAACAAAACTTAGTACCTTGAGATCTGTATGCAGATTCTCTCACTCTCGACCTAGGCTCACATCATTGAGCTTTGGTTGATAGAATCCACTGGGTGTTCGACATCAGGACATCTATTCACACTCAGTAGATTGTACTAGGGTACCTTGGGAATCATTGACATGAACGGTGATCTCCCTCGCGCTTGTTAATGGTTCACATCATTGGTCAGTAATCAAGTGGTTTCTACCATGTTTGACATCAGATCATTGTAATCACATGGATAGAATCATACTTTGTGGAAGATGAGACGAAGACCCTGGGTATTTTTTTAAGCACCCATTGCTTTTCCCTAGGTTGTGATGGAGTTTTGTATGTATAGCATGGATCCACACTTGTATGGTCATGGCTATGCTCAAATCTGTGTCTGTATGACATAGATCTACACTGTATGTCTAGTATCTATGTCCAAGTTTGAGTCCTCTATCACATGGATCTATGATGTACTCTAGTAGCCATGCTTGTTTATTCCTCCCATGGATCTGCCTTGTATTGGTCTGCAGCCATGAGTTGGTTACTTGTGTCTATGAGTCAAAAATATTGATGTACTACAGATGCCTAATTGATGACATGCTCAGATCGATCCAAAATTTTCACTTTGTAGTGATGACATGTTCTCTCAAAGCTCTCATTTATCATATCCCTCTAAAACTCATGCTTTGGGGGGAATCCTATTATACCAAAATCCTATCACCACCATGTGATGAGACCTTTGACTTACATACTCGCAAGTTAATTCCAACACTTGGAGTGAAAACCCATGTTGTTTGCCAATATTCCATGAAAATACTCAACACTACGCTTTTCCCATTATCCATGAGTGGTACCTTGCTCACACTATTTTTTCCTTGTTATCCATAAGTGGTGCCACCACTTATAGCCTTTGGTCCATAATCGTTTCTAACCTGAACCGCTCTATCATAAGAGGAGAAAAGCGATACCCTAGGTAAAATGGGAAAAAGATAATTTTCTCGAGGCTTCTAGAACATGAGCCTCATGTCCTCCCTCATCCCTATCATTGTGGGTCATTTGAGCTCAATATCCCCCATCATAGGATATTATAGGCCACCTCATCCATAAATCTCTCAAACATTCCTATCCATTGAGCCTTATAAATACAAGCTCATGTCCATGGTTGAGGGGGGGAACTATAGAGGTATTGTTATGCTGTTGGATTGACCACTTGGCCCAAGCCATTTGAGAGCATAGAGAGAAAATTTGGAGCTTATGGGGATGAAGTTTTGGTTTCATGGAGATGCATGTCAACACTAAGGATTAATTGGTTGTAAACTTCTCCATTCATCTTAATGCAAAGCTGATTTCTGTCCCACATTACTATTGTTTTGATTTCACATGTAAATGTTGTTAGATTCCTTAGTCACTGACATGGATAAATAGATTATGTTCTGGTAGCTTTGATGTGTTTGCATGTTTGATCTGATTGTAGGTACAGAAGTTTACTATCGAAGTGGCATTCCAGGTGTCTACGACATCCATGGAGGGTCTTCATCCTTTTTTGTTCATTTGTTTTGGATCTGAACCATTCAGACCAGAGGAACAAATTTTGTCCGCAGAAGGTGAAATATTCCTACTTACATAGAGCAGCTTGTTGATTACCTTTGTCATTGTATTCCTCATGAGAATTGAGAATTGTTCCACATAAATATTTTTTCCATGTAGAGGGATGAGTGTATATTTTTTCCATGTAAATGATTTGTACCAATTTTAATTGATGGAGAAAACTCTATTGGAAACATAAGTTATGAACATATTGCATAATGAAACTCTAAAATTGAAACTAAACATATATCAAATCAAACTAGAAATAAAATAGAGCACCTTGAATTAAGTTATACTTTCGTTTTTCTCTACAACCCTCTTCTTGGACCATTTTTTTACAACCTTCTGAGATATGTGCTTACCTTAAATCCTCTCTCTCTCTCTCTCTCTCTCTCTCTCTCTCTCTCTCTCTCTCTCAAGGTATGATCCCCTTTCTTTGTGACTTGTTTCTTGAAAGACAAGGTCTGATCCTAAATGTGTCAGAGTATTAGGAAGGTCTAAATCAATATCTTTTGATACTAAGTTCTGATTTTTTTACTGGTCTTGAATTTTATTTTGCACTATTTTTAATGTGCATCTGAGGGACTAACTTTAGCAGAAAGATCATGGAACAGTGATAAAGTTGAAAGAGATGAAAATTGTGTTTAAATTAGCTTACTACTTCACATCAAGCACAATGTTGTAAGATTTACTCCTTCATGCATATTTTCCTCTCTAACATGTTAATTGTTTTCATTGAAACTCTCATGGTCATGGGGGTTAATAAAGATCAAGGATGAGTTGGAGGAAGCCTATGGGAGGGAATTATACCTTAGAGGACCTTAGGAGAGTTATAAAAATATTTCATGAGGAAGGATAATATCTTTTTATCACTTCATAATTTTCCATTGGAATTTTGGAAATCACTAGCTTGTGCATTGCACAGTGAGTGCTCACTCTCCCTACTAGTGAGCCAATTTCGAGGGAGTTGGATTCTCATCCAAACTGGATGTTGGAGAGGTCACCCTGACCTATAATTTTGGGCTTAATGGAGTTTTTATATTGAATATGGTAGGCTTATATAGTTCGTGACACATTTATCCTCCCATTCTCTCAATCCATACTTCAATATTCCCATGTTTCTTTATGATGGAACACTTGTGTAAATTGTGGGTGCGAATTGTTGAGTCCATTTGATTCCAAAGAATGGGTGAATGAATATGGATGTGTAATAATTATTCCATCCTCTATTTAAGTCTAAATTAGAATAAATTCATATGCAAAATTGTTCACATTTTCTATGGCATGACTAGTTTCCATGTGTTGGTTTCCCATTTCAATGGAGTTGTAAATATGATTTGTGTTGAGGATTTTATATGATGTTATATGCCATTGGGTGTGATATTGATATGTTTTTAATTTTATAATTTCCTTATTATATGTTATTAACCATTTCATATACAATTTATGACTCAAAGTTAAGTTATTACATGTCATTTCCCTTAAGCAAATATCATTGAATATGTGCATTTGAATATGAAGCTTTAAATATTTGTTGAATAAATTATAAACAAACAAAATAAAATTAAATAAATTCTAATATTAGTCCCTATAATATTTTTGATAATTTTGGAGGGTATCATAGGAGTTGGAGAGCCATTTCGGCTCATAGCCTAGGGTGAATTGCACCACAATTTACTAGTAATTTCACCATTTTTCCAATGAATTCAAATCAAGTTTCGTATGTATATAACCTATTATAAATAGAATAGATATTCCATTTAGGAGTACAAACTCACCATACCCATCTCTACCAAATTTGAGACCCTCTTGTTCCATTTGAAGCCCCTAGATTCAAGGCTGGTTAATACATATTTCCCCCAAATTCTATATTTGTTTGGAATTTTAGAATTGGGTCATTACCATGGTATTGGAGCATGATATTAGAACTTTTTTTATTCATTTATTCAAGTTTCCATATTATTACCTCCCTCCATTAGAAAATGAGATTGGAGACATTAACAGTGGAAGAGAATAGAGTGAAGAAATTAATTCTAGGTACGAGGAGAATAGAAAAGAACTAGGATTTGGAGATATGGTGGAAAGGGAAGATAATGAGGAACTTAAAAAATTTCTTAAGGAATATCTTGAAGGTGTTCAATTTTTTGGCTATCCAACTTGGGGAAAGTCCACACTCGAGATTAGTATTAGTACAACCCATGATGAGAAGAAGACCCATGGGGAAGCCATATTTTCAAAGACTAAACACCATAACCAAAATCATGAATTCAAGAATCAGAGCAAGCCTACAACTCCTAAGTTCTTGGATTCCAAATAGGGCCCTTACACTACTTATGATGTGAGTGAAGCAACAAATTATTGGTAGCAACTAAGTGATGAATGCAGGAAAGTCCTACATTTTGATTAGTTCATTAGGGCCCCTATTTAGTTTAAGAAAGGAGGAAGTGGGAATAGGGAACCTCCTATTAATCAATAACAAATGTATACCATGGGTAAAGTAACTATTCCTTCCTTTTATGGTTCTTCCCAAAGGTCTTCTAGTGCTTGATTGCAAAAATTAAGTGTGTATTTTTCAGTTAAATCCTATGGTTGAAGAAGATGCATTGAAAATGGCCATTTCACATATTGAAGGGGAAGATAGTGATTGGTGGTTCCATGGTATTATAACCTTGGGACATGATCATATTTTATCTTATGAGCTTTTATCACATGCATTAATGGAGATATTTGAGAGGAAAGAACCCAAACTTCTTTTCAAAGAACTAGAACAATTGAAGCAAGTTGGAATTCCTAAACAATATATGTTAGAATTTGAAAATATTTCAGTAATGGTTTTTGATGTATCTATGGCTATTTTGGTTTTACTATTTAATAAAGGATTGACAAAACATTTGATAGGGCTCATGAAATCCCACAATCCAGCTACATTGAAGGATGCAATGAATTTGACAAGAGATTTGTAGAATGTTTGCTAAGAACCAAATACCACCCTAAGCCTAATTTCCCTTCCAAATTCAAGGAAGGTAATAAACCATCCAAAAATGACTCCTTTTCCAAATAAAATAAAAGAGGGCCAAGCAAAGAATAACTTAGAAGAAAGAAGCTATGTTTTAGATGTCAACAACCTTGGGTTCCAGGACATAAGTATGCAAAGGGGAAGGCACACTACATTGAAGTTTTCTACGAATATGAGGAAGAGGGGGAGGAGCAATAAGCACAATTTGTAACCCAAGAACATGGGTATGAAACAACAGAAGAAAAACATCCCACTCCTGAGATAGAAAAAGTTGCAGTACTCTCAAGTGTACCTCGATTTCACACCCTGAGGCTCAAGGGTAACATACAAGGCCAAAAGGTCACGATACTAGTGGATGGAGGATCTGCTCATAACTTCATAGATGCATCCTTGGTGGAGAGGAGAAATTAACAAGATGAAAATTTTGATGGTTTCACAGTCATCATTCTAGGTAACAATTCTATGGACTACACTAAATAGATTCCAAATCTTCAAGTTACTATAGGAAATCATACTATCACTAACAATTTTGTTACACCTGATTTTACCACACATGGTAGATCACACCTTTATGGCCTTCCCTATCCCTCAGCAGACTCTTTGGACCCCATGGACCATTTTTGTACCTTTTAGGTTTCCAATATCATCCCTAAAAACATGCGTTATTTGCTATATGTGACTTTTAAACCCATTCTCGCGTATATACGTGGATATGACCCTTAAACCCACGTACATTGGGATGTGTGCAAAAGGTCAAATAGTTTTGGAGTTTTCCATGATGTGGATCCAAGTCACTTGTCTCTTGGCCTTCCATATGCCTTGATATCACTCAGATTTGACATTCCATTACCCCATTGAAGCACTATGTAAGGAACCCTTTGGATACAATGAAAGGGGAGGAATTGAAGAGCAAGAAAAATATAGTCCATTGTTGCCGGAGCTTATACTTGAATCTGCATCCCTTTGTCCCTTGGAGCACTTTGTGTTCTTCCCAAGCTTTCCTTTTCTTGTGATCTTGCTATCGATAGATGGAGGATTGAAGTGGTGGAGGCCTAGGTGGAGGACTCAGTTTCTCCGATTCGTAGACGTGCCGACAGAGGTTGTCACTATTGTAATCTTTGATTTATGTTAATAGAAATGTGTTTCCTGTCCAATAATGTGTATTTAAATGAATGTTGAATCCATGGATGCTTTTAAATGCTTATATGTTATTGATTATATATGATAGAGTAGGTCTAACACAATTATATAGCATGCTTGTCTTGTTTGCTGAATGTTGAGAGAGCAAATTGCTAATACAAGCGAGAGAGGAAAAGCTCAATGGGGATCTACATCAACCATCTAGAATAAGGTATGTTTCAAGATCCTTTAGTGTTAGATATTTGGTTTCTCTTGCATATGGGAAAGGATTGATTTCTGTGGTTACTCTGTTTGTTGCGGTACCCCAAGCCATAGGAAGTTTTCTCCATAACAGAATTGGTGACCATACTGGGGAGTTCCTAGTCATTTCCTTTGGGGGTTTTATCGGCATGTTTTCCTAGTAGTGTCTGATAGGAGTAAATTTTGTCTCAGATTGTCTGTTTACATTTTTTTTTTTACCTCTTTTTCTTCATGTATGCAAATTTTGTCTTCACAGTAGCGTGTACACACGGTTTTTACTGGGATATCCGCGTATATATGCGGGTTTTCTGCACACAGTCGTGATTTTCCTTTTAAGGGAAGATAGAGTGTTGCTGGGTGAGTTTAGATAATTCCTGAGTCTTGTTGGATGCTTCTGGAGTCTGTATGCTTATGGAGATATGGTGGAGAAGGAAGATAATGAGGAGCTTAAAAAATTTCTTAAGGAATATCTTGAAGGTGTTCAATTTTTTGGCTATCCAACTTGGGGCAAGTCCACACTCGAGATTATTAGTAGTACAACCCATGATGAGAAGAAGACCCACGGGGAAGCCATATTTTCAAAGACCAAAAACCATAACCAAAATCATGAATTCAAGAATCAGAGAAAGCCTGCAACTCCTAAGTTCTTGGATTCCAAATAGGGCCCTTACACTACTTATGATGTGAGTGAAGCAACAAATTATTGGTAGCAACTAAGTGATGAATGCAGGAAAGTCCTACATTTTGATTAGTTCATTAGGGCCCCTATTTAGTTTAAGAAAGGAGGAAGTGGGAATAGGGAACCTCCTCTTAATCAATAACAAATGTATACCATGGGTAAAGTAACTATTCCTTCCTTTTATGGTTCTTCCCAAAGGTCTTCTAGTGCTTGATTGCAAAAATTAAGTGTGTATTTTTCAGTTAAATCCTATGGTTGAAGAAGATGCATTGAAAATGGCCATTTCACATATTGAAGGGGAAGATAGTGATTGGTGGTTCCATGGTATTATAACCTTGGGACATGATCATATTTTATCTTATGAGTTTTTATCACATGCATTAATGGAGATATTTGAGAGGAAAGAACCCAAACTTCTTTTCAAAGAACTAGAACAATTGAAGCAAGTTGGAATTCCTAAACAATATATGTTAGAATTTGAAAATATTTCAGTAATGGTTTTTGATGTATCTATGGCTATTTTGGTTTTACTATTTAATAAAGGATTGACAAAACATTTGATAGGGCTAATGAAATCCCACAATCCAGCTACATTGAAGGATGCAATGAATTTGACAAGAGATTTGTAGAATGTGTTGCTAAGAACCAAATACCACCCTAAGCCTAATTTCCCTTCCAAATTCAAGGAAGGTAAGAAACCATCCAAAAATGACTCCTTTTCCAAATAAAATAAAAGAGGGCCAAGCAAAGAAGAACTTAGAAGAAAGAAGCTATGTTTTAGATGTCAACAACCTTGGGTTCCAGGACATAAGTATGCAAAGGGGAAGGCACACTACATTGAAGTTTTCTATGAATATGAGGAAGAGGGGGAGGAGCAATAAGCACAATTTGTAACCCAAGAACATGGGTATGAAACAATAGAAGAAAAACATCCCACTCCTGAGATAGAAAAAGTTGCAGTACTCTCAAGTGTACCTCGATTTCACACCCTGAGGCTCAAGGGTAACATACAAGGCCAAAAGGTCACGATACTAGTGGATGGAGGATCTGCTCATAACTTCATAGATGCATCCTTGGTGGAGAGGAGAAATTAACAAGATGAAAATTTTGATGGTTTCACAGTCATCATTCTAGGTAACAATTCTATGGACTACACTAAATAGATTCCAAATCTTCAAGTTACTATAGGAAATCATACTATCACTAACAATTTTGTTACACCTGATTTTACCACACATGGTAGATCACACCTTTATGGCCTTCCCTATCCCTCAGCAGACTCTTTGGACCCCATGGACCATTTTTGTACCTTTTAGGTTTCCAATATCATCCCTAAAAACATGCGTTATTTGCTATATGTGACTTTTAAACCCATTCTCGCGTATATACGTGGATATGACCCTTAAACCCACGTACATTGGGATGTGTGCAAAAGGTCAAATAGTTTTGGAGTTTTCCATGATGTGGATCCAAGTCACTTGTCTCTTGGCCTTCCATATGCCTTGATATCACTCAGATTTGACATTCCATTACCCCATTGAAGCACTATGTAAGGAACCCTTTGGATACAATGAAAGGGGAGGAATTGAAGAGAAAGAAAAATATAGTCCATTGTTGCCGGAGCTTATACTTGAATCTGCATCCCTTTGTCCCTTGGAGCACTTTGTGTTCTTTCCAAGCTTTCCTTTTCTTGTGATCTTGCTATCGAGAGATGGAGGATTGAAGTGGTGGAGACCTAGGTGGAGGACTCAGTTTCTCCGATTCGTAGACGTGCCGACAGAGGTTGTCACTATTGTAATCTTTGATTTATGTCAATAGAAATGTGTTTCCTGTCCAATAATGTGTATTTAAATGAATGTTGAATCCATGGATGCTTTTAAATGCTTATATGTTATTGATTATATATGATAGAGTAGGTCTAACACAATTATATAGCATGCTTGTCTTGTTTGCTGAATGTTGAGAGAGCAAATTGCTAATACAAGCGAGAGAGGAAAAGCTCAATGGGGATCTACATCAACCATCTAGAATAAGGTATGTTTCAAGATCCTTTAGTGTTAGATATTTGGTTTCTCTTGCATATGGGAAAGGATTGATTTCTGTGGTTACTCTGTTTGTTGCGGTACCCCAAGCCATAGGAAGTTTTCTCCATAACAGAATTGGTGACCATACTGGGGAGTTCCTAGTCATTTCCTTTGGGGGTTTTATCGGCATGTTTTCCTAGTAGTGTCTGATAGGAGTAAATTTTGTCTCAGATTGTCTGTTTACCTTTTTTTTTTACCTCTTTTTCTTCATGTATGCAGATTTTGTCTTCACAGTAGCGTGTACACACGGTTTTTACTGGGATATCCGCGTATATATGCGGGTTTTCTGCACACAGTCGTGCTTTTCCTTTTAAGGGAAGATAGAGTGTTGCTGGGTGAGTTTAGATAATTCCTGAGTCTTGTTGGATGCTTCTGGAGTCTGTATACACCCCTGTTTCTGACCAGAGATGCTTTTTAGTTTGAATTTTTTTTAAATGTTCTTGTCATTGCATTTTCTATTTTTTGTTTTGGGATTAGTGCATTAGGTCTCTTTTAGCTTAGTGCTTTGCTTGGGTGTTATCTGATAGTGCTTTAATATTATGGGGGTTGTAGAGTCATATTTTTGCTTTTCACATCATTATGCATTGTTGCATTGTTGCATTTTGCATGGTACTTGCATTAGGTTTGCTTGGGAAGTATTAATCAGGTTTTCATATAGGAATGATTACATCTTCATTTGAAGGAAAATTTTTCACTTCACGTAGTAGTATACCCCGGTTTTCATTCGACACAGTGCATTTTCATTGCTTGTTAGGTGTGCATTTTACTTCTTGTTCCATCATAACACCATTAGTTGCACGATCATTTTCCCTTTTTGAGTAATAAGACAATTAAAATCAACACATAATAAAATGAATTACACTCTAGTTTATGAATTACTCATATAAGGATACCAGAACTAAGATGAGTGACCATAGGGAACACCTCTTACATCCCTTCACATGTCCCTTCATCCTCAAACCCTAATCCTTCAAATGCATTTTTGACAACCCTTCCTCCCCTTCATTCACGTGGTCCTTCGGGCCAGAATATCGCTACTAGCCATGTTCGTACTGCGACTACTCGCATGATAGTATCTCAGAGTCAAGTACCTCCTGTTGTTTCAGGAGGTCATATTCATGTTTCTAGATCATCTGATGGTCCATCGCAATGATTTCCCCATATCCCTAATTATGGAGCTTATCATGGGACATCCCATGGGACACCTTATAAAGCTTCCCATGGACAATCTTATGGACCACAGTATGGATAGAACTATCAACCCTATGGGTATGGGTATGAAAAACCTGCTTACTCTTCTAATTATGGATTTGTAGCACCGCATAGTCAAGGAAAACCACATCACAATGTTTCCATGCATCCCTACTCGGGTCAATTGGGAGGAGGATGTTACGGCTAAGGCCATGGTATTTATAGCAACTAGACTTACATGAATCGAAATTATCATGGAGCGTGGTATAGACTGGCTCAACCTAGGCTCCTTTTTATCGCAACGTTAAACTTGAGTTATCAAGATTCATGAACGATTCAGTATCTCATGACCCAGCTTAGCCGACTGTCCCTAACAAGATTCCCTCACACATTCTGAAGTTTGAAGGGAAAGCAGGAGAATATCCTAGTGAATATGTTACCACTCTTCACCTTTGGTTCTCTTCCAATTCCTTACATGAAAAATCAATTGGTTTAAAGTTATTTTAATGCACCCTGACCGGGCTTGCAGAAAAATGGTATATAGAGTTACCAAGAGGGGAATTCATTTTATTCGGTGAATTTTCTATGAATTTCCTCAATCACTTCCAGCTACCCATGCGTTACGACGTTGGTACTGAAATCTTGTCGACATTTAGACAAGACAAAGCCACACATATCTTGGACCATATCCAAGAGTGGCATAGATGAAAGAGGTTGATTAAAGCCTTCATACTACTAGAATTTATCCTTGAGTGGTTCCTCAAATCATTATTACCTTACATCGCGAAGGATGTTTCTACATCCGGAGTTGAAAATGAGGAACAAGCAATCTTTAGGGTACAAGAGTTGGATTTGATTTACGCTCAATCCGGAATTTTGTATGAGATCATACCTAATGCTCCGTGTTATAGTTTCGATCCCAAGATCAAGCCTGGACCACATGCTGTTGGCATTGTGGGTTGTACAAGTGCCAAACCTGCGGATTCGGTTGTAAAAAAAGTGAACCAATTGTCTATTAACCAATCCACCTCGAGACAAGCCACGGATTTGTATCAACCCACCCAAATGGTGAGTGTAATTTCAGTGCAATCGTCGAACTAGAAGGGCAACCAGTAGCCCGAAAAGAATAAGAAAAAGGGTAAAAATAATCGTAAGGGTGGAAACAAGAACAAAAATGCTAATATTAATGACATGAATGACCGCAATGCTGGGGGGGACAAGAATTCTAAACGTAAGGTTAAGTTTCCTTGCAAATTGTGTAAGGATGACCACCTCACTCACTTGTGCCCTCATATGGAAGATGCCTCGAGATTCATAGCACAGGTCCCAACTGTGCTAACTAATCCTTTACCCCATCATCAAAATATGAACTGGAGGACCAATGATCCTCATTGTGCATTGGGTGGAAATCAAAATCCGCTGAAAGCCAATAATGGTAATGGTTGCATCAACATGGTACGTGCTACTAAGGTTGTGACTCATGTGAAATATTGTGGTTCGTCACAACCAGACCTTGGAAAAGAACCCGCTCCACTCAAGAGCCCTTTGCGTATTGGAAACCCTATGGATAAACCTGAATCTGCACCTAGCATTCCTAAGGGAGTCCTAAAACATTCGAGGCACAATCCTAATGCTTGAGATGCCCAGAACTATTCCATTGTGGAGGATTTGGGCCAAACTCCTTGTGCGATGTCCACACTTGAAGTACTTCAGAGTTTTCCACCGCAAAGGAAAGCCTTGATTTCTACTCTTGGGATTAATGATGATAACTCTTCTTCAGTCATCAAATTTGAAACCATGGGACTATATCCTCTCTTTCCTTCCTACATGTCTCTTTTGATTCATGTAGAGTGTCTTAATATGACCGTCAAATGCACTGTGACTGACGAAGGCGTTGCTGCTTCCGTGATGTCTTTGTGATGCTAGAAGGGTTTGGGTTCTCCCGAGTTGTCTCAATCTGCTACCAAGTTCACTGCCTTTGATGGTAGATCATTTCAGCCGCACATGATTCTTCCTTCTCTTAAGGTCCAGTTGGGAGGGAAGACCGTCGCGATCGAGGTCAAGGTGGTCTATGCGCCCCTTGACTACAATATTTTACTGGGCCAGAATTGGATGTATAGTATGCAAGTCGTAGCCTCTTCTATATTTATAGTATTATGCTTTATGTTTAATGGGAAGATTGTTATGATTGATCAGACATTGTTTCGTAATCCGAGTTTTAGTGCATCATCAGGAGATTCTATCTCGATTATCGATCATTCTCAGCTAGCAATTGGGAGTGTGGGTGTGGGTATATATCCATCCCTTATGGGAACCTTTAGTTGTCCTACGTCTGTTCTTATGATCGGATATGGTTTCGGTGGGGCTTCATCTTCATTGAAGTCGGTGTTTTTTCACACTACCCATATGGAAGATCCTTCGATTCTTCCTTCATCGATTCCTTCGAATGGACCTATTGAAACAGATGTGTCATTTCTTGTAGCAATGATAGCATATCAAGCCAATCTTGATTGTGTTGCAGAGCCTAGTCCTTCCTCTTTGTGGATAGGGGAGGAGGACTTGTATGTGCTTCTTTCATGTGCAATTGAGTCCACTCATGCACATGATTCCCTTGATGATTTTTTTCCATCGCATGAAGCCATTATTGAGTCCATGTCTAGGTTTGAGCCACCTTGGGAAGAGTTGCATAATAGATCATATTTTCTTCCCTAGGTTGACCGTATGGAGCATGAAGACTTTAGGGAGATTCTTAGTGAGAATATTGGTAGTTCTGTGGTTCCATTAAGCTCTCCAGGTCATATGGCTGATGGGAACATGGAAAATTTATCATCGACTATTCCTATCAATATTTCTCATGATCATGGAAAAATTGAGAACGTCTACCTTGGGGAAGATTGTTCCCCTGATGAAGTCAAGGAGTATAACGAGCTATTTCAAGATATCATGACATCTTTGCTTGGTCATAGGAGGAGATGCCAAGTATCGACCCTCGTATTTTCTAACATGAAATTAATACTTATCCAAAAGTGAAACCCGTTCGACAACATTTACGTGTAGTGAATCCTACAAAAGCACCCGCTATTAAGGCTGAGATAGAAAATCTATTAAAATCTGGTTTTATCTATCTCGTTCCCTTAAGGAAGTGGGTTTCAAATCCTGTTCTGGTCGATAAGAAGCAAGGAGCGATCCACATATGAACTGATTTCCATGATTTAAATTGTGCTTGTCCTAAGGATAATTTTCCCACACCATTTATTAATCAGATTTTGGATGAGTGTGCGAGAAGCGAGGTATTCTCCTTGATGGACGGTTTTTCTCGATATAATCAAATTCATATCAAACCCGAGGATCAACATAAAACTACATTTATTTGTCCTTGGGGCATGTTTGCATATTAGAATATTCCTTTCGGTCTTAAAAATTCCAGAGCCATGTTTCAGCAGGCTATGGCCTTAATTTTTCATGATCTCAAAATGATTATCGAAGTGTTTTTGGATGATCTTGCTACCCATTCTCATCTGAGAGTGCATCATCCATACCATTTGAGATTAGTATTTGAAAGATGCCGCCATTACCAGGTTAGGTTAAATCCTCATAAGTTCATATTTTGTGTAACCGTTGGTCGCTTGCTAGGGTTCATTGTATCCAAGGAGGGTATAAGAGTCTATCCCTTAAAGTTTGAGGCAATAATTCAATTGTCTCCCCCGCGTAATATTAGACATATTTAGTGTTTGCAAAGCATGGAAAATTTCTTGCGGAGATTCGTGGTTAATTTTTCCAATTTTACTAAAGGCTTTATGCGTATTTTAATGTAGGACACTACTTTTTGCTGGGATGAGCAAGCCTAGGAGTCCTTTGATGCTCTTAAGTGAGCCTTAGCATCGGCCCTCGTGCTTAGTCCACCTGACTATAGCCGTGATTTTTTATTTATGTGGTCGTGTCCATGGATATGGTTGGTGTGGTTTTGGTTCAGGAGGATGAGGATCTCCATGAGCATGTCATATATTATTTGAGCTGGAACCTTATTGACGCAGAAATCTGTTATTATCATGTGGAGAAACTTTCGTTGGCCACTGTTCATGCGGTTCAGAGATTGAGACATTACATTCTCCTTCGCCAGACCTTGGTGGTAGCTCATGTCAATCCATTTCAGTTCGTCCTCACTAGAAGGATGATCAGGGGAAAGTATAATAAGTAGATTGTTATTTTGCAAGAATTCGATCTTGAATTTGTTTCGGCAAAATCGAAGAAATCGTTAGTCTTTGCGGAGCTCATTTCTAATTTTCCAAGTATGGAAGAGGAGGAGGTTTATGAGGATACGTTTGTCGATGATCATATTTTCCTTCTCTCAACTTTGGATCCATGGTACAAGAATATCATTATATCTTTGCAAACGTTGAAGGTCCCTACTCACCTTTCATGGGATGAGCGACGACGATTACATCATGTATCTAAGAACTACCTTATAGTGGATAACACTTTGTACCGTCATCGGGTAGATTCCATTTTACGTTGTTGCTTAACGCATGATGAGGTTGAGGTTGTGTTGAATGATTGCCACATAGGGGTGTGTGGTGGTCATTTATCTGGGATTTCTCAGCTCAAAAAATATTGAGAGCAGGATATTTTTGGCCATCGATCTTCAAAGATTGTGTCAATGCGGTCAAGAAGTGTCACCCTTGCTAGGTGTTTGCACACAATATGCACTCACATCCTTCCTTCTTACATCCAATTATCACCGCCAGTCCCTTCACTAAGTGGGGGCTTGACTTTATGGCTTGCAACATAACTTCGGCTGGGGGGGCATCATCACATTATAGTGGCTATGGATTATTTCACGAAATGGGTAGAGGCTATGCCCACAGTGAAATCCGATGGTGAGACAGTCGCGCATTTCATTTTCAACCAAATTATTACTTGGTTCGGAATTTCGAAAGAGCTTGTCACTAACCATGGTAGGCACTTTTGGAATATAATGATGGAAGAGTTGGCTTCGAAGTTAGGTTATAAGCAGGAGCACTCCTCTTCTTATTACCCTCATGCGAATGGACAAGTTGAAGCAGTGAATAAATCACTTAAGTCCATTCTCCAATGAACCATCATGCAAAGAAATATGAATTGGCATATCATGTTATATCCTGCTTTGTGGGCCTATAGAACTGTGGTTAAGACTGCCATTGGTTTCTCTCCATATCAGCTCGTACATGGGGTGGACTCTATCTTGTTGGTTGAATGCAAGATCCCTTCGTTGAAGCTACCTATAGGTATTTTACGAGACACTTCCACATTGGAGGAATGTTTGGTCCACTTAGAGCAGCTTGATGAGTAGCGTCGGGATTCCTTAGTGGCTCTAGAAGTAAATAAGCGTTGCGTTAAGGTCTAGTATGATAAGTCTATTTGTCCAAGGAGGTTTAGTGAAGGTGATTTGGTCCTTTTGTGGTATCAAGCTAAACAACCCTTGGGGGCAGGGAAGTTTAATCCCATGTGGCATGGTCCTTATGTGGTTAAACGTGTGTTAGATAAGGGCACCTATGAGCTAGTGGATTATGAAGGAACAGCCTTAGCGAAGCCTAGAAATGGGCTCTATTTAAAAAAATACTATGCATGATTCTCATCCAGGGCTAATTGTTGTATATTATTGTACAATTTTTTGCATAGTTAGGTTTTCTTATGGTGATTGGGTTTGTTGATTAGCTTTTGTTTCTTATGGTAGATTTTGACGGAGTCTTCTGCTTACATAGGATTTGTTGATGGTGCTAGCTGCCACACTCAGAATTCAGCTTCTACTAATTGGGTGATTTACACTCCTACGGGTCAGGTCTTGTCTTCAGGAGGCGTATGTTTACGGCCTTCTTTGAACAATGTTGTTGAATATAGTGCCATTATCGAGTTATTGTAGGATGGCATTTCACATGGTGTTCTCTATCTTGAGGTATGTCTTGATTCACAATTAGTAGTTTCATAGCTTAATGTCTTGTATCGTATTAGAGATCCGACATTATTATGAAGATTCTTACATGTGAGATTTCTAGAATGGCAATTTGAGAACATAACATATATACATGTTTCAAGAATTTTTAATCAAGTTGCTGACTCATATGCTAACTATGTGTTAGATTGGAATTTGTTTCATAGACCATAAGCACATCACAAACATATATTTTTACACACACGTAAATAAATAAATTGATCATCATAAAAAAATTTCATTAAACAACCAAAATGTGACGTCATAATACATAAGTGTCATAATGCAAAAATGGGGCTTCCGAGCCACCAAAATATAATACATGGTAGTACAAAAATGAAGCATTCTCAGGTCTTTAATCCTTAGGTGGAGGAGGGGGTTTCTTATCATCATAGAACACCACAACTCTAGCTAGTCATATAAACAAGTGAACCCATTCCTGTGGTACACCAATCACCTGGTAGTGCATGGCCTCAGGCAAGTCCTTGACTTGCGCCATGGGTACCCTATGTGTTAAGTGTACAAACTTTGTGTGGATGCTTTGGAGAGTCCACTCCACATCCACAACCATGATGTCATCTCCTCTTCCCCTCCATCTATGATGAGGGAAAATATTAGGCCGCTGTGGTCAAATATATGCATACACATGATAGGTTGTCACTATGTGTCGTCACACCAAAACATGTATTTTGAGTTGAATACATCAAAAAACACCAAAAAAAAAATATAATTCAAAAAACTTTAAAAAAAG
Source organism: Pseudotsuga menziesii (assembly GCA_001517045.1). Taxonomy (NCBI): domain Eukaryota; kingdom Viridiplantae; phylum Streptophyta; class Pinopsida; order Pinales; family Pinaceae; genus Pseudotsuga; species Pseudotsuga menziesii. The sequence goes on from LPNX010245900.1 coordinate 403,262, forward strand.
GGTTTGGGATTCGCTACCTATATCACCATAGGCTTCTCCTGGTGGTAGGGGCATGTCTATATCTCATTGGAAATATATTCCCGCGTAGGGATAATCATTGATGGCAACGACCTACGACCGCCACCATGGAAAAAAGTCCATTGGGTAGGGGTTAGACACCCTACCTCCACCCAGTCTATGTATAACATTGGCCCAATGTTGTTTTGTCGGATCCTCAACTCCGTGTGGAGGAATGTCCACTCTAGGGCTTAGCCTCGGTACACGCTCAAAAAATAACATGCTCAGTATGCTGTCGAAACCGAAGTTTCTCACCTTGCCCATCTTGCAGTCACTGAGCTACTATTTCATGTTAATCAACAGTGCAGTGCTCTAGTCATATACTATGGGTCTCATACTCTCCACTGCATAGAACATCAATGGCCACAAGCCCTAGTGGAGTGATGCTAGACTGGCTATCCTGTCGAGTGCCAATAGTATGGCCTTTAGTCCCAGTACTTGGATCGAGTTTGTCGATATTTGACTCCCAACATTTTTGTGTCTAGAAAACAGTATACTACAATGTACTCATTAATGGTAAGGTGACCTCCAAGACCATGAGAGCGTAGGTTCACCACCTCTCCCCATTGGGATACTCTAGTAATAAAATATATATCCTCAATCTCTATATTAAGAGACATCTTGTCGATATGAAAAGACTCTGAGTCTGGATCCCAGTCTACTAGCATTTGTAGCAATATTGGTTTGGCCCTCAGGCTACCAAGACACCAAAACTTGTACAAACCACATGCATGTAGAGCTTTTTGAGCCATCAAGTCACCTTGAACAGCCTCTTCTACATATCCATGTTCCCTCTCTCTCCTTTCTAGAACCGTCCTACACAAAAATAAATTTTTGGTCATTATATACCTTAAAAAACCTTGTGCGTGGCCGCATACGCGAGTGTTTGCAAAACAACCGCGTATGTACGCGGTTTTCGGAGGTTTTTCCACGTATGACCATCCCTATACGTAGAAAAAACCCCAATATCCATGTGGGACAAAATGGCCATTTTAGATTGGCCTAAAAATTAAATTTGACAATGGAATTTGAAAAAATTTGCATGCAATAGAAAGAGGAGGATATGAGGAGTTACCTGGAACAAATGGTGTCAAATTTCATTGGACGAAACTCTTAAAATTCACGTTGGAAGTTTTGAGCTCCAATGGGTAAAAATTTCAAATGATTTGGAATTTTTGAATATTTTACTATTTATAAAAAAAAATTGAAATTTTTGAAAAACTTTTACCCACTTTCTATAGTTTTGGACCGTTTTTGACCATTTTTGACCATCTTGGACTAATTTGATGATGTAGGAGTCCATTTTGAGCATTGTTTCAACTGTTGTGTTGACCCGTTCATGCTGATATTGGGTATTATGTCTAAATTGGCATATAGGTTAGGTTTCATATTTGTTTGCACTTTGCATGACCTTATGACCATTTCATTATAACCTTAGGTACGAACACATTCTATCTTGTCACAGAACCTTCTTGTTTCTTTTAGAAGTTACATGATGTGAATGACAGAGCTTGACCATACATGGGTACCCTAGTTAGCTCCTTTTTTTCTTTTGGTGCCCATGCCAACATTTTTCCTTTAGGGTGTGGGAGTCCTTTGTATAGTATCGCCATGACTTTGTGCAAGAGCCTCATACTCCTCTTGATATTTTTTGATGGCCTTTCTCCCCAGGACTCCCTTATATCAAGTTGTAATTGCATTATCATGAGTTTTGCTTGCCTTATTGAGCCTTATTCCGGCTTCCCTGACTTTGATTATCAGCCATATAGCTCGACCTTGTCTCATGTCTAGCCACACAGAGCTATTTTACATATCCTTTGCAGCTTGATTCCCCATTTTTACCGGGAGGATACTTTCCCCTGAGTGTCGTGATCCTACACATGTGTCCTTCCATTGAGCATAGGTATGTTTAGTTGTTTGGAACTAGTTTGTTTGCCCCATTGACACTCGTCTCCTCCTAGTCTGTAACTATAAAGAACTTTTATTATTTTTCAAGCTTTTCAAAATATTTGAAAAAGTCCAAAAAAATAAAAAAATAAAAAATACGGACAATAAAATATGTTATCTTTGGCAGCAGTCGAGTTGTGTCTCCTTCGAACAGAGCACCGTATATCACATCCATTGGTTGGGTTAATAGTTTGACTTTATGAGTTGTACTCATTTCTTTGAGTTTTATCTCCACCGATTGGTTAAGCTTCCAGTCCCTATGGAGCCTCTGTTGATGCCTCCTGTGTCGCAGAGATGTCCCAATTTTTTTATATTGAGTCTATGCTACCTATTTTCAGTCACCATTCGTCTTTATGCTCTTGTTTGAAGGAAGTTGAAACCTAAGCCGGCCATTCCTCACTTCTCTTGACTTTGCATGTTGGCCATTCCCAGTACTATTACTGGTTCGTGCACATTATGATCGAGTCCTTTCACATTATACAACTTTACTGAGTACCTTGTGTTGGATGATGGGGGATGCCTTAATTCACTCCTTCCATCGGATTTCATCCCATTGAATTCATATCATTTATTATGGGATAAGAATCTAGATTCATTTTTGAGTGCCTTGAGACTTGCAATCATCAGTGGTAGGTTCTGTCACCATCAACAATTTTTGGGAATACATCAATGCCCCCTGATCGATGGATTCTTTCAAGTGTTTTAACTCAACACATTTATTTACACTTATTAGTTTTCACTCTAGTACCTTGATTCACATTTTCATTATCGGTGGGTGATCTCGCGTCTGTTAACGGTATACATCAATGACCGGTAATCAGACGATGGACTACTATGTTAAACATCGACACCTATATTCACATAGTAGGACATGTTCTCATAGAAAATTGTGTAGAATATCTTCCATATTGGTGGCATTTCATGTATGCTACCTCCTTGATCGTGCCAGTGTTCATGAGATTTCAGCTCTCGTGACTTGATTCCAGTGTATGTCAGATATATTCAGCCATTATGGAGATCTTGATCCATTGTATATTTTCATCCATCATGGAGATCATGATCTTTTGTATATCTTCATCATGGAGATTCTGACCTATCTATATTGTATGTGGTGATGACCACACATGTCATATTTTGTATCATGCATATTCATGGCCATTGTACTCTTATGTATCCGGGACTGCTGTATGTACTTGCATTTATGTGTAGAGTTTGGTTATTATATTATAATCTTGGATGGCTAGTTCTTACACCTGTTTCTTCATCACTCCACTTCTAGGATGGACTTATAATGTATTTCGACCATCGTATCACCCCTCTAACCTCACACATTAGGGGGCATCTGTTAAGCTGATTTTACCACACATGGTGGATCACACCTTTATGGCCTTCCCTATCCCTCTACAGACTCTTTGGACCCCATGGACCATTTTTGTACATTTTATGTTTCCAATATCATCCCTAAAAACATGCATTATTTGATATATGCGACTTTTAAACCCATTCTCGCATATATACGCGGATATGACCCTTAAACCCATGTATATCAAGATGTGTGCAAAAGGCCAAATAGTTTTGGAGTTTTCCTTGATGTGGATCCATGTCACTTGTCACTTGGCCTTCCATATTCCTTGAGATCACTCGGATTTGACCTTCCATTACCCCATTGAAGCACTATATAAGGAACCCTTTGGATACATTGAAAGGGGATGAATTGAAGAGCAAGAAAACTATAGTCCATTGTTGCTAGATCTTATACTTGAGTCTGCATCCCTTTGTACATTGGAGCACTTTTTGTTCTTCCCAAGATTTCCTTTTCTTGTGAGCTTGCTATCGAGAGATGGAGGATTGAATTAGTGGAGGCCCAGGTGGAGGACTCAGTTTCTTCGATTCACGGACGTGCTGACAAAGGTTGTCACTATTGTAATATCTAATTTATATTAATATAAATATCTTTTCCTGTCCAATAATGTGTATTTAAATGAATGTTGAATCCGTGTTTTCTTTTAAATGCTTATATGTTATTGATTATATATGCTAGAGTAGGTCTAACACAATTATATAGCATGCTTGTCTTGTTTGCTGAATGTTGAGAGAGCAAATTGCTAATACAAGCGAGACTGGAAAAGCTCAATGGGGATCTACATCAACCATCCAGAATAAGGTATGTTTCAATATCCTTTAGTGTTAGATATATGGTTTCTCTTGCATATGGGAAAGGATTGATTTATGCAGTTAATATGTCTGTTGTAGTACCCCAAACCATAGGAAGTTTTCTCCGTAACAAATTTCTATGTAGTGAATGTGGCTAATAAAAATGTGGTTTTGGGAGTCCAATGGTTGTATTATTTAGTGGAGCATATAGTGAACTATCAAATCCTTGAAATGAGGCTCAAATATTTAGAAGGGAAACCCATCTTGTTGAGGGGAATGCACACTTACCCAAATCAAGTGGTTTCCTCTCATAGTAAGAGGTCTATCTTGAGGCATGGAGACATAGAATGGGCTTTTGAATGTTTAATTACATATTCTAAACCTCACTTGAAGGTTTGCAAGTACCCTAAGGATATATATCAATTCATGAGTAGGTATGAGAGGGTTTTTGGAGACCTTCCCCTAGGAATACCACCAGACAGAGGGGTAAAGCATATCATTGAGTTATAAATAGTGTTGAAATATATCAATTGATAGGGATTCATGCTCTGTCGACACCCTTAAATCAGCGATCTCCCTAAGCATGGTCCCAAACAAGTTTTACCTTTTCCACCAACACCTGCAAAGCAGATGAAGTCTCGCCCGAGATGTTCGAGGGAGAACTATCGAAACCATGTTTTCATAGTAAGAAAGAGGGTTTTTTCATCTACTATATAACTATTGCAACATTACTTCAGAGATACAGACAAGGGTTTACTATTACATATTCATATCATCAAATCGCATCAACAATTCAATTTGTAACATTATATTTACTTGTAAAAAGGTCGATCAGCATAACATTACTCAAAACACAGAAACATCACATCATTTAGAAACAATAGACATACTATGCCATTAATTCATTTAGATCACATCATTCAATACATAGAAGTAGAAATACACAATAAAAATTATTTCCACCAATCATTCATCATGTCATATTACTTCCGCATTAAAAAAGGTTTTCCCAAAACATGTTCATAGTTACGATAAACATAAATCAATATTTCGCAAAACACAATTCAACTTTCATCTCTTAATTGATAGCCTCACCATGTTGATTCAACACTACACTCCTACTTCTAATTAAAGGCTTTCTCCTTTTACAAATTGGTCCACTTTGATCAACTTCATAACTACATTGGACCAAAAACTAGAAAACTATGACCAAAACTACAAAATCATGACCAAGCCGACTCTTTGTCGACGTTCCCACCTTGCCCACCATCCTTGGTCTTTAGCATCATTTTCAGTCTTGTGCATCACCCTTAGTGATGTGCATCTTATCTTCATCAAAATATCCCGCCAATAGGACCCCAACACAATCTTGTGGCTCACCCTCGAGCCACCTCAATGAGAAATAATATAGCCATTTATTTTGATTTTGAAGTCCTCATAGTGCTATTTATCTTCTTCTAATTTATCCTTCATCTTGTCACTGATCTTCAGGTAGGTTGTGATATCCTGTTCAAGTGGATGTTCGATGATCTACGCGGTCACCTCTCTTCAAATTTCCTATAGTACTTGAAGTGCAATTACTACTTTCAATGACAAGAACTCACCAATATCCTAGAATTATTCAAGCTGAGTTGTGCGACACTGTTGACTCTCTCACAACTTGGTTACTCACTATTGAAAATACTTTAGCTATGTCGCCTTTGTGACTTGTACAACTCAGCGCATCACTCTGAGTGATGTCTGCAGTGCAGACAACTTTGCTTCTGCTTCCCGTAGTTGTTTATTCAGTGATTCTAGCTGCTTGTTTTGGACCACACTACCCAAAAAATGCATGCTCGCATATTTACCTATCTTGGCCTCTTTTTCACTCTCCTCAAGTCATGCCACTACGTCTTCAATGGTTCCTTTGTGCTTAACGAATTTCTCTGGAGGTGTTCCTGGGTTGACTAATGCCTACAAGTCTTCAAGATCTCTTTTGAAGTTTGCAATGACTTGTCCTAGCTTCTACACTTTGGTTTTGGAATCCATGTCCTTTGTTATATCTGGGAATTCCTGACAAGTGAAAGAAAATTCCTTCTTCAACTGTTCTCTATCATCCTATAGATGTTCCTTCTTGACAATTAGCATGTCCCACACTTGTTATTAGGAATTCTCAATCAGTGCGGACACTGTTTGTTCCTCTGCACTGTAAGTCAGAAGCATAGAATGGAAAGGCACATCAACATATCCTTTCCTTAAAGAATGAAATTAAATGACATGAAACACAATATACCTCAACCTTAGATCTCTTTGTCTTTTCTCCAAGATTCCTTGCGATGGTTCAATACCTACAAAACATATCAAAAGAAAAACAAACAAGATGAGAGCACCATGATAAATTGATTATTTATATCACTGATCAAGGAGTCTGATAATATCTAATTAAAATCAATACACCAAATATAGGAAAGGGGAATGTATTTGTATTAATTATAAAATATATAGAAGTACAACCAAAAATCCTTGATGTTGATGGCTTCAATCTATACAAGAAAATCTACAATCCTCTATGACTATGAAGATCTCTCCACACACAAGATAGCTATACTTTTCCTCTAACTCAGACTTCAATCCAATAGCATAAGCGTACTTTTCTTGGCCTCCTCTACTCACATCATGAAGGATTAATTTATAGGCAAAAAACCATGATATTGACTTCAGGGAATGGATAGAATGTGATCCCTATAGGTGAGGGAAGTGAATGCCACCTCTCCCAAGCATGTAGGAACTAACTCCACCAGGGATTCCGCATGGAAGCTTCCAGAATCTTCTTTTTTCCTATTTTTTGACCATCGATGCTCTGGGTAAAAAGGACATGTGCGCCGACCTAGGGTTTTGTCAAAGGAATAGGTAAATGACACTTTTTACTCCATGGCCATAGGAACCATCAGTGCTTTATGTAAAAAGGAGAAAGGTGTTGTCCCTTGAATATATGGAAAAAAGACATCCAATGTATCTCATATTAGGTTTCTCAGAAGGAAAATGATCAATGTGGAATTCTCAGAAAGGATAATGGGCAGTGTGGAATTTCCAGGTGCAACATAACGCCCCGCAAAGTATGAATCTAGAAGGAAGTGATAGGTGAATTATTTTGCAAGATATCCGTCTGGTATAGATGCAATGAAAGATAAGCTCATAACTGACATAAGACCAATAACTAACTCCATCCAAACCAATCATAGTTGCAGACCAATAAACTACAGATCTATGATGATGATTATGTCATGGATACCAAAATGTTGATGTATTTGTAACTTTGGAATGTATTCACTTGTATATCTTATGTATTGTACCCCGATGTTCTTATCGGGAAGTATCAATAATGTAATTGAGTCATGTCATACCTCGATGTTCCTATCAGAAGATTCAGTAATGTAAACAAGTCATGTAAAGTCATAGAGGGTAACCCTCCTTATTGATCAAGGGTTAAAGTCCCCATAGTTTTGGGCACTGGGGTTGTTATAATTTCCTAGATAAGTCGGCCTTGGTGAGTCAATGTCAAGTTAGAAATTAGTATAAATAGAGAGTGAGTCTCTCTATTTATTACGCAGTCACTCACACTTAGTTGTAGCGCATGAGTGAGACAGAAGGAGCTGGGATAAGAAAGAGAAAAGTTGTCAGAGATCATCTTACTATATTTGGGTTTTACTACTGCCATTGGTGCTTATTCCATATCTAAGGAAGTTGCGGGGTTTTCTCCTTTATGGTTTCCTCAAGGAAAATATTTGTTTCTATTGTCTCTTGTGTTTGATTGTTGTGCATGTTATTCTGTCAGATAATATCCTAAGATAATACTGTCTAAATTGATAAAAATCTAACATGGTATCATAGCTAACCTCAGAAGAAGACACTGTGCAGCTGCAGAATCTAGGGATTCTTAATTTTTGGGTTTCTCTCCACAATACATCAGCAAAAGGAGGCTAGGCTGACTCTCTATTGAAGGGCACATATTTATGTCGAAGCAAAATTTGATTCCATGCATTTTCAGTTTTTGCTACGGGAAATTAGGGATTTTCACAGAAGAGGAATTTTTGAGTGAGCCTAACATAGGATTTCTCTCCTCATAAAAATCGAAATTTAGATACCAAGTTCGATATTTTTAGTTGGGTAAAACTCCAAGAAATTCAAACCCTAATTTGACCTTGGGCCTGAAAAGACCCTAAAATACAGAAACTGGTAGTTTTTGTACATTCTCTATATCTCGGGATTGAAGAAGTTTCTCGAATATACTTCAGAAACATTATCAAGAATTTCTGCATAAGAAATTAGAAAACTAGGGCTTCCTATTCTGGGAGCTTCTCTCCACTATTTTTAGAAAAGGAGTACATTGAAAAGATTTCCTTAAAGAGGTTCATATTTCTATCTAATCACATCTGAAATATTCCAAGTTTGAAAATTAGGGTTTCTCTAACAAGCCCTAGATCATCCATATCTGGAACCATGATGGACACCTCAAATTGGTAAGATCTAATCTTTTTCTATTTACAGTTGAGGTTATCATTTCAACATGACTAATCACACCATATTGATGACAAGCTTGGTGAAGATGACAACTTCCAAGCATGGAAGTATAGGATTTCATTGGTTCTTGAAGAAAATGAATTGGACACCTACATAAGTGGAGATGTTCCTGTTCCAAAGGGAGATGAGGCTAAAGCCTTACACAAGAAGAACTTGGTCAAGGCCATAAAGATCATTGCCGATTCAATCAAGGATCCCCTTGTACCACAAGTCTCTTCCCTGAAGACACCTAAAGAGATGTTTGATTCCTTGACCAAGATATTTGAAGAAAAGAATATAAATTGGATGAAGTGTAGGAACTCCATGATCCTTCAAGAAATTGAATTGGATCAGTATTTCAATAATACAGGTCTAGGAGACAGAGGGAGATGCGGCTAAGGCTAGAGGCAAGAGAATCATTGTAGATTCCATTAAAGATCATCTCATCCCTCATGTGTCATCCCTGAAGACACCAAAAGGAAGTCTTCGATGCTATGAGGAAGCACTCGAAGAAGAATAAGATACTATTATAACCACCTTGAATGGCCTCCTAGGATCATGGGATTCATTCATTCTAGGAATGTGTGCTAGAAGGAAGTGATTAATTTCAGTAGAATTTAGGAAGAGCACACACAAGATGAAGCTCGGCCCATAAAAAGAGAAGAGAAGATGGAAGAAACTGAAGATGAAGCACTCACAATTCAAATAAGATCCCTTAAGCGATGAGGAATATGAAGAAATCAATTCTTGAAGAGCCTCCTATCCATATTAAGCATTTGGATAATAAATGATGTTGTTATGAATGAAGAAGATGATGAAGCTGAAATAAGGAGTCTACCCATGAAACAAATAAATATAAGTATTCAATTGTCATTTCATGATATTATTTTGTTATGCATTTGTTTATATTCAGTTGATGTGTTATGCATGATAGAATGTTTGCATTAATGACAATATACTACTAATATGCATGTGATGGGTAAGTAGCCCATGGTGCTATACAACTCTCCATTTCTACTTATCTAGAATGAAACCTCTTTGCTAACATATTGGATTAGTGCACAATCTCAATCTTGTCTTGGTAGAGATGGAAAGAATCTAGAAAGTTTTTGTAAGATATGGATGAATGTTGTATTGTATAAAATAGTTGTGTTGGAATATAATAAACCCACTCATAAAATAATTAATCATTATTTTGATTAATTTCCTACCCACTATCTTAGATAGTTGGCATCCACTTGCACCTTAGAGTCAACACTTGCCATATATATCCTAGGAATGATTTATTTCTGATTTTGGGTTGATCTTGACCACTTTATGGCCATCCAGAATTGGTAACTATGCTTTACAGCAGAATCTGCTTTATTCTTCTTTTTCTGCTTTTTCCTCCTTTTCTATGGATAAGGTAAAGCTAGTCAACTAGAAAACTGGAAGCTTTTGTTGCCAACCCATCCTCCATTATTTTCTCTCCATATTCTAGGATTAGCAAGTGTTTCCTTCACTCATAATCACTCACACATGCTATTGCTAATTCGTGAGGTGCTTAGTAGATTGGGAAAGTGCTTTAGTCAACTATGGGGTTTATCATAATTAGTAAGCCTGCTTTATGATCTAGCTTGAGTTGTCTTCATGCAACTCCCTTTTCCTTTATAAGGATGTATTACCTATGTAATAATATCAATTATCATTTATTAATCATTCACTAATGTGTGTTCATTAATTCCTCTTCTTCTCTCCTTAGGCTAATTCTCTACAATTCTATGTGAGGTTAATTGTGTGCCTAGATCCTTAGCCAGTTTATGAAATTCCTTATGCGATCAAGGCTTTATAATTTCTACATGGTATCAGAGCTAAGGTTCTCAAATTTTAATTTCTACATGGTATCAGAGCTAAGGTTCTCAAAGTTCAAGTTCTACATGGTATTAGAGATGAGGATATCAAAGCTCTACATGATATCAGATCTTTAAGAGTTCATTAATTAGTCCTCCTTTTCAGATTTGTAGGTTTATTTCATAGGTTCAACTTCGAATGGATTCAAAAGTATCAATTCCTCTTCTTTCTCCATTCATAAGCTATTCAGAGTGGAAACTGAAGATGATTTCATATCTAAAGAGACAAGGTCCCTATGAGATATCTATTGGAGCTGGTGAAGAGTCTTATGAAGAGCCAAGTGACTAGTTGAATGACTCTAATAGAGAAATTGGAGCTATTTGTCTATCTATCTCTCCATCCATGCACTACCTTATTGATTATGTTGATTACCCAAAGGATCTTTGGACAACATTGGATAGAGTTTTGGGAAAGGACAATGAGGATCCTTTTAGCTATGTGGAGAGTGCCTCTAGCTCCTCAATGATTTCTCTCTCTCAAGATGTCTTGGCCTCTACACTATATGATGAATTTAATCATGAAGAATAAGTTTCTCATACAGTTCCTGTTGCTACTACTCTATTTGATTCGAATGCTTCCTCTTTCAATCAAGAAGCAAGTATTGAAGAGCCATATTTTTCTGTGTCTCTTGAAGTAGAAGATCTTGATTCATCTTCTTATGATGTTGTTGATGAAAAAGAAGTGACCAATGGAGCTGATATTGCTATTGATGATTCACTCACACATTCATTGTTCTCTATGTCTTCTATCATGGATTCTGAGATCCATATGCCAGACCTCTCACACTTTGTGCATGCCTCTCTTCTTGATGGTGCGCAACCCAGTGACATCCAGGATGTTTGTTTAGCCAAATCAAGTCCTTCTAGTGTTTTACCAGTTACCATACTTGGTCCCATGGGCTTCTACAACTCCTCCTTTGTTCTTGGCACTCATTCTCAGAGCCTCCTTGAAGATTCTAAAAATCACTACCTTTCCTCCTTACATTATTCTATAATAGAGGATTCTTTACCAGTATATTCCCATGAGTCTACTGTTGTGCTTATATGTGATCTCTTGTATTCTTTGGAATCTAGATCAAGCCATGCAGCCCATGAATTCACACTCTTTGATCCTATGCCTTCTTTATGTTCCTACAAGATCACTTCCACACATCCTCTCTGTGTAAATAAAGATGGAGACATGATACACTCACTTGGATAGTTATTTCACCTATCTAGAGCTCATTTCATCTCTACTGGTTCGAAGTTCAAGTCATCTCATCATCTTGCAGCTGATTACAAGTCTCAAGATCCTTCAGTATTTCCTTCACATCATTGGATTTTAGTTGTTCTACATGGTCCTAGTTTCCATCCTGCATCTGTCCTTGATCCAGGTGAGCAGATTTATCTTCTTCCCAAGAAGAAGATTCCTCCAGATATCAGCATTTAGTTTGGAGCAGCAGCAACACCAGCAATTCAGCATTTTTGGTATTTCTTTTCATGTCCTTTCTTGAGGAAGGATTTTCCCCTTGAGGTTTTTCCTCTTTCCTCATTTATTTGGACAAGATAAATTGTAAAAGGGTGACCATAGATTTATTGTTGGGCCCTATAGGAATATATATTTTTGATTAGTTCAGGGATATCATCATAAAGTTAGGATTAAAGGGGGGTGTTGGGATATAATAAACCCACTCATAAAATAATTAATCATTATTTGATTAATTTCCTACACACTAGCTTAGATAGTTGGCATCCACTTGCACCTTAGAGTCAACACTTGCCATCTATATCCTAGGAATGATTTATTTATGATTCTTGGTTGATTTTGACCACTTTATGGCCATCCAAAATTGGTAACTGCACTTTACAGTAGAATCTGCTTTATTCTGCTTTTTCTGCTTTATCCTACTTTTCTATGGATAAGGTAAAGCTAGTCAACTAGGAAACTGGCAGCTTTTGTTTCCAACCCATCCTCCATTATTTTCTCTCCATATTCTAGGATTAGCAAGTCTTTCCTTCACTCATCATCACTCACACATGCTATTGTTAATTTGTGAGGTGCTTGGTAGATTGGGTAAGTGCTCTAGTCAACTATGGGGTTTATCATAATTAGTAAGCCTGCTTTATGAGCTAGCTTGAGTTGTCTTCATGAAACTCCTTTTTCCTTTATAAGGATGTATTACCTATGTAATAATATCAATTATCATTTATTGATCATTCATTAATGTGTCTTCATTAATTATTCTTCTTCTCTCCTTATGCTAATTCTCTACAATTCTATGTGAGGTTAATTGTGTGCCTAGATCCTTAGCTAGTTTATGAAATTCCTTATGCCATCAAGGTTTTAGAATTTCTACAAGTTGCATGATTATATATTGATGCAAAATAATTTTTCATTATGAATATACCTTATGAAATGTTTCTAACCATAAAACTAATTCATTTGACTTATATGAAAGATTACGTACGCTCACATACAAAATAAGGATGAGACTTGTTCCGAAGAACAAGTGACGATAGTTCAAGAAATAATCCAAAATGAAGAATAGTATGATGAGACTTCAAGAGCCCTCAAACATAGTGTAGTTATGTGACACTATTGAGTGACATCATTGATGCAGATCCTTCCAGCTATGAAGAAGTATCCAAGAAGAAAGGGAAGGAGAGTACTAATTCAAGAAGAATGATGTCTAAGATGTGGTATCAAGACCTGAAGAGAAGTCTGTGGGATACAAAGCAAGATTCGTAACATGAGGCTTCTAATAGAAAGAATGCATAGAATACGAAGAGACATTTGCATCTAGTGGGAGTTGAGGCACATGACTGTCATACTCATGTGTGGAAATTAAAGAAGGACTTGTACAAGCTCATAAGACACCAATGGAACAACACATACATCAGGGGCTTGAATATCACCTAGAGTTATGAAGATATTAATATTTTCTACAAGGTCGAAGATGAAATCCTATAGAGGATGACAAGCTCACAGATGTGTACAAGAAGAATGCTTTCAAGATAGAGGATCTTGGTATCCAGTGAACCTAGATGGATACATAGAATATTAGTAGCAGAGGATGTTGCTTGTCACTCCAAGTACAAAATGTTTCAATACATAGAGTATGAAAGGTAGAGGGAGAATGATGCTCCACTTCAGAGGGAGTAAATGCAGAAGATCCCGAGGTTCAACATGGTGTGATAGGATGGATAGCTTACTGATGGCTCTAGGCATTAATTAGAGTAAATAAGATTCCAACCTTTAATTCAATGTTGAAGGTGGAATACCAGTGATGCTCCTGTTATATGTAGATGTCTTGTTCCTAACAGAAAAGAGGAACTCATTAAAGTTGCAAGAAGGAGACTTGCTACCGAGTTTGAGATGAAGGACTTGGATATGATGTACTACATTCTAGGAATGGAGGTGTGGCAGAATGCAGATGGAATATCCCTAGGACAAGGGAAGTATGTAGTGGATATCCTAAAGAGGTTCGAGATGATGGACTACAAGGCCATGACCAAACCTATGGAATCTAACATGAATCTATTGAGTGATGCTTCATCAGAGTTGGTTGATGCTATGATGAATCATCAGATGATTGGGTCCTTGATGTACCTGAAGTATACGAGACCATATATTTGCTTTGTTGTGAACACATTGAGCCAGCTCCTAACGGATCTGAGATATGTTCACCTGATGGTTGCAAAGCATACAGTGAGGTACCTAAAGGGTATAATTGATTATGGGCTCAAGTATGAGGTGAATCAGAAGATTAACCTGGAGGGTTATGTGGATTTGAATTCTGCAGGAGGTGACATTGATAGGAACAGTCCTTCGAGGTGCTTCTTTAGTATGAGATTAGGTGTGATATCTTGGTTTAGTAAGAAGCAGTCCTGCATGACGCTGAGTACAACCAAGAGAAGATAATTGAAGCTCTAGTTTGTGATCTAGATTGAGATCTCTTGAAAGAGGGAGTTCTGGCATAGCCGATGAGATTGGTTGTCTGAACATAAAATCCTGGTGAAGCTCACAGGTTATCCTTGGACGTAATCAACTTTGATATGATTCTATGCTAGAAATGGCCAGAGTGAAGTTTAAGTACTTCAGGGAGAATCTTGGTGTTCTCCGTATTGAAGTTCCTTCCAAGGGGAAGTGTGTTGGTTCTTAGGGTAGACCCAGGTTCTTATACTATTATTTTAACCAACAAAAAGACCCATAGTGTTTTCCCTTTCGGAAACAACCTGTGAACAGGTTGCAGTCTCACCGGAAACAGCTATGGGGTGCCACAGAATCAGGTTTCTATAGGAAAAAGAGGGATATTACTGTACTTTTATCCTTAACAAATATTAATCATACAACACAGAGCTTCGACAGTCACTTAATTAGCTTCATAGTTTAGATAAACAGAAAGTTACTTGCTTAACCCTTAACTGGGAATTCACAGCGAAGTTAATACTTAACAATATATCTCACTTATCATTCACCTACTTATCAAATGCATAAAACAAAGCAGCACAAACAAAAAGGAACCACCACAAAACAATATGTATGTGGTTCACCCCCAGTGAAGGGGTTATGTCCACAGAACTGCATTTTATTCAACTCTTTACAAACAACAGTTCTGATCTGCGCACTCAGATGCAGAACCTTTCTCTGATCTATGCACTCAGCTGCAAATCCTTTCTTACAAAACCCTTTGCGCACTTAGCTACAGAGGTCGTCCATGCACACAGCTGGGATATAATCTTAACAAAACCCTCTGCATACTCAGCTACAGAGGTAATCCACGCACACAGCTGGGAATTAACCTTAAACCCAAAATAGGCCTTAGCTTAATTGCATCAAATTATCATCATACCAAAAACCTTCAAAAAAGCTCTTTTCTCCTTTACATAAGTGCCTATTTATACAACTGCACTATTACAATACCATGTGTTTAAACCATGGGCTTAAAAACCATGAGTTTAAACCATGGGTTATTTACAAAAAGAGGGGCTTTGACCCAACCCTGACACCCCTAAGACTATTTTGAACCACAACTCCGCTTACAAGCTTTGCACCAAAACCATGAAGTTGCCAAAATTAAGGACCTTCAAGGTCCATGCCCCAACAGGACCCTAAGACTCACCAGTGTCCCATCCTGGGACACTCTGCTACTTTTCTGGTGGGAGAATCTTGTTGGCGAAGATAGTGAACTGCTTGTTGAGGCTGTGCATGATATCTTCAGCTACTTGCTCCTTCTCCATGATCTCCTGCAATGTTGTTGACGATGCTTCGCTGGTCTTTTCTTGTGCAAATGCATCATACTCCTTCAAAAGTTTGAGCTGGTTGTCCGTAGCAGTGCTCAAATCCAATGCCTCGTTAATGAGAGGCTACATAGAGTTAACCAACAACATTTCTTTCCTTATGCACTCCTCGATTTCTTGCTAGAGCTCATTTCTCTGCTTTACCTTAAGCATCTTCTGCATAGGAGGCAATGTCTTAATCTCTACTTTTACTGCATCCAGTTCTTTCTATAGTTGCTTGATAGTTTCTTCCAGCTTTTCCACTTCTGGGTTGTCCTACAAGTTTGCCCAGGCCTCAACCCTTTCATCTAGCAGCTTTGATGCAGGGCTCACAAGATATGAGACCTTCTTTGCTAAGGCTTGAATATCCCTACGACGTTGTTCCCTGAACTCTAGTGGACTCTTCGGAATGATGCGAAGTTGAAGCTCCACAATCTGAGCCTCATGCTCTGCTTTCATCTTTTTCTATCAGGCTTCGAGACTGTTGTGCATAGTCTTTCAACTTGGCGAGTCTCTGATTTGGTTCTTCTTTAGCCTGCATGTCGAATTCAGGGAGACTTCGACACGCCTCATCCAATACTCGTGCTAGTGCAACTTGCTTGCTTTTTTCTTCCCTCTTCTTCTGCTCAGCTTCTTCCAACTGTGCTGTGAGGCTCTCACTCTGCTTCATGGAATTTTCCAACTACCTATGTGAGTAGCTGTCTCACTCTTGGATCTCATTCATAATTGCCAATTGAAAAAGATGCAACTCCAGCATAGACAACTTGGTGTAGTCTATCTCAACAGTCATACTCATCTGTGATTGAGAGGCTACATCAGTTATTATGAGGGCTGCACTTGGGACCTGTCCTCTATTATCTCTGGCTGGTAATTGTCTTGTGTCTCGTTGCGCGCTTATTGGGGCACTGCTTGCTGCAACTCCAGTTGTTGTTCTTTCCACCAACGCCTTCAGTTCTACAATCTGCTGCACTACGTCGAAGAGTACATCAAGGTGCGTAGCTGAAAACTCTAACCATTTGCTGGTTAATAATTCTGTGGACTTCATCAGATCCTGATCAAGCTCTTCCATTGTCAAGGTGGGCTCCTCGACGATATTCTTTCCCTTTGATGCCTTCGTTTTCTTTCTCGATGAAGGCTTCGTCACTTCCTCTGCTTTGGGAGACTTGCACTTATCAAGGCGATTGGGGTCTGAAATGGTTTTGACCAATTCTTCTTCTTCTTCATCAGCTCCATCATCTCAACCCTGGTTGCCTTCGCTCTGCTCCAACTCATCTTGTTCATCGATTTATTCGAGTGGGTCATTCTGTTGCGTCTAACTAGGACCTCCGCCCATATCTGTCACTGGGGGAATTGGTATGCTGGGATTTGTTCTTGTGTCCTTCATCCATTCAGTCAGCCACTTCTTGACTACTGTGAAGATGTCTTCCGCATTCCCCACGTATCCCAACTTCGACCATTTGTGCTTGCTATCTGTGCAGGCCTGGATGAAGACATGATGCATGTCAACCCTGAAGTTGGCCACTCCCGCATACTGAGAAAATAGCTCATTACTGAGCCGTGGTGTCTTCAGGATATCATAGGAAATATTAATTGCGTAGAAGGCGAACATGTAGTCCGTCATCTGCTGCAAGGTTTTATCCTATGACACCCACAGAGATGTGTATCTTGCTCCAGATTTCTTTGCAGGGGGATTGATTGGTCCAACAAAATCAATATCCCACTTGTCAAATGCTTATAAAGTTACCTGTGGAACTAGAGGCATCTCATCCCTCCTGGATGGGTTTCCTGTCCTCTGACAAATATCGCAGCTGTGGCAATACTCTCTTGCATCCTTATGAATCATAGGCCACCACAATCCTGCTGTTAGAATCTTCTGTGCTATATCTTTTCCTGCATAATGACCTCCTACTGCTCCAGAATGTGCCTCATCAAAAATAAATGGCTTTTCATGCTCCAAGACACATATGCACAGTATTTCATCTAGTCCCATCTTATATAGTTGTCCTGCTATCAGGGTAAAGTTAGCTACTGTAACCACCAGTTGCTTCTTCTGCTGTGTTGTCATCTCAGAGGGTGCAAAACCTGTAGACAAGTACTGAACAATATCCTTAAAATAGTCATCAACCGTCTAGATGGAAAACAACTAGGCATCAGGAATACCTTCGTCCAAACTAGTGGGTTCTTCTCTTGACTCGAGCCTCAACAAGTGGTCAGGCCCCAGGTTAAGTCTTCTTGGCTTAACTATGATCTGAAAGTCATACTCCTGAAACAAAATCAGCCATCTGGATATCCTTCCACCTAACACAGGCTTGTTAACCAAATAATTCAAAGGAGAATGGTCAGTGAACATCTTAAAATGAGATCCTAACAAATAATGTCAAAACTTCTGCAAAGCATAAACCATAGCTAGACTTTCTTGTTCTGTTGTAGTATAATTATTTTTTGCTGTGGACAATTTTCTACTTGCAAAATCAATAGGGTGATCAATATTACCTTCTCTTGACTGATCCAATACTACACCTAAAGCAGTGGAGGATGCATCGACATGAACATGAAACAACTTATTCCAGTCAGGGAATACTAAGATAGGGGCTGTTACCATATTTTCTTTCAGAATGTCCAAGATTTCCTGACATTCAGGTGTCCATTCAAACTTAATGTCTTTCTTCAATTTCTTTTCCATAGGGGCTATAATCTGAGCATATCCTTTAATGAATTTCCTGTAATATCCAGTATGACCAAGCATAGTGCGAATTTTCTTAACAGACTTCAGAGGTGGTAAGTTCACAATAATGGCTATCTTCACAGGATCCACCATCAATCCTTTCTTGCATACAATGTGACCTAACAGAATTCCAAAAGGTGCACAAAAGATACACTTCTTCAAGTTCAATGAAATCTGATGCTGTCTGCACTTGTCCAGCATAAGTCTTAGACTGACTATATGATCTTTTAATAAACCAAAGATAGTCCAATCATCAAAGTAAACTTCTAAGAACTTATGAATAAATTCCTTAAATGCAAATATGACTACTCTAGAAAACATTGCAGGTGCATTCTTCAATCCAAAGGGCATAACAGTATACTGAAAAGATCCCATTTCTGTAGCGAAGGTTGTTTTATGTCAATCCTCTGGAGCAATTCTGATCTGATGGGAACCTGAAAATCCATTAGTGAAAGAATACACTTCTTGACCTCCGATATTGTCTAAAACTTCATCTGTAAAGGGAGTAGGAAAAGGATCATGTAGACAAGCATCATTCAGCTTCCTCAGATCAACAAAAATTCTGATTTCTCCTTTGGTCTTATTTTCTTGTACCACCATAGGGCTGACCCATTCGGATTCTTCGACAGGCTCAATGATTCCTGCAATGAGCATCTTATCTAACTCCATCCTGATTTTTTCTTTATACTTAGGATTTAGCCTATAAGGGTGCTGCTTCACAGGCTTTGCATCAGGCTTCAAAGGGATTTTTATCACTCCTATATCACCAAGGATACCTTTCATTTCTGAGAACTTCATCGGAAATAAGTCCTGATACTCATGGAGAAGTTCAGTCACTTTGGTTACCATTTATTCGTCCCAATAATCTCCAATGGTAGCGTACTTAGGCATTTCTTCTGATCCAATGTTTACGTTCCTTGTCTTCAAGGTCTGAGTTACTTTAGGTGCTTCGACTGCTGGTCCATGTACTTCGCAGTGTCCTTCTGACTCAGGAATATTAATGTTACACTTGTCATCGTCTTCTTCAATGGCGAGGTTATAACATTCTACTGCATTAGCTTCTTGTTCCTTCCAATCAGGTTGGTACTCGGCTATTTCTTTATCATTGAACACCTTAGTATAGATCAACCTAATAGCTGCTTCCAAAATAGGGCAATCCTCATTAATAGAAAATGTAAGCACAAAACTATCAACAAGGGCATCCCAACTTACAGTACCATGGTGAAGCTCAACCTCTGCATACTAGTTCTTTGCTACAGGTTCCAGAGTGTGTACAAACCTATGTACCCATTCTTCACAAGGTACATGCTTCCATGCTTCATAACACTATTTCAAATGTTCCTGAGGGCTAGTATTACCATTAAATCTACTTCGCACCTCCTGAGGTTGATCCATGAATCTCAGGCGAAGAAAAGTTTGGCAAGCTCTCCAACTATGAATATACTTTTTATGCCCATTTAACCATCCGGCAGCTGTGGCTCTAAATGCTCAATCTAGAATCTCCATTTTCTGTGAATCTGGTACTTGTTCTAAGAATTGTACAATAAAATCTTCTGGGTCTGTCAAGCCATCAAAACTAGGGAAGATCTTTGTCTGTGAGCCAAGCTATCTGATAGAATTGGTAATTCTTGCACATCGATGTCCATGTAGCTCATAAAGTCTATTCTGCCAATTCTCTAGGCCTTCATCTGAATTAGTCATGCAAGAACTGTCACACTGCCAATCCATTATGCCTTCAGTAGTAGGGTTAACATAATCTTCTTCTTTAGCTGTGATGTTGTAAATATGATCTAAAACATCCTGATCTTCATCTCTGACTGGCTCTGTATACCTTTCTCCTTGAGAAGGGTCCAATGGTACTATGAATATCAAGCCTTTTCCTTCAAAAGTCATCTGTCTATTCTTCAAGTTGATTACTACATCATTTTATATTGCCCATTCAATTCCTAGTAAGGATGGATAGGGGTTGCTATCATCGATTATTTCAATGACTTCAAAATCTGCCAAGGTACTGACTCCATCAATGTCCACTGGTACACTAGGGAATCTTCCCAAGGGCACAATATTCTACTAATTGGCTAATCTCAGCTATATAGGGGACCATTCAAGCATAGGTCTTCCCATTTGTTCCCATGTCTTCCTAGTTAGGACATTCACTTCTGATCCTAGGTCTAAAATAATATCAGTCATGTCATAATCTCCTATCTGAGCATGCAATCTCATTTCTCTTCCAGTCCTTCTAACTCTATTAACATTTTTTCCTCTATCAGAGATTCGCTGAGGTTAGCAAGACGCAATAACTTTCTATAACTCATTCAAAGCATTCTTATTTCTCAATAACTTCATACAAATCTGTAAAAATGATGTTAGTGTACTTACTTGAGCTGGCGAAGCTTCTTGAGACTATAACTGTTGTTGACGTTGTTGCGTAGTTGCTACTAATGTTCTTGAATCAGAAAAGTCTTTTTTGGCTTCCATAAATGTTTCTTTTTCTCTTCCAACATCGAAGACAGGAATTTTTTCTGGGGTCTTGCGGACCCAAGCCTCATCAGGTTGTTTCTCCTTATTCTGCACTTGAGTTGTAGCTCCACTCCTTGTAACGACATTAACGGCTGGGACAGATCTTTTCTCTATAGCAATCATCTGAACATTCTGAGTAGGGGTGCCATTTATTTCTTGTATCTTGGCTATCAACTGTGGACATTGCTCAATCACATGATCGACTGATCTGCAATATCGACATGTCATAGATGGGTTCTGACAGTCTCTAGATACATGTCCTGCCTGATTACAGTTATAGCAAATAACCTGGCCTTGACCTCTTCCAGGAATACCGCCACGACCTCGACCTTATGTACTACCATGGTAACCATATCCATCATTGCCTTATGCATCAAGTTGTACCCTATAAGTATCATAGGTTCGTTCTCTCATGAGGTCAAAGCTGCGACATTCGTCTTCGTTGTGTCCAACTGACTTACAGAACTTGTAGTAGGGATTCTTAGGTACTTGAACATATCTCTGCAGTAGGTAGCAATCTTTAGGTCGATGCTAACTATTTGTTCTTCAGATATCACAATATAGGACAGTAGGGTTAAAAGGGTTTGGTGCACCAGTATTCAAATAATTTATTAATGCAGGGCACTATTCTTTGTCATAACCTTATGTCTTACATCGTGTACACCAAACCTCTTCGCGAGTAGCTTTCCCTTTCTTCATTTCGCGAAGCTCCAAAGCCATTTCTACTAACTGTGCTTGTATTTGGGCTATTCTAGAATTATCTCTGACAGGAGCTGTTTCGAGCTTCATAGAAATTTCCAATGCTTCTTGCTGATCAACAACCTTCTGTTGCATAAGTGGAGTCCTGATATGTGGCAACAGTGCTGCAATGAACCATTCTTTATGTTGCTCTGGTCCAATAGTGAAACTAACTTGATCCAGTAGAACCTTGAACCTCCGATCAAAGTCCCAAACTGATTCACCTCACTTCTGCTGAATTTCTTTTAGTTCAGTTATAGACTGTGACTCTGATTTAGGCTTCTTAAATTTTTTGAACATGGCTTTTTTTAATATCGGCCAAGACATAGTTTTGAGTACTGGAAAACTTCATAAACCAGGTCAAATATCAGTCTCTAAAAGATGTTACTAGCTGCAATGTTCTTGTATTCTGATCCATAATATTCTTAGCAGTCCAAACAACTTCGCATAAGAACCAAAACTGCTTTGGATCCTCTGATCCAGTTCCTCTAAAGACTGGGAGCTTGATATCATCATTTACATGGGCCATAATGGATCGAGGGGGGGGGAGGGGGAGGAGGAAAACTGGTAACAGGGGGGTGGGGGGGACTTACTGATGTAGACTGACCTGCGACAGGACTACTCGGGATAGGGTTAATTTCATACTGTGACGGGTTTTCAGGGATGACTGATCTTCGTTGCGGAGTGATAGGAGGGTTTCTAACAAAAGGGGTTTCTTCCGATTCAGACTCTTCTGGGCTTAAAGGGGTATAATCGGTATTCTGGCCTAGGGTAAAGGATCCAAAATTTCTCTTGTATCTTTTACCGCTTCGAAGCAAACCACTTTTCTCATCGAAGTCACTTTCACTTTCAAACATAGGTTAGTAGCACTAAATCTAGCAATCTGATTCAATAAGAAATATGCTTTTTTTAGCCAAGAGCATTTTAATTTTCAGACTAAGTGAGTTCAAGTACTTACCCCTTGGTCCTTTGAAGAACTGTCTTTATGCTTCATTGAAAGAAGTATGTGTTTCAATGGCGAACTCCATCACAAATGCTTCAAGGGTTCATGTTGTCCAGAAGTCAACAGCTCTAGATACCGCGTTGTTCACTCTTTTCAACAGGTTAATTCTTTCTGGGGTCCAGGTAGGAGGCTGATCTTCTTGGAAGTTTTTCCTTCTCTCTGTCAACCTGGATAACCACTGGTGCAATTTTATGTGGATACTACCAAAGAAAATTTCATAAATATAAGAAAAAACATACCTTTGCAAGAAGTCGTCTGAGCTACGATGAGGATATTTATTTTCTTGTTCAACCAATTTTAGATAGGTGTCCTCAACCCAGTCACTAATTTCTTTTACTGAGGGCCTCCAAAGCATATCCCTCCAGGTACGATGTAGATCCCTCTTGAGCAGATACTGGTTCAACTGAAAATGGAACCAATTTGTTGGTGCTTAGGGCAAACCCGAGTTCTTATATTATTATTTTAACAAACAAAAAGACCCACAGTGTTGGCCCTTTTAGCAACAACCTGCGAATAGGTTGTAGTCTCACCCGAAACAACTATGGGGTGCCGTAGAATCAAGTTTCTACAGGCAAAAGAGGGATATTACTGTACCTTTATCCTTAACAAATATTAATCATACAACACAGAGCTTCGACAGTCACTTAATTATCTTCGCAGTTTAGATAAACAGATAGTTACTTGCTTAACCCTTAATGGGGAATTCACAGTGAAGTTAATACTTAACAATATATCTCACTTATCATTCACCTACTTATCAAATGCATAAAACAAAGCAGCACAAACAAAAAGGAACCACCACAACACAAGATGTACGTGGTTCACCCCCAGTGTAGGGGCTACGTCCATAGAACTGCGTTTTATTCAACTCTTTACAAACAACAGTTCTAATCTGCACACTCAGCTGCATATCTTTGCACACTCAACTGCAGATCTTCTCAACAACCCAAAACTGCACACTTAGCTGCAGATCCTTTCTTACAAAACCCTCTGTGCACTTAGCTACAGAGGTCGTCCATGCACACAGCTGGGACTTAATCTTAGCAAAACCCTCTGTGCACTCAGCTACAGAGGTCATCCACGCACACAGCTGGGACTTAACCTTAAACCCAAAATAGGCCTTATCTTCTTTTCATCAAATTATCATCATACCAAAAACCTTCGAAAAATCTCTTTTCTCCTTTACATAAGTTCCTATTTATACAAGTGCACTATTACAATACCATGTGTTTAAACCATGGGCTTAAAAACCATGAGTTTAAACCATGGTTTATTTACAAAAAGAGGGGCTTTGACCCAACCCTCACACCCCTAATACTATTTTGAACCGCAACTCCGCTTACAAGCTTCACACCAAAGTCGTGAAGATGCCAAAATTAAGGACCTTCAAGGTCCGCGCCCCAACAAAGTGATGTGTCTAAGAGCCTTTCTGATATGGTAGGATTGGTTCCTTCCACGGGAAGATGTAAGTGCAAATCCCTTCTGACATGTATGTTGGATGTGTTCCTTGCATTGTCAAATGTAAGTGCAGAGCCTTTTTGACATGTATGCTGGATGTGTTTCTTGCATGCTCAAATGTAAGTGCAGAGCCTTTCTGACATGTATGTTGGATTTGTTCCTCACATGGTTAGATGTAAGTGTAGATCCTTTTTAATATGTATGTTGGATGTGTTCCTCGCATGGTCATATGCAAGTGCTGAGCCTTTATTACATGGTGGCAGGCTGGGCCTCCCATGGTTAGATTTGAGTGCTTGTCCTTTCTAACATGGTGGCAAGCTGGGCCTCCCATGGTCATATGTGAGTGCTGGGTTTGCCTTTCTGACATTGTTGTTGTATGTGTTCCTCCCATAGTCAAATGTGAGTGTTGGGCATGCCTTTCTGACATGGTCACTGGATGTGTTCCTCCCATAGTCAGATATAAGTGCTAAAGAGGATGAAGGCCTACGTGGAGGCTAGGGATGCAACCAGCATGAAAAAGGGCTGGCTTTGTAGAAATTCCTTTGATGAGTAGAATTGAGAGATATCACCAATTAATCGAGATAGTGGAAGCAATGATGATGATGATCCATCTTTGATGATGATCCAGTGATGATATAGTTTCGATGATGATCCAGTGATGATATCGTTTTGATGATGATCCAGTGTTGATGATGATTGAGACTTGATCTAAAGAAGAAGACTTGTGTTGATGAATTGTGTCAAGACAATACCTTCCTAGTTAAGAGGGAGTGTTGATCTATTTGTAACTTTAGAATGTATTCACTTGTATATCTTATGTATTATATCCCAACGTTCCTATCGAGAAGTATCAATAATGTAATTGAGTCATGTCATATCTCGATGTTACTATCAGGAGAATCAGTAATGTAAACAAGTCATGTAAAGTCATAGAGGGTAACCCTCCTTATTGATCAAGGGTTAAAGTACCCACAGTTGTGGGGCACTGGGGTTGTTAGACTCTCCTAGAGAAGTCGGCCCTAGTGAGTTAATGTCAAGTCAGAAATTAGTATAAATAGAGAGTGAGTCTCTCTATTTATCACATAGTTACTCACAATCAGTTGTAGCACATGAGTGAGAGAGAAGGATTTGGGATAAGAGAGAGAATAGCTATAGGATATCATCTTACTATCTTTGGGTTTTACTACTGCCATTGGTGCTTATTCTATCTCTCTGGAAGTTGCAGGTTTTTCTCCTTTATGGTTTCCCCAAGGAAAATATTTATGTCTGTTGTCTATTGTGTTTGATTTTTGTGCATGTTACTCTCTCAGATAAGATCCTAAGATAATACTATCTAAATTGATAATAATATAACACAAAACACACTGTAGATCCATGGACAACTGATGTAAATGATGGGACATGGCTACAAGACATACACGGTAGATCCATGTCATAAAATCTCAAATACTGAACATAGCCACCAAAACATACAATGTGGATCCGTGTCAAGACTTTCATTGATCTCCAAAAGCAACCTGAGTATAGGTAGATATAATGGTGAGGCCTAACAACCTAGGGTATTCATTCCAATCCACAACTGATACAATTCTAACCATGTGAATAAACGTCTTGATGTCGAACATGGAAGAAACCACTTGATGACTAGTCACTGATGAAAACTGTTAACAAGTGCGAGGGAGAACACCATTAATGTCAATGATTCCCAAGGTATCTAAGTAAAAATTTTCAAGTGCGAATAGATGCTTTAAATTCGAATACTTAGTAGAATCTTTCAATCAGAGGCCATTGATGAAAACCTACTATTGAAAGTGAAGAAAACTGCCATTGAGGCATGCAAGATTCAAGGTACTTGACTAGGTTTCTATGTCTAATTCTTGGATAATGAGCTGAATTTGACAGGAATATACTTGTCATGAGAGGTCCATGATGATTCCCACATTAATGACATGAAACAAGGAACAAAACTTGATTTGAAGTGATGAAACTGACTCAAACATGACTGACTTTAGGGACAAGGAAAGTTATTGTTGAGTTACTTTTTGGAGAGACATCCTTTGAACAATTTGAGGAATGACAAATGACTTGGAAGCATTGACTTGACGAAACCAGAACCAGGTGTAATGCAAGGAATATGATGAAGAATTCTTTGAATTTACTCAAAGGAGACAGGTGACTCAGAAAAGTGGATCGACTCAGAGACAAGCTGAATACCCAACTGTTGAGATATGCAAATGTAGACAGGTGCCATGTTCAAAGGTGGACTGTAGACTACCATAAATACGAATGAAATCCATTCCCCTTTCCTTTAATTTCCCCATCCCTAAATATGAGTTACTCTTTTCATTTTTACCAGTCCAAAGAGGATAACAAACACTTGTTGTAGCTCATTAAGTGATGAGTCCATTTTCACATGTTTTATGAACCTGAGAAAGGAGGGATTCGTTCCCAAATAGGGTGTTTTATCATTTTGTTTTATGAGTGAGACGAAAGTAAACTCATTTTTTGCTTCAGGTTTAGAGAGTTTAAAATGACTAAGAAGACTCCAAAAAGTCATTTTTCATAAATAAGTCTAGCTGGTCCGAAAAAGAGATAATCTACCCCAGACTAGTTGACCATTCAGAATCTTTAACAAGCATGAACATAACAAGTTCGCTTGGAAATATTTTTGTGTTTTAAGGAGACTGAAAAGAGCTTAAATATAACTTCGTAACTGGGTTCCTTTTTCATAATCCACTTTTAACGAGTCTGAAAAAGCAAAAAAAGTATACTTGAAACTCATTTACTGGGGTTTTAACAAGCATGTGAAAAGTGTTTAAAGATGATCGGTACTTTTTCATTTCAACTCCATGATTGAAAAAGACTAAAATAGCTTATATCATAGCCATAACTCAATGTTTCCCTAAAAAAACTCCAAAAAATACATTAAAATCCAATTTACCAAAACTAAATGAAATAAAAAGTAAAAACCCACTTTCAATGAAATAATTTGGACTTTAAAATAAATAAATTATAAATATTTTTTTGAAAACTTCCAAAATATCTATAAATAGAAAGGCATGGTAATAATTCTTTACCATTTTTTTTTACCATTGTCAAAGTTTGGTAGTTGGAGTGAGAGTGAGGAGCTTCTATTGGTGCTTTGGAAAGTGTCCCTCATCCATTTGTTCCTTCAATCTCTCTTGGAAGAGGTAAAGATATCGATCTTTCCTATTTCTTGTTCAAAAAATGGCTTTTTGTTTCTTCTTCCATTGTTTACTTCATGTTCAAAAAAAATAATTTTAACTTGTTTTAAATCCAAAGTATAGGGTAAATTAAGAAATTTTATTGGATAGGAGGATTTCAACCATCCTAGAGGTATTATGGACCAATTTGGGTCAAAAATTCCAAGCCATAAGGCCTTTTAGCATTCGAGAAGAACGCACGACGGTGCTCTGTCCACAGCCGACGAGAGTGTCGGCCATCAGTGCTCTGCGTGCCAAAACTGGCAGCACTGTAGGCGCTCTGTGGAAAAAACCACTAGGCACCGTCACCACTTAATATGGAAAAATAAAACCCTAATCCATCCAAAAATTAAGATTTTTCCCTTTAGAATGTTCAATTTTATCATTTAAATGCTTTTTCCTTTCAAACATGATGTGATTTCTAATATGAATTTCATGTGTTGTAGGTGCAATACAGTATTGGTATCATGGTGATTTGGAAAGAGAGGGAACATGAAGTTCCATACTTCCAGGATGTCAGCGATCCAACCACCCTAGAGGCTCTACTGAACTGCAGGCTCCTGGAGTACTAAAGGGTACCAAGTATGAAAGCGTATGTCTGCTTACTGGAGTATATCATATGGATGTGGGATCCTGATTAGCAACACTCTATGGTGGGGATCCACACCCTACCCATAGATATTGAGGACATCTACTTTCTGACTAGATTATCGAGGAGAGGAAGTCCAGTAGTTCTCTTTGGGGAACGAGGAGGGGAGACCTCCTTAGATGACCTGATCGAATAGTAATATGCACTAGGTATGAATTCCCAGTATGGGAAGCTATGTATCCAGTCCATAGTGGATCATCCCTTGAGGATAGTGGTATACATGATCAAAAAGGTCGAAGGAACTAGTTCTTCCCATCTTACCACTAGATCACACATGTTGTATGCTTTGCAGTGTATGGAGCCCACTGTCTTCAACTGGTGTGAATGCATGTTGGTATGTCTCAAAGACTAGTTAAACAAATGCAAGAAAGGAACACTAAATCAGTTTGTCTATAGAGCTATGATAGTATCTTTTATCTTACAGCGGGTGCCACATATGAGACCATAGGTGACTATTAGTAGGTTGGACCCTGAGGATCCTAGGATGCTTGCATGGGTTATGGTCATGCCCCGCCATGGTGGTGGGGGACCCAAATTTAGTTACGAATCTGGTTTCTTTTACTAGCTGAGAACTACGCCTATGAGGGAGCATATTTTTGTGACAACCCAAAGCTTGCATTGCCTGAGGGAGAAGTATGGGATGACGAAGGTAAGAAAATACACTATCCACTGTGTTTTTAGTTTTTGTATTTTATTTCATTTTTATTTTGTAGTGCTGAGATAAGTGAAAATGTTTCTGTGCAGATATTGGACCTGTACGTCCAGCAGGGATGTCACCCATTGCTAGGCAAGCAGGTACTGGGGACATGATGTTAGATCGCTTCGAAGCTGATGAAGAGCTCAAAGATCTTGAGGAGAGCCTATAGAGTTTGACTATGGGTATCCATGACGTGACTACTGATGAGGTACCTAGGTGTTATCAGTGCCATACTACAGGCGTCTCTGGACGATTTTCTAGGCTACTCCACAGAGTTGCTCAAGCTATCGTGTGCTATCATGAGCAGCACTAGGACGAGGATTAGTCTGCTTTGATATTCACTTTTTTGTATATGTACTACTGAAAACTTCGAAGCTTCAAATTTTTCCGTATGTATATGTGTATTCCAAACATTTTACAGTCCTAAACTATGAGGCAACTGAAAGCTAGATGCTTCATCCCATTTTTGTATCTGAGTGCTACAGTTTTATATATAAATATATGAAAAAAAATTTATTTACAGTTATGTGTATGAAAATGTGATGTGTGAAATAATGTCTACCTATGAATTTACATATGTGTTGTTTTATGTTTCAAATGGACTTTTTTAAATATGAGCAATGTACCAATGTAAGACATAATTAGCTAGGGAATCTTCCACAACATTTAGATGTCTTAGAATGTGTTGATATATAACTTCCTCAAAATACCTTTCTAACAACCTAACTCTTCAGAATGTACGAAGAAGTATGGAATTTCAGTCAATGTAGACCCGATTAAGCTATTGAACAAGTAGTTTGATGTCTAGGTAAACCCTAATCTCCCTTACATCACTAGCTAGGGATTCCACCAACAATCCAATCATAGCTTGGTATTTCGCCATATTGTTGGTCAAGGGAACTAAAATAACACCCCTTGGTGGGGATCCACACCCTACCCATAGATATTGAGGACATCTACTTTCTGACCAGATTATCTAGGAGAGGAAGTCCAGTAGTTCTCTCTGGGGAACGAGGAGGGCAGACCTCCTTAGATGACCCGATCAAACAATACTATGCACTAGGTACGGAGTCCTAGTATGGGAAGCTATGTATCTAGTCCATAGTGGATCATCCCTTGAGGATAGTGGTATACATGATCAGAAAGGTCGAAGGAACTAGTTTTTCCCATCTTACCACTAGATCACACATGTTGTATGCTTTGCAGTGTATGGATCCCACTTTATTAAACTGGTGTGAATGCATGTTGGTATGTTTCAAAGATCAGTTAAACAAATGCAAGAAAGGAAAACTAAAGCATTTTTTCTATAGAGCTATGCTAGTATCTTTTATCTTACAGTGGGTGCCACATATGAGACCATAGGTGACTATTAGTAGGTTGGACCCTTAGGATCCTAGGATGCTTGCATGGGTTATGGTCATGCCCCACCATGGTGGTGGGGGACCCAAAGTCAGTTGCGGATCTAGTTTCTTTCACTGTCTGAGAATCCAATTACTCATGGGTGAGAACTATGCCTATGAGGGAGCAGATTTTCATGACAACCAAGAGCTTGCATTGCTTGAGGGAGAAGTATGGGACGACGAAGGTAAGAAAAGACACTATCCACTATGTTTTTAGTTTTTGTATTTTATTTCATATTTATTTTGTAGTGCTGAGATAAGTGAGAATGTTTCTGTGTAGATATTGGACCTGTACGTCCAGCAGGGATGTCACCCATTGCTAGGCGAGCAGGTACCGGGGACATGATGTTATATCGCTTCGAAGCTGATGAAGAGCTCGAAGATTGAGGAGAGGCTATAGAGTTTGACTATGGGTATTCCTGAAGTGACTACTGACGAGGTACCTAGGTGTTATCTATACCATACTATAGGCGTCTTTGGATGATTTTCTAGGCTACTCCACAGAGTTGCTCAAGCTATTGTGTGCTATCATGAGCAGCACTAGGACGAGGATTAGTCTACTTTGATATTCACTTTTTTGTATATGTACTACTGAAAACTTCGAAGCTTCAAATTTTTCCCTATGTATATGTGTATTCCTAACATTTTACAGTCCTAAACTATGAGGCAACTGAAAGATAGATGCTTCAGCCCATTTTTGTATCTCGGTGCTACAGTTATATATATATATATATATATATATATATATGAAAAAAAGTTTATTTACAGTTCTGTGTGTGAAAATGTGATGTGTGAAATAATGTCTACCTATGAATTTACATATGTGTTGTTTTATGTTTCAAATGGACTTTTTTAAATATGAGCAATGTACCAATGTAAGACATAATTAGCTAGGGAATCTTCCACAGCATTTAGATGTCTCAGAATGTGTTAATATATAACTTCCTCAAAATACCTTTCTAACAGCCTAACTCTTCAGAATGTGCGAAGGAGTGTGGAATTTCGGACGATGTAGACCCGATTAAGCTATTCAACAACAAGTTTGAAGTCTAGGTAAACCCTAATCTCCCTTACATCACTAGCTAGGGATTCCACCAAGAATCCAATCACAGCTTGGTATTTCTCTAGATTGTTGGTCGAGGGAACTAAAAGAACACCCCTTGAACTCACCCAGTCACTTTTAGGAGAGTACAGTACTTAGGATACTTATGGAAGGTTAAGTGTATATCGATTAGAATCGTCAACAAAACTAGTGAAAGTAGTCATCTGTCCATCAGACAAAAGACATACATAAGTAGGGTTCTATGAAAAACACATTTTAGATCACACAAAAGACACACTTTTCAAACCTAATACACAAAACAAACTGTAAACAATATTTACAAAGAACCTATGCTAAATGACCTAGGCATAGAAAATTTTGAGGTAAATCCCATTTCGGGGCTCTCGCAAACCTATCCCATCATAATCAACCAACTCATACATCCCTTTCTCTAAAACATGACTGACAATATAAGGCCCATGCGACATAGACTCAAATTTTCCTTCCCCTAGCTTGTCATGCTTCTGGTCATAAGTCAAGAATAGGTCTCCTTCATTGAAGGAATGGAGTTGAACAGTCCTATCATATTGAACTTTCATTCGTCGTTTATGTGCCTCATTGGCTAAGGCAACATCACGTTGAGTTTCGTCAATTTTGTTTAGATACAAGAATATTTATTCGTCTATAGTAATGTTGGGCAACAGTTCTACAACAAGTTTTAAATAAGGGATCTCCATTCTATCGAGAGGGTTGCTTCTAGCCCATATACTAGTTGAAATGGCGTAAAATAGGTGGAATATTTGACAGTAGTCCTATAGGTCCAGAGTGCAGAGAATAGATGCAAATGCTAGTTTGACTTGGCTTTCTCTACCATCTACTGAAGCCATATTTTTAATACTTTGTTTATAGCTTCACCCTGTCCATTAGCATGAGGATTGTAAGGTGTAGAGTTATCATGATGAAACCCTAATTTGGCACTGAGCTCTACCATCATTTTGTTTTGAAAATGTGATCCATGGTCGGTGATAATGGCCATAGGGATGTCGAATATAACAATGATATTGCTGAATAAGATTAGTGCAGTTGTCTTCCCTTCTTAGGCATATGTGGGCATAGCCTCAACCCATTTTGTAAACTAGTTCACAACCATAATAATGTAGCCATGCTCCCCGACTAAGGTAGGTCTATAGTGCACAAATTATATGCCCCATTTCGCAAAGGGGCGAATTGCTACAATGGGATGGAGCGAAGCTGGATGGGTGTGTTTCTTTGTAGTGAAAATTTGACATGGTGGGTATTTCTTTACTATTTTAATGCAATCTTTGAAAATAGAGGGCCAAAAATAGCCTGCACGCAATATTTTCTGAACAGTAGCCAACCCAGATAGATGATCACCACAAGTTCCAACCTAGCAATAATTTAAAACAATCTCAGCCTCCTCATGTGTAATACAACATCATAATATGGAGTCAACGCCACGACGATATAGGGTATCATTCAGGATAAGATAGATTTTGTCCTCGTGATGAATGCGACAATGTTCATCGCGACAAGCAGTGGGATGATATCGTAAATTCTGGAGATACAAAATGATGTCTCCATTCCAAGGGTCAGTAATACTAATGAGAAACAATTATTCATCGGGTAATGAATCAATGGGCTCTATATTCTTCGTAGTACAGGGAAGGTCACATATGAGATCTACAAAAATGAGAGACTTCTTGGAAGTACTTTTCACAAAATCCAACTCAAATTCCTGGAGAATGACAATCCATTGGAATATTTTCCCCCAAGCACTTGACGTGTCAGTACATAGTACATGGGGTTAGAGTCGGCATAGACGGTGGTGGTGCAGAGCAAGATATAATGATGGAACTTCTAGACCGTGATGACCGTGGCTAGAGCAATTTTCTCCACATGTGAATATCTGGTTTTGGAGTCTAAAACAATATTACTAGAATAGTAGATCACATGTGCCTGATCGTGTTCATCTATTTGGACAAGGACTATGCCTATGGTAGACAAGGAAGCAACAACATACAAGGAATAATCCTTAGTATAATTGGGTTGTTGCAACACTAGTGCGTGGGTAAGTGCATGCTTGATATTGTTAAACGCACATTGCACGAAATCATCCCATACAAAATGTGTCTCATTTTTAAGAAACCTCATGAAATCATGTGTCCTTTCTGCATAATTGTAGATGAAACGAAGTAAAACATTTTCCTTCCCTTGCAAACTCTGGATTTCAGTTATGTTTGTTGGGGAAGGTAGGGCAAGAATAGCTTCAATCTTCAAGGGATCAATACGGATACCATCTTTAGAAATAATGAAACCAAGGAGTTGGCCAATTTCTACACAAAAAACACATTTATGGGGATTTAGACGAATATTGAAATTACAAAACCAGAGAAAAGTAGCTCTCAAATGATCGACATGGATATCTTACTTCTTGGAATGAGCAGGAAGGTTGTCAATATAAGGTTCCACAACATGTTTGATGTCATGAAAAGCATACGACATGGCCTGTTGGAATGCCATGCTAGCATTTTTCAAACCAAAAGGAAATTTGTGGAACGGCAAAGGTCCCCCATGGGAAAATAAATTTCATCTTATGTTTGTCGGATGGGAGAATCGCAATCTGATTGTAGACTTAGAAACCATCCATGAAGGAAAAAACAATGCTTCCAGCACAGTTGTCGATTATCTAATCGATATAGAGATTAGGGAAATTGTCTTTTGGACAAACCCTATTTAGATCTCTGAAGTCGATACAGAACCTAATAGTGCCCTTCTTTTTGTTCACATGGACTATGTTGGACACCCATTCAGTTAAAGGTAAGGGGTAAATAAAACCAGCCTTTAGAATTTTTTCAACTTCTTCCTTAATGCCTACTACTTTTTCATGGATTAACTTGTCGTATTTTTGGGTGGACAAGCTTGGCTTCAGGATAGGTTTTGATCTCATGAACAATAATGGAGGGATCAATACCTGACATTTCCTCGTATGTCCAAGTGGAAACATCTTGAAATTATCTAAACAAGGATGTATATTATTGAACCTCAGAATGTGAAGAGTTCTGGCCTATATAAATGTTCTCTAAAATGTCTGGTTTGACTGATATGTTCACGGGCATGGTTTTTGTAATTTTACATAGATTTCCTTCAGACTCGACACCTTGAGTGAGGATGGGAGACTGAGGGTCCACAGTTATATTAGATGAAACAGCTAGGGCAAAGTATTCTTCTACCATATGGAAAGGGGGAAGGAAAGAAGATCGATGATGATGGTCTTTCCAGGGAATTTCGTCTAGTGACATGACTGTTGATGTATATGTAACTATGGAATGTATTCTTCTATGTATCTTATATATTGTAACCCGATGTTTATTCCAGGATGTCTCTATTATGTATTTGAGTCATGTGGTCATGCCCCGATGTTCCGATCGGGAGGATTAATAATGTAATCAAGTCATATCAAGTCATTAGTTAAGTCCCCACAGTTTCGGGGCACCGAACCGACACGACTATTAGTTAACAGACTAACTACTGTGTTTACTCGGCCGACCGACGTAGTCGGTCCCTCGACTTAGTCGGCTGATCGACTAAGTCGGTCTTCGTTCAAGTCGACTTATGTCGACTTGCTCCTTCTACAAGACTCGACACCTTGAGTGAGGATGGGAGACTGAGGGTCCACAGTTATATTAGATGAAACAGCTAGGGCAAAGTATTCTTCTACCATATGGAAAGGGGGAAGGAAAGAAGATCGATGATGATGGTCTTTCCAGGGCATTTCGTCTAGTGACATGACTGTTGATGTATATGTAACTATGGAATGTATTCTTCTATGTATCTTATATATTGTAACCCGATGTTTATTCCGGGATGTCTCTATTATGTATTTGAGTCATGTGGTCATGCCCCGATGTTCCGATCGGGAGGATTAATAATGTAATCAAGTCATATCAAGTCATTAGTTAAGTCCCCAATGTTGTAATCCTACAGATCACATATGGTTACCAATAATACATATAACAATATACACAGATGCAAGAGACAAGAACTGATGAGAAGAACAGATTATATTATTCTCAATAGATCATACAAAGCCAAGAACTGAACTGTGTTCTTGTGTGGCTCAACAGCCTAATATACAGGTTACAAAACAGTTACAA
>LPNX010245906.1:3001-56104 GCA_001517045.1 Pseudotsuga menziesii
GTCGCGCGTAGATCGCGGGTATGAAGGAAACAGGCACGGTCTAGGTCGCGGGTTTCGGGCTGACAGCGGCGGTCGGAGTGCGACTGTGTAATGAACAGGCGCGGTCGGATCGCGACTGTGGGCGGAAAAAACGCGGTCGGGGCGCAGGGAAAAAAGGGCTGACAGCGGTGGGCTGGTCGCGGGTTAGGGCCTGAAATGCGCGGTCGGGCCGCGGCTGCGGAAGGAAAAAACGCGGTTTTCGGCGGCCGAAAACGACGGCCGAAAGTACAGTACGAAAAAAATAACTTAAAAAAGACAGCGGAGTCGCCAAAACTGTAGCTAGGGTTTTCACCCTAGCTTGTGCTGATGAGCACCTACTAAGGAATCTGGAATCCTTAGCAGCAGTTCAATAATGTAAACAAAAATAGACTGAAATAAAGACTAAGCTAAAGCAGTAAGAAGTAAATAACATGAAGCAAAAACAGTAAAGAAATGTATAACGGTGATTTTTATTGATATTACCTCCAATGAGGAGGTTGGTGGAGTCCGTTGCGCTGGTCCGATGTCGGTGGCTTCGAGCTCCAAGCTGCTTCCTTTCCTTTTCCGGTGGTGGAAAAATGGGCCAAAAAGAGTTCTCAATGGTGAAAGTAGCTTGATGGTAAGCTAGGGTTTCGAGAATAATTTCGGCAGAGGTAGGATGCTTATGACTGTGGATGTGAAATGAGGGGTCTCCACCACTTATTTATAGTTTTTTAGTGGTGGAGTGCTGGCCCATGGTTTTGGAAACCATATGGTTTAGGGCAGCTTGTTTAGGGTTTTTTCTTTCTTTTCCTCATTATTTTATATTTTTTCTTCCCTTTTGGGGATTTTTGCTATTTTTAGAGGAATTTTGGACATTTTTGGAGGAAAAATGGGGTTTTTGGCCTTTTGGAGGCATTTTAGGCCTTTTGGAGGCTTTTTAGATGGTTTTATGGCCTTTTAGAGGCATTTTAGGCCTTTTGAAGGCTTTTTAGTGGGATTTTCAGGGAAATATGGTAGGCAAATGGACAAATGAGCCATGTAGTGGGGTAGATGAGGTAGTTAACCATTTTTGGGTGTTAACAACATATAAACCATAATCCGACAGAAAACACAATACTGAGTTTCACCCACAATTAGCAAGCATTTCAAGAATAAAAACATTAAACAGGAATTGAATATACCAACTGAGTAATTAACACAAATTAGAAATAAAGCCAATCAATAATATGAAGGGCATATAGTGCATATATTTCATAGTTCAGTCCTCAAAAAACACATAAGAGTCTTTACTTAACTCATAAACAAAGCCTGATAGCCTCCCCTTGCCAGCAAAAAATCGAACCATTTGTCTTCTTTTAGACTTACATTTATCCTATTCTTTAAAATCAGTTGAATAACTGAACCCTAACTGTTTTAAGACTACCTACGAATAGTTCAATCTAAATCATCCTTATACAAAAATAACTAATAACTGACTTTCTTGACTAACTTTACAAATCTTTAGTTGCTTCAGCAAGTAAAGCAATTACTTCCAAGGCTTGAGCTTTCCTTCTCGACTTCAATTGGTGTGTCTCCATGTCTACAATCCTCTTTGTTAGCTCTTCATTATGTTGTTGCAGGTCCTGGATGGTTTGCTTTAACTCTGTGAACTGACTTTCTGTTTTCCTTTTCCTTTTAAGTGCTTCTCTTGAAACTGTAATCAACTCCTGGTAATGACTGTTAAATTCCTCCAAATCTTCTCTAAGTCTCCTGTTTGCAGTAACTAGCCCATCATTAGCTTCATGCATATATTCAATCTGATACTTATATTGCTTAATGCTTATGTGTAGGTTTTCTTTTTCAGAATCAATACATTTGTCTGCTGCTATTGTTTGCATCCCTTCTGGTGTCCATGGGATTTTCAGTCTTTTATAGATTTCTTCCTCTTCATTCATAATTTCTATGGAGATTATAGGAAACTTTGGATGTCTTTCATTTTCAGCATTACAGGGAACTTCTTCTTCAACCATTTCCTTCTTCTCTAAACAAGAACTCTTTACCTCATTTTGTTGTTGTTCTTGAAAATTTTGATTTCAAATTTCTAGAAATATATCAGATATCTTAGTGTTAGTCATGACAGATTTTCCTTTTGATTCTATTGGCTTTTTACCTTTATTTCCATGTTCACTATCATCCAATTTGTCTTCAAATCATGAATCCCCTATGACTGTAACCTTTTCTTTAGCCAATTTGGGATTCAGTATCTTTTTCATGTTTAACCTAAGTTTGTTTTTAGGTCTTGCTTTAGGTATCCAGACTGCTGCAATCTCTCCCAACATCTTCAGAGTCTTCCCTTGATGATTGATTGAGGAAAACTCAGCAACCTTCATTTTTTTCATTTTTGACATTGTTTCCTCATCACAATGAGTGTGAATCTCTTGCTCAGCACAAACCCCAGCTTCATTAGTAATAGGAATTCTAGCCTCATCAAATAGGTATTTGTCATCCTCCTCTGATAGTACTGTAATAGGGCTTTGCTTTTGCTCCTCAGTATCTACTTTTACATTTTGAATTGATTCTGCAGGTAAAACATTTACAACAGGCTCAGCTTCTTTAATTTCTGACTGTAAAATCTTGCTATCCTCATTATTAACTCGTTGCTCAAGTTCAAAGT
The DNA here is from genome assembly GCA_001517045.1 of Pseudotsuga menziesii. NCBI lineage: Eukaryota > Viridiplantae > Streptophyta > Pinopsida > Pinales > Pinaceae > Pseudotsuga > Pseudotsuga menziesii. The sequence goes on from LPNX010245906.1 coordinate 5,655, forward strand.
TTTTATTTTCCTATTTTGAAGCTTCTTATGGTTTATCATTTTCTTCACCCTTGACTGTTACCTTTTTTCTAAGCTTCTTAATCAAAGTTTGACCTTTATCTACTTGTTTTCTTTGAGATTGTTCCTCCTAATTAGTATTGAAACCTGACCAAAAAATGAAATGCTCCCAAGTCTTCTCTCTTTTCTGCAATACAGTACTGATGATGAGCTTAATGAGTCCATGGTGAAAAATAGATTGCTTTGTATGATCTTGGTGCTCTCTCACCGTACATGACATCTTTTTTTTAAGAAAGAAGAAAGGTAAATTCATTTTAGACTCATTACTGAGATGCTGGAGAAACCTAAAGTGATATTTGAAAACAAAGGCAAATCTACCCTCACAAGTGACATAGCTCTGTAAGACTTTAATAGGATTAATCCACTTAGGTTTAAAATTTTGAATTGGAACACCTTTTCCCCAGTCTGCAACTACACCAAGAAGCAAGTATCCTTGAGCATTAAAGGTGAAAGGAACCTTTTTGAACCAAAACTCTCCTTCATCCAAAATCCTTGTTGCTTCAGTTATTAACTCTCTAGTTAATTTGAGCTTCAAGGTGTCAAAAGACACTGTATCTTTGTTTAAACATTGAGAAAATTTGTATGTCACCTCTAAATGATGACATTCAATCCTTTCAAAGAACATTAACCATCATGCATTTGCAAACAACTGTGCACAATCTGGAAAATTCTTTACCCAGCTTAAGTCTGAGGGTTTTGCCCTGTTGGTTTTTCCACTCTTTTTCATATTTACTATGGTTAAACAAATTCTGTCAATACACCACAGTCTGACTATCTTCCAATCTTAACAAACTGACCTAGAATACAGATAGGGATCTCCAAAAGGATCTACTATAAATTCCTCTGTTTAAATGATGAATACTTTAAATGTATTGGTTAATAATTCATCATTTAACGTGGATTAGGTTAAAACTAGTATTCTGTCTTTGAATCTGTCATTAGTCATTTCTTCAGAAAAAGCCCCAAATTAAAGACCCTGGTATGGTACGCGGACTACCGATTAAGATGACAAATTCGAATGCTGGGAAATGGTTATTTCAATTGTCAGGTGTTGAATTGCATGCTCCACCTTTCTCTGACCGCTCAGACCACTCAAGCTAACTGCTCTTGCAAGCCCTAATTCTCGCTGAGTTTCAAAATCCTGATTATCAAGCACTGATTTCTCGCCACGATCTTTAATTACTCTTCATGCAATTCAAATAAAAACATCATTCCATCCACCTTTGTTCCATTATTCTTTGCATATCATTAATATATCAGCTTCTACAAATGACTGCTACGATTTCGCCCCTATGATAATATTCCACCTTCCTTAGTGATTAAGTTGTAGAAGACACGTATCAAAACCATCATACAATGTGACTGACACCTCAGGTGTGAGAATCCCGAAGAAATAGGACAAAAAAATGATGATTTTGACTCACGTGATTTTCTTGTAGCGCTCTTGTGCATCTGTTTTCATCTTGCGCTACAAGAAAGTCCAAATTAATGATTTCACAATATTAAGCTAATGATAAGAGTTTGAACTTGGTTTAGGAGTCTTAATTTAACTTTTATGCTATTTTTAGACATTTTAAATCCATATATGCCTTATATAAGCCCCTCAATTATAAAATTAAAGCAAAACTTGTAAAAATAAGCTAAGAATTCAAACATTATAAGAGTTAAAGGTTAAAATTAACATTATCCCTATCAACAAAATTTTCTAGAAACAAAAAGTAAAGGAAAGATTCAAAATATGAATAAAAGTATAAAAAACAATGGAAGACAAAAGCATGACCTAACACACGTCACAACACTACTAGATTTCACCATGTTGATTTAGTCGTGTCCACTAGCGGACTCCAATGGATTTGGAGTTCCACGATACGCACAGCCAGGATCCATGGTCCTCGAGTTCATATTTTGATTATTTGGTAAAGGATTTCTAAACACAGTTGGGCCCTATTTAATGAACTTCAAAGCATCTTCCATACGAGGGAACACGTGAGTGGGGTGGTCATCCCCGCACTACTTGAAAGGAAACTTAATCTTCCTCTTAGACTTCTTGTCCCCCCCCCAACATTATTATTGTTTTTATTGTTCTTGTCATTAGTCGCATTATCATTATTATTCCCACCCTTCTTATTATTTTTTCCTTTCTTTTCATTCCTTCCAGGTTGTTGGTTACCTTTTGGGTTCGACAACTGCATGAAAAGTACATCCGTTGACTGGGTAGGAAGGGGCAAAGTCGTAGCTTACCCTGGCGCATATTGGTTAAGCGATAACTGGCTCACTTGTTTCATAACCAAATCCACAGGTTTGGCACTTGCGCAGCCAACAATACTATCGGCATGTGGCCCAGGTTTAAACTTGGGATCGAAATAGAAATGCGTAGCATTAGGTATAATCTTATAAAGGAGCCTAGACTAAGATCATGTCAAGTCCAACTATTGGACCCTAAAAATGGCTTGGTCCTCATTTTGCACTCCAGATGTGGAAACATCCTTCACAATATAGGGTAACAATGACTTGAGGAACCACTCTAGAAGAAACTCTGGTGGTATAAAGGATTTAATAATCCTCTTCCATCTATGAAACTCTTGAATATGATATGAAATATTGGTGGCTTTATCTTGCTGAAATCATGACAAGAGTTCAGTACTGGCGTCGTAACACACGAGTAGCTGGAAGTGGTTAAGAAAAGTCATAGCAAGGTCATGGAACGAATAATATGTCCCCCCAGGTAACTCTATATACCATTTCATGGCAGGACCTGTGAGGGTGCGTTGAAATAGTCTCAAACAAACAGAATCATCGTTCAAGGAATTCGAAGAGCACCAAAGATGGAAGGTCGTAAAAGGATCACTAGGATCTTCACTAGCCTTACCTTCAAACTTTCGAATGTCCGAAGGAAGTTTGGTAGGAACTACTGGCCATACCGGGTCATGAGATACAGGATCATTCGTCAATGTTGACAGATTGGGTAGATTAAAAGTGGCAAGGAAAGGGAGCCTAGGTTGAGCCAGTTGGTTCCATGCTCCCTGATAGGACTGGTTCGTATAATGTTGAATGCTATATACACCATGGCCTTGGCTAGTGGGATAATAACCTCCTCCCATTTGACTCATATAGGGTTGCATGTAAGGATTGTGATTTGGGGTACCTTGAGGCTAGGGTGATACAAAGCCATAATTAGGTGACTGATACAAGGGTTGATACCTGGACCCATAAGGTGTGTAGGTTTGTCCATAAGATGGTACGCAAGAAGGTCCATAAGAGGTTCCATAAACTAGGCCATGAGATGGTCCCCGGGAAGGTCCATAAGATGGTCCATGGGAAGATACATGTCTTGTTGATAGGTGAGAAGGCACATGCCCTTGTGACACAACGGTGCTATAAAATGTAGGATAGACATGGCTAGTAGTAGAACTCCGACCGGAAGGCCCACTAGAGTTAGAGGATGGATGCATGGTCAAAAATGAATTTGAAGGGATTGGTACAGAAGACGATGGAATATGTGAAGGAATATAACTCATTCCCCCAATATTCACATGTCTAGGTTCTGGTCCCTGAATAGGAACACTAGTACTAGGCCTAGGTTGTGTGTGTGAAGGAACCACCACCGCAGGGATGGAAGTTGTAATGTGACTAGAAATACCAAACCTCTCCGCATGGAAATGAATGGACGTGACCCCAAGCACAACACTAGGGTCAAAACCCGATCCGTCATGAGGTGCCAAACTGGTCTTGTGATTATCATACATGCCATACCTAATAGTTCCAGTGTTAGCAAATGCGTGGCGAGTCTCATTTCCCATAAGCCAATATCGACAATTAGTGTGTGTGGAATCTGTGAATCATGAAAAATATCCATGTGACGGCCCAACCGAATGATGACCAGACCCTACCAGAGTCTCGTATGTGCTAGTAGGTTCATCTTCCCATACACGATGAGGAAGATCAGGTATCTATGGAATATCGTGCTCGTGATCACCTATAATGTGTGAATCAAAGTGAGAATGAGTCTGTCAGGACTGTCTGGTTCTCTCTCCCAAATGAGGAGGAGACGTGTAAGGAAGAATCCCTACAAATGATGATAACGGTGAGGTGCCACACCCAAATCATAATGACACAATAAAAACAAAAGACTCGATCTAGCTATGAAACCCTAAGAAAAATAGCGTGCACAGAGGGCATACACCTAAGAAAATATAAATCCAAATCACAAGCAAACCAAGGGTAGGATAATTGAGCTCTCGAATTAAGCAAGTATGTCTTGCCTAGGAGAGGCTTGAGACTCCCATACATAACAAGTGAAGATTTGTAACCAATTATAGTGTCCCTCAGCTTCAACGCATATAGCGAATTTTTTGTCTGACCCCTACCTCGCTAGGACACCTGCCAAATAACCTCTTCAAATACCCCCTCGATAACCTAGGGAAGGAAACTAAGGTCACCTCAATATAAACAATGCTTAGGAGGACAGTCGTAGGTGGGATCTACCATATGGGTAGGGTAGAAAGGACCGAATATTGAAAGCACAACTGGTACCCCAAGGGTGCACCAATCAATGCCTCAAAGGCCCCCAGATACTAATACAATTATGGAAATATCTCTGGTGCTCACAGAAAGTGACCAGGGGTCATCCCAATCACAATCGCGTGCACTGCCTCGTGCTTAACTCCTGTGTAAGAGGAGCATCCTGAGAAACACTAATTATATCAAGGGTTTCACAATCTCACTTGGAAAGACACCTACTTGTTTTGTTTAGTGGTGTTGGAGAATTGACTCACAATGAACTATTTCAAGACCCTAAAACCTATTGTTGTTGATGCACCCTAGAAAATAAAAGAGTATAATTCATTTTATTAAGCATTGATTTTTAGTTGGCTGTGATTAATCAAAGGGTAAATGTTCATGCAACCAATGAAGTTATGACTTAGCAGTAAAGTAAAAATGCACACCTAACAAGCAATGCCAAATGCAATGTGTAGAATGCAGAACAGGGTATGCCACTACATGAGATGCAAAAATTTTCCTTCAAATGTAAGTGCAGTCATTTTTATATGAAAATATAAATATAATAACAGTAAGCAAACCTAATGCAAGTATCGTGCCAATGCAAAATGAAAGAGATGCATAACTATGCAAAAGCAAAAACATTTTTGTATTTTTTGTAATAAATGAGACATGTAAGCAAATAAATGACTCTGCAACCCCCAGACCTTGTAACTGCTCACAAACAGTAGCCAAGAAAGGCACTAAGGTAAAAGATACCTAATGCACTAATCTCAAAACAAAAAATGGATAAACGGATGACAAGAACAAAACTTAAAAAATAAACTAAAATCAGTCTCTGGTAAAAACAAAGGTTGTATACAGACTCCAGAAGCATCCAAGAAGACTCGGCAATCATCAAAAATAACCTAGCAACATTAATCCTCCCACTAAGGCTCAAAATCAAGGCATATGTGACTATTCTCAGTAAAAGAGCATATATACGAGACTATTCAAGGAAAACCCACGTGTATACACGGCTGTGAATACAAAACCCGTGTACAGGAAGAAAAAGGAAGAAAAATAGAGCAAATGGACAAGCTAAGACAAACTTTGCTTCTTCAGGACCCTACTGGGAAAACATGCCCCCAGACCCGGCACAAAAACAAAGAAATCAAGAGCAATTTAAGTACATTGAATACCAAAAACCTCCAAAGAGAAACAACTAGGAAACTCCCCAGTATGGTCTCCAATTCTGTTACGGAGAGAAACTTCCAATGGTTTGGTGTGTACCACAATAGACATATTTGACACTAGAAATCATTCTTTCCCAATATGAAAGAGAAACCAAACATATAACACTAAAGGATATCAAATCGTACCTTGTTCCGGACGATTGAAGTAGATCCCCATTGAGCTTTCCAATTCATGCGTGTATTAGTAATTCACTCTCAACAACATCGAACAAGACAAGCATGCTATATAATAGTGTGTTAGACCTACTCTAGCATATATATTCAATGATTCATAAACAATTAAACACATTCAGATTCAATATTCATATTCAATTGCACATAATTGGACGGGAAAATATATTTCTATTAATATAATCAAAGATTGCAATAGTGACAACCTCTGTCGGCACATCTAAGAACAAAAGAAACCAAGTCCTCCACCTGGGCCTCCACCACCTCAATCTTCCATCTCTCGATAGAAATCTCATAAGCAAAGGAAAGCTTGGGAATAACACAAAGTGCTCCAAAGGGACAAAGGGATGCAGACTCAAGTCTATGCAAATTGTGGCAACAATGGACTATAGTTTACTTGCTCTTCAATTCCTCCTCCTCAATGTATCCAAGGGGTTTTTTATATAGCACTCCAAGAGGGTAATGGAGGGCTGAATATGAGCATTCTCAAGGCATTTGGAAGGCCAAGATTCAATTTATTTGGACTCCTATGAGGAAAACTCCAAAAACATTTGGACTTATGCACACATGCCAGTGTACATGGGTTTGAGGTCAAAAGTCATGTGTACACGTGAGTATGGGATTAAAAGTCATGTACAACAATAAACAGGGGTTTTAAAGGGATGAACTTGGATCATCAAAGGATAATATGAGTCCATGGGGTCTAAAGAGTCTGCAGAGGGACAGGGAAGGCCATCAATATGTGATAAACCGTGTGTGGTAAAATCATCTATGACAATATGAAGATTGTTGGCCTCATCCAACAAGTTTTTAACTAGACTAACCAACTTCTCAGTCTTTCTCAATGTACTAGGAGGATTGTTTTTAAGCAGGTCTACGGTAGCCAAAAAATTCATCCCTATCTAATTGAAGTCCCTCAACATATGGATCAACAATATTAGTGGTTGTAAACATTATATCACCATCTACATGAAAGTTTGGTTCCTCTATCTTGTGAGGGGTATCAAATGAAGCAGGTGTTGTGCCATGATCTAGTACCGGGATTGAATGGGGTATCAAATGAAGCAGGTGTTACGCCATGATATAGTACTGGGATTGAATATCCTAATGGGAAATACAACCAATCTACTTTTATAGCATGATTGCAGATGTTGTCACTAATAGACCATGGGAAATCACATGCTATAAAATTTCCACGATACCAGGTGGCAAGGTATTTCTTATGACGATTGGTTTGAATCATCTCCCAATAGGAATTATATATGATCTCCTGAGGGAAACAATCATTGTCTGGAATTCTTTAATCTTTTTCCATTGAGGATTCAAGATACTTCTCTTTTCTATAGTTTTTCAAGTATTTATTTCATAATTTCTTTAAACAAATACATAGGTTTGACATTTTTCAAGACCACATATAATAACCAATCCATTCAACGAGCACATTTCTTCCTACGATCAGAGAGAAAGTTTGTATTTAGGTAATAATGGTACGATTCTAAATAATTATTGGTCTCTTGATTTGCATACGGGAAATCATGATAGCCTTTAACCCACATCCATGAAAGTAATAAAACAAGTTAGTGGAAATATATGATAATTATGAAACACTAAAGAAAAAACACAAGAAAGAGTATGTGCACTTACAAAACTTATCATCGGCAGCCCAATTCTTGTGGAAATAGTCCAAGAATTTCCCATCATCAACACATTCATTGAAAACTCTTTGTATTGCATCGGCCACATTATTGTTGGAAGAACACTTAATAATATAACCTAACTTATTGAACATCGCACTTTCCCTTCCTGGACTAGTGGCCAAATTATTCATGTTTTTTAGTCATGCCCTTCTTACATGCCAAACGCACAATATCACTTTGCACCATGTGATCCTCCTTCCATGTCCAATGTGTTTAAGTGTGACGTTTTCATAATAAATACAAGTTGAAATGAATAGTAAGGATAATGAATATACCTCAATGCAACAATCGCGGCCAACACATCATCAACCATGAAGGCATTGGGTTTCCAATTAGGATGGAGTTGGTAACACCTATTCATAAGCTGCTCCAACCAAAGAGCGATATATTTAGTTGTATTTCATGATGCAACAACACATGCAACCATCACCCCACTTTGTTGTCCATCAAACGCAACTAGTGTGTTTAGCTGGTACTTCCATACTCAAATAATACATGAAGTGAAAAACTTTATTTATTAAAGAAATTGAATGGATACATATTAGATGATCATATTAAAAAAACCATGAAAAACACACATACCCCATATTTATTTTTATTGAATGTTGAATCCATGGCTATTAATCCATTATGATATAGCTTGACCAATGTCTCCTACATCCATTTCGTTTGGAATCCAATTATAAAAAGAACATCTACACCATTGGGATTTTGGTATAAGAAAAAATCCTCTTTATGTTTTGGGTACCAAATATTCACACTCATCTCATATTTTTAATGGAGTTGATATTTTCCTTTGCGCAAACGATGGTAGATGTTTACGAAAAAATTTCTACTCAAGAAGAAGTCCCTATCATGAGTTGTCACATCCAACTTAACATGTTTCTTGATGTGCATTTTGACAACCGAGTCAACTAGCACATCAAAAAACAATTTCCTACATAGGAGATTATGTGCCTTGAAAGCTTAGTGTTATGAAAAGACTTGGTCTCGCCTGAAGTGTCATGCATACCATGACAAGTACGTCCTTGTTTGTCTTCATGCTCATATAGATTATATGTCAATATTGCAGCCTTGGGATTTTGAACCATAACCTTGACAATAAAATGACCTTGGCATCCCTTGTTCTTGGAAAATGAGGCCCTACGCTTAGCTGGTTGTTCTCCTCTTTTGTCCTCTGGACCATATAGACATGCATGACTACATACACAAAATTTCAAATGTCATTGCATACAACAAATTATAAATGCAATATCATTAATAACATATAGATAATGCATTCTTGAGATACTTACACTTCATAACTCAATGAAGCAGTATCCTTTTGCCCTGGTTCTTTATTTTTCATCGGATGAAACTACATGGAGCATTGGGGTTTATTTCTCCCCCCTAATGAAGTCAGAAACTCTATGGGACAGGATTTTGGAAGCACAATCAAAGCTTCCATTTGTTTAATTAATTTTTGACCATACAAGATCTTTGGTGAAAATGGTGATGATGTGTTTAGGAGGCTTGGATTTCAAGTCCCATGATAACCTTCCATTTTCCTTTCTTTCCCATTTTGTGTAAATGCCTAGAAACAATGTGAAAACACATTAAGGAAAAAAAACTTGTTATTTTTAAATACATTGTCGCAATTTAAATGACATGGAAGGCTGTATGAACCATTGTTTCTCTTTGAAATGTTATATTTCCCCTTAATCCAATATATTCTCTATTAATTCATAGATATTTTATTTGGTGTTTTCCCTGTAATTGATTACAACAAGCCTTAATACATTTGGAAATATTTATAATTCTTAGATGTGACTAAACTGCACATTGACCTAGTGATTTGTATCTTCATTGAGAGGATATATTGGTTGGTTCTCTAACACTATATAACTTCAATTTGTATTAGTTTCCCAAATCTTCAGTTTCCTTCAAAGATATTTTTGAGTAAAACTTGGAAAATAACTAAAGAGAAATTGGTATCCATTTGTTTTATTGAAACTCAATTGATTCGTTCACTTGAGTAGTCAAATATCATGCTGACTTATTTTCTTACACATGGACTAGGTTCACACATGTCCATACTAAAATCATGAACTAGATAAAAATTCTCTTTGGACTCAAAGTGATGATGCTGGAAATGGTTATCAATGTATCCGTATAGTGGATAACACAAACCTGAATTTGGATGCAAACCATGCTGATCCAGAAAGTGGAGGAATACAAGATGGAACACACCTTATTCTTTTTAAGTGGAAGAAACAATAAAACCAGAAGTGGAATATATTTCCCATTTGTAAGTAAATCCTTTGCATACAAGTAGAATTGTTTGATACTTATTGGTTCTCCTAAGTTTAACGGTGGGAACACTTGCAAAGTAGGTACTCCTAAGTCCTGAAATTCGAATTGGAAGTACTACAAATTTTTCCACACCCGAATATGAATTCAAATGCATGCAATATAGCTTGCTTAGCCAAGGATGCTCCTGCATCAATTCATTGTACTCACTCTATAGTCTGGTTACAAATTAGAAAGTGGCAAACAAGATTAGACTATGCATCTCTCGATTGAATCTAGTGCTTCTTCTTCTTCTTCTTGATAAGGAAAGGTGGGTTATTTATGTTAATTTTAGAGTCACAATATTATTATTCTCTGTGGGTCTTTTACATAGGGGAGACATGGTATTCCATTAACTAGATTAAAGAGTTAAAGGTTTCCTAGTTAGGTGGTAAAATAATCTTAAAATGTCCCTAAGATGGTGACATGGTGGCCAAACATTTTTTAATTGTAAAATGATGATCAATTAGCCTGTTTTGGTGTGTCATTCTGCTGACGATACATGTATTTTTATTCCCGACTAGAACAAAATTATACAATTACTTTTATTGTACAAAATTAATAAAATGTTTCACCATCATAAGGATGTCAATGTTCCCGAAGAAATTGTTTATATTTATTGTGAATCCAATCTAGAATACTACTTAATAGAAAATGAATATGATGTGGTGCTTGCACCTAGAGATGAATCCAATCCCTATCAGGTAAATAACATTGTCTTTTGTAGTCCTTCATTGAATTCTAATTTACCAATTCTTTTGCATGTTCTGTGTGCATAGCTTATGATAAATTGAACAAGTAATTTCATGAATGAAAGAATATATGTGTATCAACTTTATTCAAGTTTACTGGACATTGTAGAAATGTATCATGGATGCTACTTGGGGAATAAAGGTGAAAGATAGAGAGAGTTTCCCATCATTTTCCTTAGTAAACAAGGCCACACGTCAGGCTCTAAATCCTAGGAAGGAAGAGAAAGAGAAGGTATGATAATCCCAATCCTTAATACATTGCCAAATATTTGTAATTCTTAGATGTGGCTAAACCACACATTGACCTAGTGCTTTGTATCTCTGTTGAGAGGATATACTAGCTGGTTCTCTAACACTATATAGCTTGAATTTGTAGTAGTTTCCCAAATAAGTTATAATTTTATCATTTCAAAAAAACAATGTGCAACCAGTAGCATTATATATCTATTGAATGGTTGATTTTAAGGTTAATGGTAGGAACAATGTGGGTTTTTAAGTCAATGATTGTATTTTTAACCTTGAAATAGAAAACAATACTATGAGTAGCATCGCTTTTTTATTTGAAGGCTGATTCTTGTGTTTTTGACACAAAAATGGATTTTTAGGGCTAGAATTCTCGTTGTGAGTATAGAGTTCACATGAGGTTGTATAATGTATTGGTAGAGTTCCTATCAAGCAAAGTTCCAGTCGAGAAAAGTTCCATTCAAGGTAGAGTTGCTTTTGAGCAGAGTTCTAGTTAGGGAAAAGTTCATGCCAGGTAAAGTTCTAGTCAGGGGAAAGTTGTTATAGGGAAAATTTCCATCCAAGGAAGAGTTCTAGTTAGGGAAAAGTTCATGTCAAGAAAAAATCCTCTCAAGACAAATTTTAGCCAAGGAATAGTTCTTATTGGGAAAAGCTCTTGTCTTGAAGAGGTTCTAGTTCCTATCGAACATACTTCTTATTGGGAAAAGTTCCAGTTAAGGAAGGGTTTAGAGCATATTCCCTAAGGAATAGTTCTAGTCAGGGAAAATTTCCTTTTCAATAGAGTTCCTATCAGGGTAGAGTTCCTTCCAGGAAAATCTCCTGTCAGGAAGAGTTCCTTCCCAGTAGGAACTTTTCCCAGTAGCAACTCTTCCATAAATGGAACTCTACGCTAACAATAACTATGCCTCGACAAGCACTCTACCCTGAATAGAACTCTACCCTATGAACTCTTCTATGAACTCTTCCATGGTTGGAACTTTTCTCAGTAGAAACTCTTCTCGGTAGGAACGCTTCCCAGTAGGAACTCTACACTGACTGGAACTTTTCTTGACAGGAACTTTTCTCGATGGGAAGTGTACCCTGGAAAGAACTTTGCCTCACTAGGAAATTTTTCCTAACTAGAACTCTAACTTGACTAGAAATCTACCATTTCTGGAACTCTACTTGACAGGAAATCTGACCTGATTGGAACTTTAACTTGATTGTAACTTTTCTTGACAGGAACTTTTCCCAATAGGAACTTTGGCATGACTAGAAATATTCGTTGAAAGAACTCTACCCTAGTAGGAACTTTTCCTTGATTTAAAATCTACCCCAATAGGAACTTTGCTCGATAGGAAATTTTACTTGAATACAAATTTACTCGACATTCCTAGTAAGAACTCTTCCCCAATAACCCTGACAAGAGCTTTACCTTGGCATCCCTGACATTCATATTTCTTATGCCAAAGGTAATTATGAATAGTTGATGACAATGTTGATAATCATGATGATGATGATGAAGATGATGATGACTGCGATTATGATGATGTCAATTATGATTATGATGATAATGACAATCTATATGATGACAACGATAATGGATATCATGACAATGACAATGATGATGATGATGTGACAATGACAATGATGATGCCAATGAAATTGGTGAATCTTTCCAATTCTTAAAATGCAATCATTGTCATCATCATCATCATTATCTTTATCATTGTCATATAGGTCATCATCATCATCATTATCGTCATCTAGGTCATCATCATCAACAATGACATGAATGATGACAACAATGATGATGACGATGAAAATGACAATGATGTTAGTTGCAGTGGTGGTGTTGATAATGATGTTGATATGATTATGTGATTATTATGACAATGATGATGATGACAATGAATATTCCACTAACGATAATGAAAATGATCATGTTGACAATGAATATGATGATGATGTAAGTTCAACACATTTGGGAAAACAAATTGCACTAAAATGAAATGGTAAATCTAGCGCAAATTCTAGCTTTGTTTTTGTGAATATACAGTAAAAAGTAGAGCATGGTAGGAAAACATCTGTTGATTTGTCATATCTTTTTCTGGGCATAATGATATCATTTGTCGAGCAGATTTCCTCTTGAGCAGAGTTCCAATTAGGAAAGTTTTCCTATATGAAAGCACTTCGATCTCATGTATGGAAGCACTTCCACATATGCACTTTTCATATATGCACTTACATATATTTTATTATGTATATGCGCATATATGGAAGTGATTTTGGATATGAACTTCCATATGTGCACCTTTTGGGTGTATATGTGAATATGGGTGTTTATTTGGTGAGAATTGGAAGGAAGAAGTTCTAGTAGGAGTTTTTCATTTGAAAATTTGAATTTTTTTTGTCGTACCTCTTTTTTTTTTACCAAAAATATAAAAGTTAAAGTTAATAGAGGCCTTAAAATTCATGTGCGGGACTTTCCTACCGTGAACATTTTGCAATGATTACATTTTTCTAAGTGTGTTTTCAACCAAACATTGTTTCGGCCAAACTATTGTTTAGTAAAAAGAATAGTTTACATATATTTTTCTCCCTTTCCATCCCGTTTCTACAGTTCTTCCACCCTCCTTCTATATAATCCCACATTCAACACCATGCTATAATTATACATTCTAGGATTCCATTTTTTCCACCCTGCCATAATTTTTTTTTCCTCCTGCCATTCTTGGCATCATGTTGTTGGAGAAAGTTTACCACCATACACACTCATTTTGGTCAATTTGTCCTAGTTAAACTACTATCCTAAGTTTTATTTACTTAATTGACATCAGAGGAGCATTGTATGACATCATCATGAGCACACCCATGCCTAACTTCAGTCAAGGAGGCTAACTAAGCCTTCTCCTACATTCGGGGAGGCTAACTGGAGCACTCCGGGGGTGATATGAGAGACATAAATGCCCCATATTTCTAACTAATGGTTACAATCAGTTAAATAGATAAGTGAAGGTGCCTTCCTTCATTAAATTTATTATTTAATCATTATTTAATGAAATAGAGTCAACAGGGGTGCCTCCAACCACTTCTGATGGTCAGTTACACTTCAGTTAACCTAATCGAGGTTCATTGGAGTCATTGATGCGCTGCCACTTGTTGGATGGCTTGCAGTGACATGTGTCTGAGATAATTTCAGTTAGAATCAGTCATTTATTGTACTCTGAATTTAGTTAGGGATTAGTTGAGTCAATTAGGGTTTTGATCAGTGGTTAACTTCAGTGTTGACTATGGCTCACATTCAATTAAGCTAGACTCACTCATTCAATTAAAATGACCTCCTTGGGAATTCAAATTGTCTTGGAATTCATGCTTTTGGCATGATCATTGTATTGTATCATCATTCTTTCATTTGATTATACAAAGCTACTGCTTCCATTGCAGCACCATTTTGCCAATTTTATGCATATTTGTCTAAATTCTTTGTGAGACTGTGTTTTCAGTTCCTATTCCATTGTGAAAAATTAATATGGTATTAGAGCTCATGATGAAATGAAGCTCAGATCTCTCAAAAACAAGGTTTTTGACAGACCTTGCATGAAAAATTAAGCAAATCTCAAAAATTCCAGCACTGCACCAGAAGCCAAGGCTTACCACTTAACAACCCAAGTAAGGAAATTGTTGATCAAGCTTGCTTGATTGACTATGCTTGGTGTGATGAAAGACTAAAATGTGCAGGTTGTTCAACCTTACGGTGCCCCTTTTGTTGTGATTTTCAGGTTTTTAACAGGTGAAAGCATTCGCTCCAGCAGATTCAAATGGCTTCTTCTGTAGAACTCTTGACTCCGTTTAATTTCCACTCAAGGAAAGGAGACATGGATATCCAACTACGTGCCAGAGGACTCTACAGGGTCACTATGGATACTGAAGAAGAGCCTTCTTCTATGACATACAAAGCTAGATTCTTGAACAAGAAAGATGAAGTATTCAGATTCTTGTGCCTCTCTGTTTCCCAGGATCTTCTTTTCCATCTCTCAGGATTGAAGACTCCAAAGAAAATCTGGGACAAATTGGAAACCCTGTATGGAAATCAGGATGATTTGAGAGTACACTAGCTTGAGAATGAGTTGATGTCTCTCCATCCTTCTAATTTCAAGACCTTGAATGACTTTTCCACAAAGTTCAAGCACATTGTCTTACTGTTGAAGCAATGCAAAGTGGAGAAGGAGGATGATCAGCTCATCCTCACTACACTCTCCAAACTTGGAGCTAATAAGTCATTTTTTGTCTCTACATTTCATGTGGGGAAGCTCACAACCCCTGGATGGAAGATTCCTTCACTCAATTCCTTCATTGAGTCCCTAACAAGTGAACATGAGAAGATCGTCTAGATGGGGGTCATCAGATCCTCCCATGATCAAGCCCTCCATGTCTCGGGGCCCAAATATATGAAGGGTAAAGGAAATAAGCAGAAGAATCCAAAAACTAAATTCGAAGCTCCTAAGCCTAAAGTTGAAAACCAGCAGCATGATGAGTCTTCTGACTCAAAGAAGAATAAAGGAAAAGGGAATCATGGAAAGGAAAAAGTCAATTGTTCATACTACAGGAATGGATTCCACCCTGAACATGCTTGCATGAAGAAGAAGCTTGATAAAGCTACCTCTCTCCTTGAGAGAAATCACATCAATCTTTTGGAAATCTTTCGAAGGAGAGATCAACAAGATCGGGAACCACAGCATGAAAGAGGTCATTCCCTCATGGAATCACCTACAAATATAATTCAAGGATGGTGGAAAAAGGTTTCTCCCAGGTCGAAGGTGTGGACTACCATGAGACTTTTGCACCGGGTGCAAAAATGGACTCCATCCGCCTAGTTTTGGCAATTTCAGCATCTAAGCACTGGGAAGTGCATCATGTGGATGTTAAGTCAGCCTTTCTGCATGGAGATATTCATGAGGAGATATACATGAAGTAGCATGAGGGCTACATCTCTGATCCATATTTTGTTTGCAAGCTAAAGAAGTCACTATACGGGTTAAAACATGCCCCAAGAGAGTGGTATTCCAAGATGGATGCCTTCTTTCTCTCGCAAAAATTCCAAAGGTGTATATCAGATCCAAATGTGTATATACAGTAGTATGATGGTAATTTTATTTTTATTATTTTATATTTTGATGACATACTGATCATAGGTAACACAGTTTCTTCTATTTCAGTCATCGAAACTGCTCTCCACAATGCATTTGAAATGAGCGATTTGGGGCACTTAAAACAATTTTTGGGGCTCGAAATTGAGCAAAATTATGATGGGATAATGGTCACTCAGTACAAATACATATAAAACATGTTAGTAAAGTTTAACATGGCTGAATGTAGTCCTGCACCATTCCCTTTCCTTTCAGGGATCAGCCTTGAAGAAGGAAAAAACACACCTCCGATGGACTGCACTATTTATCGACAGCTGATTGGTAGCTTGTTATACTTGACTCATTCTCGGCCTGATATCTGTTATGCCATGAATGTTGTATCAGGATACATGCATCAGCCCCATGATTTTCATTGGAAGGTAGCCAAGAGGATTCTCCAGTACATTTAGGGAACGAGGACCTACGACATTCACTATGCTGCAGACCTCGAGCTAGAGCTGGTTGGACACATAGATTCCGATTGGGAGGGTGATTCTATTGATCAAAAGTCACTTCTGGATATGTATTCATGTTTGGTGGTGGCCCCATTTTCTGGTCTAGCAAAAAGTAGGCTGCCATAGCATTGTCTTCAGCAGAGGCCGAGTATCGAGGAGCAGTGAATGCTTGCATCCAAGCTGTTTGGTTGCAAGGTAATCTTTCAGAGTTTGATCTTGGTAGTACTTTGTCCAATGTCCTATTTTGTGACAATTAAAGAGCTATTAAGATATCCATAGATCTAGTTACCAGGTAGAGGACCAAGCATGTAGAGATACACATGCACTATATCAGGGAGCTAGTGCATGACAGGACCATCATTCTGCAATACTCCCCGACTGATGAGCATATTGCAGACATCTTCACCAAGAGATTTTCAGAAAAGAAGTTCACTTAACTCCATTCACTGTTGGGGGTGATTTCATCAAGGTGATCCAACTACTTTCAGTGTTTAGCTTGAGGGGGTGTTTTTCCCACTGGGTTTTCCCTCTTTTCCTCACTTAGTTTGTTTTGAGAATTGTTTTAAGTCTTAGTATTGTACAGGGTGACCTATGGCCTTTGTTTCTAGGGCCCTAGCATTCTTATGCACTTTATGTTTTCTACTCCTCCTGAGTATAGCTTAAGGGGGGGTGTTGGAGACATTTACCACCACACACACTCATTTTGGTCAATGTGGCCTAGTTAAACCACTATCCTAAGTTTTATTGACTTAATTGACATCAGAGGAGCACTGTATGACATCACCATGAGCACACCCATGCCTACCTTCAGTCAAGGAGGCTAACTAAGCCTTCTCCTACATTCAGGGAGGCTAATCGGAGCACTCTAAGGGTGATCTAAGTGTCATAAATTCCGCATATTGCTAACTGATGCTTACAATTAGTTAAAAAGAGTAGTGAAGGTTCCTTCCTTCATTAAATTGATTATTTAATGAATTGGAGTCAACAGGGGCGCCTTCAACCACTTCTGATGGTCAGTTACACTTCAGTTAACCTCATCGAGGTTCATTGGAGTCACTGATGCGCTACCACTTGTTGGTTGGCTTGCAGTGATATGTGTCAGAGCTACTTTCAATTGGACTCAGTCATTTATTGCACTTTGACTTCAGTTAGGGCTCAGTTGAGTTAATTAGGGTTTTGATCAATGGTTAACTTGAGTGTTGAATGTGGCTTACATTCAGTTAAGTTAGACTCACTCATTCAATTCGAATGACCTCCTTGGGAATTCGAATTGTCTTGGTATTCATGCTTCCGGCATGATCATTGTATTGTATCATCATTATTTCATTTGATTATATAGAGCTGCTACTTCCATTGCAGCACCATTTTGCAAATTTTATGCATATTTGTCTGAATTCTTTGTCAGACTGTGTTTTCAGTTCCTAGACCACTGTGACAAATTAATACATGTGTGTTTTAGGATATTCACTCATTTTATTCTAGTCGTACATTCATACATACATATTTTTTGCACTTGGGAATTATGCGGGCATGTTTATTATGGTCGTGGTCGATATCCTATGGATATTATTTAGTAGTGGACGTGTTGGTACATTCTTAGTTATATATGACTATTTATATTTTTTTGTTGTATGTTCCTAGCTCTATATGGCTATGTGTGTGTTGTTTTGTTCATTTGTAAATTCTGAGCTGTACATGTTCTTAGCTCTATATAATTATGTACGGTTTGTATTCTATAATTTTCTATGTCCATCATCCTATTTTTCTTGCACATGCCCTTTGCGATTTCTAGTTTGGTTAAGAACGCTTTTCTGTGAACGGAATTTGTTGAATTAAAATATAATATTGTAGAAATATTATTATTCATCCGCATTTGCGATTGTTGATTGTTTAAAAAATACTTTTTATGAAAGGAATTTGTTGAAATGAAATTTACCATGGTATAAATGAAAGGAACCTTGAAAACAATATTTTTTTCCTATTTTCGAAGATGGTCCATAAAAAATAGTTTAGTAATTTTTTAAAAAACCCATTGAACTAGTCTTTAGCTACCTTAGTTTTTAGGAGTTGTTTATTGATATGGAAACAAAAATACAACCATATTCACTAAGGAAAATGTATAACATTATCTGTAAATATGGAGTACCTTATACCAAAAACAAGGGATCTCATACATAAATATGGTGTTTGCAGGTTCATGTCCTAAATATATATATTATTAATCAAAATATTATCATTATTATAATAAGAATCCAATGAGTTTGGGGCTATCTTCTAGGTTCGAAACTCAACCTTTACCTTAATTGCCCCAAAACATTTCTCTAATTTTCCACAACTAATATCAGAAGAGAAAGGTGCATTTGTTGCGAGACACCAAATATTTTATTATACAACGATTATCTAAGTAATCATTTGTAACAAATATAAATGTTATAAATATTAACATTTAATACTAAGTAGGCTAATTAGGGTAATTAATTAATTACTCAAGAGGTGACTTGAAAAGTCACCCCTCTTACCACCTAGGGTATAAAATACTCGACAGTAATTCTTGTAAAACATCTTTTTATCTGTCCAATTATCAATATATATTTTTCCTATTAATGGCTTATCAAATATTCCAAGTGTTCCAGTAATATTGATTGTGTGAAGCAAATAGATATTCACTTCATCATTGCTAGGAAAAGTTCCTCTTGGAGAATAATTCCTACTGAGAAACGTTCCTGATAGGGTATGGTTGTTGTGGCAAAGTTCCTACCAAGCATGTCGAGAAAATTTATAGTCAAGGAAAATTTACTGTCGGGTAAATTTCCTATTAGGGTAGATTTCCAATCAAGGTAAAGTTCCTACCAAGGCAGAGTTCCTGTCGAGGAAACGTTCTTAACAGGAAGAGTTCCAGTCATGGTAGAGTTCCTATCAGCAAAATATCCTATCATTAAAAGTTCCCTTCATAGTAGAGTTCTTGTCAAGCATATTTCCATTCATACTAGAGTTCCAGTCAGGGAAAAGTTCCCACCGAGGTAGAGTTCCCACCAGGGTATAGTTTTGGTCGACCAAAGTTCATGTCGGTTAAGATTATAGTCAGGGAAGAGTTACTAATGGGAAAAAGTTCCAGTCAGGGAACAGTTCAAGGAATAGTTCCTAGGGTAGAGTTTTAGTTAGGGCAGAGTTCGTATTGGGGTAGAGTTCCAACTGAGGCAGAGTTATTTCCAAGCAAAGTTCTTTCCAGGTAGAAATTCTTCCTGATAGGAAATTTTCCTGACAAGAATACTTCCTCGGATGGAACTCTACCCTGATAAGAGCTTAGTCGAGTAAGAACTTTTCCCTAATTGGAACCCTCCCTAAATCGAAATTTTCCCAATAGGAACTCTTCTCGGTAGGAAATAGAAACTCTTCCTGAAAAGAACTTTGCCAAGTGGGAACTCTTCCTTGATTGGAACTTTTCCCAACAGGAACTTTTCCTTGACTAGAACTCTACCCTAAAAACTCTACCCTGAACTCTTCCTTGACTAGATATTTCCCTGATAGGAACTCTACCTTGACTGGAACTTTGCTTAGTAAGAACTATGCCTTGTAAAGAATTCTTCCTCTGTAAGAACTTTTCCTTGACTGGAACTCTTCCTTGACTAGAACGCTTCCCTAACAGAAACTTTTCCCAGACTGAAACTCTGCTCATTAGGTACTCTACCTTGATTGAAACTCTTCCCTAACTAAAACTTGTCTCGATAATATTTTTGCGCTGAATAGAACTCTTCCCCGACAAATGATATCATTGTTCCTGAAAAATGATATCACAAATCGATATATGTTTGTGTACCATGTTCTAATTTTTAGTATATAATAGAGAAATTGTGTAACACCCCTATTTTGACCCCGTTTGCATGATGTATATATTGTAATTAATCATGGTGAGAAGCTAAAGGAAAAATCCCCACCATCGATTTGGTTGTGTATGTTTCGGCAATGGGGATGGTTGCCGATGGTATATCGTGCTATTTGGCACATCATAGTTTGGCATCATGTAAACATGCACATCAAATAAAATAAACCACAACTAGCTACGGTAGTGCAACGTTAAAGATGAAAAGGGCATGATTCCAAAGGATAAGGGGTGGGGGATGTCGAACCTTGGTCTATGGGGGGGAAAACCCATGTGTTACACCTTGTTTGAATTGTCATCTTCCCTTGTCAACCTCTTTATTGTTTTTGTTGAGGTAGTTGGGGCAGTTATGGTGGGTAGTGGAGTGTGGTGAGCTGTCAGCCCTTGCCCATGCGCACACTCCACCAGCAGACAGAAACACCCCCCACTCTTCCATGACTCTCTCCCTCCACTGCTAGGCGTTCTTGCCGTTGTCTGTTCATCTTCCTCATGCCTAGTCCTCACCTTCATGATCATGGTCTGTTCGTTCTCCCCATGGTTAGTTCTTCCACACACAAAGTGGAAGTTTGTTCATCTGCATGCATAGGGGAGTTGTTCACGCTCACAAAGGGACGCGTAGGCGAAGGTCAGTTCGTTTTCCTCATGGGCTGATTTGTGGGTTCTGCGTTGTTGCTGCTCACGTAGCAGGCTAGGAGCTGTTTGGCCACTATCACCCACGATTTTTCCTGTGGAGATCCATCCTCTATGCTCAGGGACTGTGTTGCAGCCTGTGTAAGTCTTTTCCGCTGCTTAGTTGTCAAGGACGGACTGTTGTCTTCCTCATGCTGTGATTTCTGTTTGTTGAGTGCACATTTTGTTACATTTGGGTTCTGGTGCAAGTTGCTCTCATGCACAGAGTGTTTGGGTCGTTTTCCCATGTTGTGAGCCGTGCTCACTGATTACGTTGTGGGAATGTTTTCTTCCCGACGTTTTGTTGGCTATTGATTGCCACATCTGTGTTTGAGTTTCCCATGCCTATGCTGGGAGTTCTGTTTCTTATCCATTGTGGACTATGTAAAGTTGCCACCGTTTTTTATTGTGAAGCTGGGTTGCTGAGGTACCCTGGTTTTGGGTGTTGTTGTGGAGTTGTTTTGGCCATGCTAGGGCCAAGAAAAAATCTGAATTTCCCTATGGGCTTGAGCTGTGTTTCATCTTCTATTTGGGACCATCCCCGGTTGTCTTGCCTTCATCATAGAGCCGTGAGTGGGTTGTTTGCTGCAGGATGCAGTGGGTGGTCTTCAGACTGTTGAGAGTGGGATTAGAAGCTGGGTATGCATGAGAAGACTGGTGTTGAGGCCACCAGCTTGGCATTTATCCTATCCTAGCTCCTTGAAAACCTGGTGAACCCTATGGTGTGGGTTTGGCTGTGTGTTGGCAAACCTTGGCTATGTGTAAGCCTGCATTGACCCTTATTCCTTAACGAATCATGCCCAGCTCGGGGGTGGCAGTGTTGCTGAGAGATTGATGAGCACGCTAGCCTATGGTTGGGTGGAACATTGCAGCGACGTAGCTGGTTGCGGGGCAAGTTCTCCATTAAAAGATAAGTACTTCTGATTGTTTCATCTCTACAAATTATATGGATGTCAAATGAATTATGATGAACATGTTAAATCCTGGAATGTATGTTTGCTTCCACTGTATGATTGAGGAATTATGCATCTTTGTATAATGGATTATGCATCTGGTTATCTAGCATGCATTATGATTAAGCTTTTAATTTCAGCATTTGATGTATGTCCATGTTCTTGGGGCTGTTTCCCTAGTTGTTTGTGGTGTTTGTCGTGTCCTCTTCGCCGGTCGAAGGGTCAGGGATGTGATAGAGTGGTATCAGAGCTCATATTGCAGCATGGGCCTAAATGGACCACCAAGATGCAGTGACAGAAGTAGAATTTCCTTCTGCCCAGCAAAGATCAGAAGTGATGACAGCAAAAATTCAAAAAAATTGTCTAAGTGTTGAACAGTCGGAAGAGCTAGTGAGAAGCTCCTCCAATACGTCGAAAGGTGTAGTCGAAAGGCCATTCGATGAGGTGCAGCAGTGGGAAAATAATTTTGTTGAAAAATTGTCTAAGTGTCCGAACAGTCAGAAGAATTATCGGAATTGACTTTCGATGTAGCGGAAGAGTTAGCGGAATGGACTTCCGATGTGGCGGAAGAGCGAGGTAGAAGCACGCCCGACAGGAACAGTTGGAAGGAAAATCACGGAACTATTCTAAGTGCTTTGAGGTCCGTGGGAAGAAATTAGTTGATCAAGCGCCCACCGTTGTGGATGGAGAAACAGCTAAGCCTCCAACGGGTAAGGCCTCTGATAGCTGACGTCGTAAGGAAAGAAGTTTAAAATTTTTCTAAGGCAGAAATCGTCAGTTATCGGAAGAAGGAAGTTCTTCGTGCATCCGCCATTGCGGAAGTCAAAGGCACTAGTCTCTCGATGTCAAAAGACCGTCGATGCCGTGAAAGAATTTTTAAAATTCTTCTAAGTAAAGAATTTGTCGGCTATCGGCGGAAAATAGTCGATCGAGCGTCCGCCATTGTGGAAGCCAAAGGAACTAACCTGCCAATGGGAAATAGACGTTGGGTCACCAACACCGCAGAAGAATTTAGCAGTTGTCTGTCCACCGTTGCAGCTAACGAATGGACTAAAAATACGATGCAGCCATGTTGTTAGTGGATCCGATTGCTGACAGTCTAAAAGTGGTGAAAATTGGTTTAAGTGTTGAAATCATCAGTAGAAAATAGTGGATCAAGCATCCGCCGTTGTGGATGGAAAAACAACTACGCATCCGATGGTTAAGGCCTTCGACCACCGACGCTAGCAAGAAAGATTAAAATTTTCTAAGGCCCAAAAAAATTTCGACTATCGGAAGAAGATAGTTGTTTCGTGCGTCGTCGTTGTGGAAGTCTAGATCACTAGACTTCCAATGTGGAAATCCCGCTGATGTCGATCGAGTCATGCCACAGTAGATTTGGCCGCCGATCGGAAGGAGATAGAGGGTGATGAGCCGTCGTTGTGGCTATTGATGAAACTTCCTCGCCGACGAAATAGAAGATGAAGTTGCGGATGCAGCGGAAGAAAAGAAGAGAAGTTTTGGAGGAAAAAGTTGAAGTTGGAGCCGTAGTTTCAGCAGAGATCTTCCAAAGATCGCCGAAATGTCGGAAGAGGATAGTTGTTTGAACATCCGATGTGGTGAGAAGAAGAAGGAGAAAAAAATTAAAAATTGAAAATTTTTCTAAGTATAGAAAATGCCGGAAAACTTTAGAAGATCGGACCGCCGACACGTCGGAGAAAATTAGAGGATCGATCCGTCGATACGCCGGAAGCCAAAGGAAGATCGGCCTGAAACGTCGGAAAAATTTAGTTGATCAGACCGCCGATGAATTCAGATAAAGGATGAAGATTGGACTGCCGTAGTGTCGGAAGCTTAAAGAACTAGCCGTCTGACAAGTTAGAAGATCCGATTTCTGATGAGCAGTGGAGAAGCTAGTGGTTTGGGGATCCGAAATGGCGGAGGATGTTAGTTGTTTAGGGATCCGAAACGATGGAAGAAGTTAGCTATTTTGACAGCCGAAACGTCGGACAGATAGTCGAAGTGAGATCCGATTCTGCAAGGGGAAATTCTGAGTTTTCAAGTGGGATTTTTCAGAATATTTTAGGGGTTTTTCAGTGATATTCTCAGTAGTCTTTCAGTAGCTTCAAGGCTGAAAGGTAGAAGAAAAATCCCAGGTGGCTGAAGTTGGCACCCAGTCCAAGTGCAGTGGTGTGTAAAATGCTGAGATTTGGTGGGAAGTATTCATTTTTAGAAGGGGTGTGGTTTTCACACCCAAGGTCAGAATGAAGCATGTGGATAGGCATTGGAAAGCTTATCCAGTAGGGAACAAGGGTAAGTTTCCAGAATCTGAGCATGAAGTAGCAAGTGCTAATGACGGTCGCTTCTATCAAATGGAAAAATCTGGAAAGTTGCATGCCAGAGGTAGCAAGGACTATGAAGGCTAACCAGTTGTTGTGTGGAAGAGGAATTCCATGCAAAGATGAAAGACTTGAAAAGGGAAGTTTTCCTTAAAACCCTATCTTGATAACTATGTTACATTTCCTAAGTTTTATAGCTGAAATGTATGAGGATATGTTTTGCATGCATAGAATATTGGGAATTATATATTTATAATAAACCACTAATGATAATCATTTCTTTGATGTTGGCATTAGTGGCAAAACCAACGATGACATGGACCCGGATGAATATGTTGTTGATGCTGACAATTGTGACCAACAACCCTATGAAGAAAGGGATAAGGAAACAAGTTTATAGCAAAAGTTGGTGAGCAAATTCTGCAATCTCCTGCAAAGGACCAACCAAATTGGTCATGCCAAGGGTGTAAATAGAACCCATGCAGGTAAGAGTTTTATTATGACAAATTCCATGGATTGGTTAAGGTAAGAGACCTCATACCATGTGGATGTTTGAATATAGAAAGGTGTCATTCCTGTATATGTTGATTGAGCTTAGTAGCCCAAGGAAAGTAAGTATAGGTGCAAATGTTGTGATGCATTGCATGAATGCATTGAGATGAGTGCATGTGATATTGTGAATAACTAACGACTGAAATGGTGAATTGATGACAATTCAGGAACCATTTCAAAGGTTGTTATGAATGCAGGATAGTCATGATCAATTGGATGCCAGAAATGCTCTATGGAAGAGCAAGGTGGTATGAATGATATGCTTGTGAAGTAAGGAGTATCTAAACATTTCATTTAATTGCATGAATGATGTGACTATGCCTTGCAAATGTTAGTATGATGATGATTGCGTGAAGTAAATGAGTTTTGGTAAGATTGATATGATTAAAAGCTGGAAGTATTTGAATTTTATAAATTTTGAAAATGCTTCAGTGATGGTTGTAGCAATGAGAAGGTTATATGCGTCCAGAATTACCAGTGTTTGGTTGATTGAAGCTCATGTTTCAGGTAGATTATTTCAAGCATCGCAGTGAGAGGTAAGACCCTGACCAATGCCAGAATATACCATGTGAAAGAGCCAAACTTTATGAGAAGAGTCTCATGATTGTGAAAATAGTTGGTATGCATAATGGGTTGTTAAATTTGAATTGTGAATTTTGGATTTAAGAATTGCTGACGACTACTAATCACTATTGGCTTGTATAAGATTGTGTCAGGAGGATGCATGGTAAGTGGGTATTCATGTTATGTTAGTAAGCATAAAATTATAATGGGAATAGTAGTGCTGCTTACAAGAGATCCACAATTGAGCAAATTAATTCTGTAGTAGACAGAATTGCAATTTCCTATTGAATTTGATTACTAATGTCATTGTTTGGTTATGGAACAATCAATTTGGATTGTATTGCCAGATAGTGATTGACTGTTTGGCTATTTGATGAATGTGCCAGGAGTACACATTGCAGGAAGATCATGTGTGATGGCCTGTAGAAGCCAAACTTCATGGGAAGGTTTTCCCTTGGAAATGGGTTTCAGCTGAAACGCCATTGGGCATTTTGATAATGTCTCATCTGCACTGCATGTTTGGTAGTAACATGAGTGAGATGGTATAAATTATGTCGGTAAGACATGTGTGGATATGAAATGTAAAAGGAGTTGGGATGGCTAACTGAGGGACTGTTAACTCAGAGAAGGAGCCCCCATTCCTCCTTAACACAGGCATACTGCGTCGACAAATGGATAAGTGTTCTGTGACCCTTGCTAAGAATATGCATGTTTGATTGTTGAATTCAATATGCAGAACATGTTTTGATTTTATTTCCATGATGACCGATTGCTTGGGTATGAATAGGGCCTACATGGCACACACCGGAGAAGAGTGCACACTTTTCCGATGTTGAGTCATGAAAGGGTTTTCAATATTGATTACACTCTAAGGAGTGGACGCACTCCTGGTGTCTCAATACTTGATAGTGAATGGTATGAAATATGATTACCGTTTTTAGAGCAATAACGCTGATGAGTTTGCTTATACTGCTTGTGTTGGCAGGTAAAAGGTAAAAGGAAAAAGGTAAAAGGTAAATCGTTGTTGTGAGGGGTTGCGGAGTAAAGGTTATTGTTGATATAAGTGTATGTTGATATATGTGTTATTGTTGGTATAAGTGTATGTGTTATTGTTGACGGCCTGATAAACCCAACGGTGTTGGCTTGGCTGATGATTGATTGTTGATATAAGTGAGGGTGATTTTTTGGTAGGCTGATAAACCCAACTGTTAGTTGGCTTGGCTGAGTAGCCTGGTGAACCCAGTAGTGTATTGGCTTGATTTGCAGTATCCTGATAAGCCCAATTGTATATTGGCTTGGCTGGACAGTCTGATAAACCCAACTGAAGGTTGGCTTGACTGTTCCTGATATATATAAAAGGATGTTGTGGAGTAGCCTGCATGCTGACCTAACATCCAAGTCCATAGGAGATCCTAAGGCTTGCAAAGCGAAGTAGGATTTTGTGGACGAATGAGGAAATGCAAAATACAGATAAGTATTGGATTATTTTGCTTATGAATATACATGCGTATATGATTTGGTTATGATGTTTTAAGCTCTTGTTCTAGAGATAAAACCGATGAGAATAAACTAAACATGTGAATCTATTCAATGTTTGGATATAGGTATCGCTGGAAGCAAGGACTATGAGAGCATCCTAGGGGTGCATGTAGACATGTGACTGTCCTGGAAAGCTCGGAATGAGCGGCAATGAAAAAGGTGCTAGTGAGACCGTGAGGTTCCTAGTAGTTGAGACAAACCATGTGCAGAGACTCCATGGTTTGGAGGTCTAGAATAGACCGGAGACACTAAGTGTCATGACCAAGAGAGATTAGTCTAGCATTCACGGGGAAGTGAAAGAGGCTGAGAGCATGAAAAGCCACCGCAGTGGTGTGGGTTCCAGGATGGAACAAAACAAAGAGGGAAAAACTCTTGCTGCTCTCTCTTGCCTTTTGATTATATATATATATATATATATATATATATATATATATATATGCATTGTGAAAAACAAAATATTGTTGAATGCATGTATGACTGAAAATGGAATGTGTGTTTTTACTGAAGGTAAATTGTGAATGCTGGAGTGGTTAATTCCCTGCCCAAGAATGGACATGAATGAGCTCGTGTGCCTTTTGGGAAGGCATGAAAAATATGAAAGTCTCCTTGATGAGGCTTGGACTATCATGCCAATTGGGTAATTAACTGACTGATTTTAATGTCCATATTATGCTTGGTCTGATAGAATTTCAATGGTGCATTGCACAGGTGAGAAAGGTAAAACCAGGTGGTGCACATTGATCATGGCAGCAGATCAAAAGTTGTTGGACTTAGTTGGAAGTCTCCTTCAAATGATTTCCAAGACCCAAGAGAATCTTGGGGAGATGCTCAAGATACAGAAAAGGCAGAGTGAAATGAACCACCATATTTTGCAAGACTCTATTGGTTTGCAAAGGAAGGTGAAAAGCCTTCTGGGAGCAATCAGCAAAGGAAAGGAAGGCGGATCAGCGATGGGACATTCGTCCAAGAGACCCGTTAAGAAACGGTCCAGGCATGAATACTCAAAGGAAATTGAGCAGGTAAAGATGAAGCAGCCAGTGAAATGATGGAACTGCGGAGGACATCATTTACACCGGGACTGCCCAATGAGGGAACATGATGAGGGAAATAGCCACAAAGTTCCTAGACTTCGGGATAAGCTGGAAGCTACGAACCAGCAGTACAAGTCTGTGGAATATGAGGGGATTGGTCTTGAAAGTTCAAAGTGAATGATTGAACGTGGGACAAATTTGCAAAATTTTGAAATTTTGATGTGCAATTGTATATATGTATTGTATATGTATTCCTGTGTATTGGAACACCGAGGACAGTGTTATTCCAAGGGGGAGGGGAATGTAACACCCCGGTTTTGACCCCGTTTGCATGATGTATATATTGTAATTAATCGTGGTGAGGAGCTAAAGGCAAAATCCCCACCATCGATTTGGTTGTGTATGTTTCGGCAATGGGGATGGTTGCTGATGGTATATCGTGCTATTTGGCACATCATAGTTTGGCATCATGTAAACACGCACATCAAATAAAATAAACCACAACCAGCTACGGCAACGCAACGTTAAAGATGAAAAGGGCATGATTCCAAAGGATAAGGGGTGGGGGATGTCGAACCTTGGTCTATGGGGGGGAAAACCCATGTGTTAGACCTTGTTTGAATTGCCATATTCCCTTGTCAACCTATTTATTGTTTTTGTTGAGGTAGTTGGGACAGTTATGGTGGGTAGTGGAGTGTGGCAGGTTGTTAGCCCTTGCCCATGCGCACACTCCACCAGCAGACCTCCTCTTCACCTCACGTGGGGTAGAAGAAACACCCCCCACTCTTCCACGACTCTCTCCCTCCACTGCTAGGCATTCTCACCGTTGTCTGTTCATCTTCCTCATGCTTGGTCCTCACCTTCATGATCATGGTCTGTTCGTTCTCCCCATGGTCGGTTATTCCTCACGCAAAGTGAAAGTCTGTTCATCCGCGCGCATAGGGGAGCTTTTCACGGTCACAAAGGGGTGCACAGGCGGAGGTCAATTTGTTTTCCTCACAGACTGATTTGTAGGTTCTGTGTTGTTGCTGCTCATGTACCAGGCTGGGAGCTGTTTGGCCACTATCGCCCACGATCTTTCCTATGGAGAGCCATCCTCTATGCTCAGGGACTGTGTTGCGGCCTGTGTAAGTCTTTTCCATTGCTTAGTTGTCCAGGACAGACTGTTGTCTTCCTCATGCTGTGATTTCCATTTGTTGAGTGCACATTTTGTTACATTTGGGGTCTGGTGCAAGTTGCTCTCACGCACATACTGTTTGGGTCATTTTCCCATGTTGTGAGTCATGCTCACTGATTATGTTGTGGGACTATTGTCTTCCCCACATTTTGTTGGCTATTGATTGCCACATCTGTGTTTGAGTTTCCCATTCCTATGCTGGGAGTTCTGTTTCTTATCCATTGTGGACTATGTAAAGTTTCCACCATTTTTTATTGTGAAGATGGGTTGCTGAGGTACCCTGGTTTTGGGTGTTGTTGTGGAGTTGTTTTGGCTAAGCTAGGGCCAAGAACAACTCTGAATTTCCCTGTGGGCTTGAGCTGTGTTTCATCTTCTGTTTGGGACCATCCCCAGTTGTCTTGCCTTCATCATAGAGCCGTGAGTGGGTTGTTTGCTGCGGGATGCAGTGGGTGTTCTTCGGACTGTTGAGAGTGGGATTAGAGACTGGGTATGCATGAGAAGACTGGTGTTGAGGCCACCAGCTTGGAATTTAGCCTATCCTAGCTCCTTGACAACCTGGTGAACCCTATGGTGTGGGTTTGGTTGTTTGTTGGAAAACCTTGGCTATGTGTAAGCCTGCATTGACCCTTATTCCTTGAGGAATCATGCCCAGCTTGGGGGTGGCAGTGTTGCTGAGATATTGATGAGCACACTGGCCTATGGTTGGGTGGAACGTTGCAGCGACATAGCTGGTTGTGGGGTGAGTTCTCCATTAAAAGATAAGTACTTCTGATTGTTTCATCTCTGCAAATTATATGGATGTCAAATGAATTATGATGAACATGTTAAATGCTGGAATGTATGTTTGCTTCCGTTGTATGATTGAGGAATTATGCATCTTTGTATAATGGATTATGCATCTAGTTATCTAGTATGCATTATGATTAAGCTTTTAATTTCAGTATTTGATGCCTATCCATGTTCTTGGGGCTGTTTCCCCGGTTGTTTGTGGTGTTCGTCGCGTCCTCTTCGCCGGTCGAAGGGTCAGGGACGTGAAATCATGGATACTTGTAAGTTAAAATTGATTTATTTCTTGAAAATGGTCATGAAGGTTTAACATGTTATCCAATTTTTTTATTAGGCACGTTCAAGTAAATTGAAATTGAGTAAAGGTAGTAATTTGACTTAATGAAATAATTATAGATATAGAATTGATTATTATTTTTTGATGCATTAGAATATGGGTGTAACAAGGAAGTTCTTTACAAAAGAGAATACCATGTAGTTTTGTTTTTTTAATAAAGTGCTTGCTGTTGGAGACATATACCACCATACACACTCCTTTTGGTCAATTTGTCCTAGTTAAACCACTATCATAAGTATTATTGACTTAATTGACATCATAGGAGCACTAGATGACATCAGCTAGATCACACCCATGCCTACCTTCAGTCAAGGAGGCTAACTTAGCCTTCTCTTACATTCAGGGAGGCTAACTAGAGCACTCTGGGGGTGATCTGAGTGTCATTAATGCCCCATATTGCTAACTGATGGTTACAATAAGTTAAAAAGAATAGTGAAGGCACCCTCCTTCATTAAATTGATTATTTATTGATTATTTAATGAACTGGATTCAACAAAGGCGCCTCCAACCACTTCTGATGTTCAGTTACACTTCAGTTAACCTCATCGGAGTTCGTTGGAGTCATTGAAGTGCTACCACTTATTGGTTGGTTTGCTGTGACATGTTTCTGGTCTAATTTCAGTTAGACTCAATCATTTATTGCACTCCGACTTCAGTTAGGGCTCAATTGAGTCAATTAGTGTTTTGATCAATGGTTAACTGGAGTGTTGACTATGGCTTACATTCAGTTAAGCTAGACTCACTCATTCAATTCGAATGACCTCCTTGGGAATTAGAATTTTTTTTTCATTCATGCTTGTAGCATGATCATTGTATTGTATTACCCATTCTTTGTGTGAATATACAGAGCGGCTACTCATTTTGTAGCACTATTACACCATTTTCATGTCTTATTGTTATTAATATTTGATGAGACTATGTTCTAGTCCCTATATTACTGTGCTAGATTAATATGGTATCAGAGCTCATGGTGAGACGAAGCTCAGATCTCTCACAAACAAGGTTTTTGACAGATCTTGCATGAAAATTGAGCAATAGCTCAAAAATCCAGCACTTCACCAAAAGCCAAGGCTTACTACTTAATACCCCAAGTAAAGAACTTGTTGATCAAGCTTGCTTGATTGACTATGCTAGGTGTGATGAAATCCTAAAATGTGCAGGCTGTCTAACCTTACATTGCCTTTTTTGTTGTGATTTTCAGGTTTTTGACAGGTGAAAGCATTCGCTCCAGCAGATTTAGATGGCTTCTTCTGTAGATATTTTGACTTCATTCAATTTCCACTCATGAAAAGGAGACATGGAGATCCAGATTCACTCCAGAGGACTCTATAGGGTAACCATGGACACTGAAGAAGATCCTGGTTCTACAATAGACAAATCTAGATTCTTGAACAAGAAGGATGAAGCATTCAGATTCTTGTGCCTCTCTGTTTCCTGGGATCTTATTTTGCATCTTTCAGGATTGAAGACTCCAAAGTAAATTTGGGAAAAATTGGAAGCCCTGTATGCAAAGCAGGATGATTTGAGAGTTTACCAGCTTGAAAATGAATTGATGTCTCTCCAACCCTCCAATTTTGAGACCTTGAATGACTTTTTCACAAAGTTCAAGCACATTGTCTTACCGTTGAAGCAATGGAAAGTGGAGAAAGAGGATGATCAGCTCATCCTTTCCATACTCTCCAAACTTGGAGCTGATTATTCATTTTTTGTCTCTACATTCCATGCAGGGAAGCTCACAACCCCTGGATGGAAGACGCCTACACTCAATGCCTTCATTGAGTCCCTAACAAGTGAACATGATAAGCTTGTCCAGATGGGGATCATCAGATTCTCCAATGATCAAGCCCTCCATGTCTCGGGGCCAAAAGATCTGAAGGGTAAAGGAAAGCAGCAGAAGAACCCAAAAACTAAATTTGAATCTCCTAAGCCTAAAGTTGAAAACCAGCAGCATGATGAGTCTTCCGGCTCAAAGAAGAACAAAGGAAAAGGGCATCATGGAAAGGAAAAAGTCAAGTGTTCATACTGTAGGAAGGGCTTCCACCCTGAACATGCCTGCATGAAGAAGAATCTTGATGAAGCTACCTCTATCCTTGAGAGAAATCACATCAATATTTTGGAAATCTTTCGGAGGAGAGATCAACAAGATCGGGAACCATAGTATGAAAAAGGTCATGCTATCATGGCGAGTACTTCTAAGTCCAAAGCACTCTTGATTGATTCTGGAGCTTCAAACCACATGATGGCTGAAAGAGAATCCTTTTCATCCTTGGGGAATGAAGAATCCATCCCCATCCACATGGGATATGACTCCACCATCATTACAGAAGGACACGGTACGGTTGATATTGAGAATGGCTATTTTTCAAATGTTTTCTATGTACCGTCTTTGGTATCAAATATCCTTAGTGTCTATTATATGACACATATAGGAGTGCCTAAGAGAGTTTCTTTCAGCCCAAATGATGTTGAGATAATGTAACTTGCATCCAGAAAACTCATTGCTAAAGGCCTTGCAAATCATCATGCAAAATCCTATGAGTTCTCCCACTTTGTGGCGGATGCAAATCCCACCGCACTGCTAACTCATGGAAATGAAGTTAGTAGGCTGTGGAATGAAAGGTTTGGCCATATAAATTTCAAATATTTGCAGCAATAACAGAAAAAATCCATGGTTGAAGGCCTCCCTGTCATCAAGGAAACCACTGGAATTTGCAAGGGCTATGTGGTTGGAAAACACCCTGAGCACAAGTTCGATTGGGGGAAGGAAAACTGAGCTACATGCATCTTGGGGTTGATACATTCTGATATCAATGGTCCAGTTCCTTTCACATCCATGAATGGATCAAGGTATCTTCTAACTTTTATTGATGATTTTTCAAGGTACACATGGGTCTTCTTTCTCAAAAAGAAATCTAAAGTATGTGAAAAATTTACTAAACTGAAGGCCTTGATCGAGAATGCCTCTAGGCTTAAGATAAAGATATTGAGATCTGATAATGGAGGGGAGTATGTCAGTAATGAGTGGCTGCACATATTCTCCCAAAGTGGTATTCAAGTCCAACATTCAATTCCCTACACTCCCTAGCAAAACGGAGTAGCGGAAAGGAAGAATCGGTCTCTCAAGGAGATGACCACCTGTATGTTGGAATCAAATAAGTTGGCTTCAAATTTGTGGGCTGTGTTGGGTGGATGGGGCAGACCCAGGTTCTTATTCTTTTATATTAGCACCAACAAATAGACCCACAGTGTTGGCCCTTTCGGCAACAACCTACGAACGGGTTGCAGTCTCACCCGAAACAGCTATGGGGTGCCACAGAATTAGGTTTCTACAGGTAAAAGAGGGATATTACTATACCTTTCGCCTTAACGAATAATAATTATGCAATACAGAGCTTCGACATTCACTTAAATAGCTTCACAGTTTAGATAAAAAGACAGTTTCTTGCTTAGCCCTTAACTGGGAATTCACAGCGAAGTTAATACTTAGCAATTTATCTTAATTTATAACTCATCTACTTATCAAATCCATAAAAACATAACGAAAAAAAAATAAAAATAACCACCACAACACAAGATATACGTGGTTCACCCCCAATGTGGGGGCTACGTCCACAGAATTGCGTTTATATTCGACAATTTACAAACAACACAGTTCTGATCTGCACACTCAGCTGCAGATCTTCTCAACAACCCAAAACTGTCCACTTAGCTGTAGAACCTTTCTTCCAAAACCCTCTGTGCACTCAGCTACAGAGGTCATCCACACACTCAACTGGGACTTAACCTTAAGCCAAAAATAGACCTTAGCTTCTTCACATCACATCATTATCATAACACAAAATCCTTTTGACTCCTTTACATAAGTGCCTATTTATACAAGTGCACTATTACAATACCATGGGCTTAAACCATGGGACATTTACAAAAAGAGGGGCTTCGACCCAACCCCGAATCCCCTAAGACTATTTTGGACCGCAACTGCACTTACAAGCTTCGCACCAAAACCACGGAGTTGCCAAAATTAAGGACCTTCAAGGTCCGATCCCCAACAGGCCCCTAAGACTCACCAGTGTCCCGTCCTGAGACACTCTGCTGCTTTTCGGGTACAATAATCTCGTTGGCAAAGCTAGTAAACTGCTTGTTGAGGCTACGCATGATATCTTCAGCTGCTTGCTCTTTCTCCACTATCTCCTGCAATGTTGTTGTAGATGCTTCATTGGCCTTTTCCTATGCAAACGCATCATACTCCTTCAAGACTTTGAGCTGGTTTTCCACAGCAGTGCTCAACTCCAGGGCCTCGTTAATGAGAGGCTGCATAGAGCTTACTAACAGTGTTTCTTTTCTTCTGCAAGACTCAATTTCTCGCTGGAGCTCATTACTATGCTTCACCTTAAGCATCTTCTGCATGGGAGGCAATGTCTTAATTTCTGCTTTTACTGGATCCAGCTTTGTCTGTCGCTAATTGATGGTTTCTTGCAACTTTTCTACTTCTGGGTTGTCCTGCAAGTTTGCCCAGGCCTCGACACTTTCGTCTAGTAGATTTGATGCACTACTTACAAGATCTAAGATCTTCGTTGCTGAGGCCTGAATATCTCTGAGACGCTGTTCCCTGACCTCTGGTGGACTCTCAGGAATGAGGTGAAATTGAAGCTCCACAATCTGGGCCTCATGTTCTGCTTTCATCTTCTCTATCTGGCTTCTAGATTGTTGTGCATAGTCTTTCAGCCTTACAATTCTTTGCTCCGGTTCTTCTTTAGCTTGCATGTCGAAGTCAGGGAGACTTCAACACACCTCATCCAACACTCGCGCTAGTGTAGCCTGCTTGTTTTCGGTTTCCCTCTTCTTCTGTTCAGCTTCTTTCAACTATGCTTCGAGGCTCTCACTCTACTTCGTGGTATTCTCTAACTGCATGTGTGTGTAGCTATCTCATTCTTGGATCTCCTTCATGAGTGCCAATTGACAAAAATGTAGCTCCGACATAGAAAACTTAGTGTAATCTATCTCAACTATCATGCTTAGCTGCGATCAAGAAGCTGCGTCAAGTATTATAAGAGCTAGACTTGGTACTTGTCCTCTGTTGTTTCGGGCTGGCCATTGTCTAGTATCTGGCTGTGCGCCTACTGGGGCACTTCTTGCTGTAGCACCAGTTGTTGTTCTTTCCAATAATGCCTTAAGTTTTGCAATTCATTGTGCTATGCCAATGAGCACATCAAGATGTTTAGCTTCAAACTCTACCCATTTGCTGGATAATACCTCTGTAGAAGTCGTCAAAGTCTAATCAAGCTCATCAATCGTCAAAGCGGGCTCTTTGACGATATTCTTTCCCTTCGACGCCTTAGTTTTCTTTATGGGCTGAGGCTTAGTAACTTCCTCCACTTCCGGGGACTTGTGCTTAACTAGGAGATTAGGATTTGAAATGGTCTTGACTGATTCTTCTTCTTCTTCTTCACCCTTTTCCTCTTCTTCATCTCCATCAGCTCCGTCATCTCCACCATGGTCACCTTCGCTCTACTGTGACTCATCTTGTTCTTCACTCTCTTCTAGTGGGTCATTCTACTGCAGCTAGCTAGGACCTACACCCACATCTGTTACTAGAGGGACTAGTATGTTGGGCCTTGTTCCTGCCTCCTTCATCCATTCATTCGGCCACTGCTGAACTATTGCGAGGATGTCTTCCTGGTTCACCATGTATGGTAACTTCCACCATGTATGTTTGTTATTTGTGCGGGCCTGGATGAAGACATTATGCATATCAGCCTTGAATTTGGCCACTCCAGTATACTGAGAAAATAGCTCATTACTAAACCGTGGTGTTTTCAAGATCTCATATGTAATATTCATCAAATAGAAGGAAAACATGTAGTTCATCATCTACTACAAGGCTTTATCCTATGAAACCCAAAGAGATGCATACCTTGCTGCGCCAGGCATCTCCAGAGGCACATCAACAAATTGTGCCTCGGTAGGTTCTGTCCATCCTACCAGTGCAATAAGCACTAACAACCATGAATAATGAAAGGCTCTACCTTTCTCCTATGCATCGTGGACATCTGCAAGGAATTCTATAGCAATGTACTCTGTCCATTTGTAACTGTATCCTTCAGCACAGTTCGCAGCAATACTGACAATCGGGGTATGTACTTCATTAGGTCTGCACTTCTACATTAATTTGCATGCTAGGATCTCTGCGGCGAAGTGAATGTTCTGGTGCCGAATGGTCGATGTTTGATACCCTTGATTTCCTTTTGTCAAACCGAAGCAGTCCTTCATGTGCTACGCCAGCTTCGTATCTTCGTGCTTTCCAACAAATTCAATCCCAAGATCAGGCCCTTCCTTGGGCAAGCCTGTAATCCTATGAATCAGCTCTCCATCAATAGAAATTATCTGGTGTCCTATCCATAGGTTCCCATCATGCACCAACGCCAATAACTGCTTGACCACCATGGTAACCTGCGGCCTGCGACCAAAGTGGGGGACATTCAACATCTTCAACAAGCCAGCTTGCTCCAAGCCAGCAGCCCACTGTTTTACTTCAAGTAACGTCATTCCAACCTTTGGATAATGGACGGAGTGCAAGTATTTCCCAGGTACGAACTGCGGAAACTTCTCACGATCATTCGTATCGTGGTCTGCATACTTGAGCCGGTATAATCTTCCTGTCATCGTTCCGACCAACTTGACACCCTGTGGCAGTGAAGGGGTGAGTAAGGCAAACTTGGCTGTCCACCGAGGTGGCTTAACTCCTGGTCGAACAGGCGGGAGATATGGTGGACGCTGCGATGCAACGTTCTCATCCTCACTGAAGTCTTTGAAATATTCAGGTGGGAGTTCTACCGAACCAAGAGGATTCATCTGAATCACGGGATCCTCTGGTGTCTTTCCTGATGGTTTATGCCTATCTTCGTTCCGCTTAGAGTGAACTTCTGCCTTAAACTTCTTTCTATTAGATCGTGTCTGCATCAGTTGATTCAGCGCTGGGGAAGCCTCTTCGCGAGGTGCAGATGCAGGTGGGTTCCTCATAAAGTTCTGTAGACCCCTCTTTCTAAATTCTCTCACCAATTGCTGGACTTCGTGATCAGCTAACATGGACTCAACTGTGAACTCAAGGAAATACGTAATGCGAAATTCGCAAGCCTGGGTGTCTTCTTATAGAATCCAATGACCAAATTTGCCGTGACTATGCATTAAAGACACCAAATCTGACCGAGCAGCGGTAGATCTGGCCCAAACGGCGCTAGATTTCCCAAATAAAGCTATGGATTTGACCAAAATCTCATCATTACAAGAAGTTAATGCAGTTAACGTACCGGCGCCGCCAAATATGATTTTTTCCAATGGTCACATTTTAAGCTTCGACACACCTTTCTTCTTCGGCACAACCACTGACTTCCGCTTCACCACAATAAAGACCTTTGACACAATATAGACCTTCGACAAATCCTGACATAAGCTTTGATAGAACTTCGAACTTCGACCCACGACATAATTTCTTCCACAACTTTCGACACTTCGTAAATTTTCCAACAATCTATCGAAGCTCTCTGAGAACAGCTTCATTATAGTCTAGTACCCAATTTCAATTGTTCTTGGTACTTAGACTCTTCTTCTGCTATTACTTCTGATCAGGGGGTACAGGCCCATCCCTGTACTTCTTTAAACTACTTCCATTCACCATGGAGGGAAAAATTTCTCCATTCAATTTAGCTAACTGAACTGCACCACCATCAGTAACTTTCTGAACTATGTAGGGTCCTTTCCAATGTGTCTTGAACTTACCTGGGAACTTCATGAATTTACTGTCATACAAGAGCACAAGATCACCATTCTGAAAATGCTTCTTCTTAATGTGTCTATCATGCCATACTTTTTCTCTAGATTTCTGTACTTGCTACTGGAAACCTGCAATGAATCTGTCTTCTTCTAGTTTCAATATCTTCACTAGCATTTCATTCAACACGGTCGGATCATCCATCTCTGTGAAGGCAGATATTCTGAGGCTAGGAACAATGTACTCCATGGGCATAACTGCTTCTTGTCCATATACCAGCCTAAAATTTGTGTGGCCTGTCAACTTCTTGCAAGTGGTTCTATAAGCCCATAATACTACTGGAATTCTAAGATCCCAATGATTTCTGTTAACATTGCAAACCTTCGCCAGAGCATGCTCAAGAATCTTGTTAAAGGCTTCGATAGTTCCATTTGCTTGAGGATGGTAGGAAGTACTCTTCTGATGATATACTTGAAATTCTTCGGTCAATGCTTCAATAGTCTTATTCAGAAAATGTGATCCTTGATCACTCATAAGAATTCTACGACACCCAAACCTCGATAAGATATTATCAAATATGAACTTCACAGCTGTAGCAACGCTATAGTCCTTGACTGGTTGAGCTTCGGCCCAACGAGTAAGGTAATCAGTTGCTATAATAATGTATCTTGCTCCATATTTCTTTGCAGGGGGATTGATTGGTCCAACAAAATGAATAGCCCACTTGTCAAATGCTTGTAAAGTTACCTGTGGAACCAGAGGCATCTCATCCCTCCTGGATGGTTTTCCTGTCCTCTGACAGATATCGCAGATGTGGCAATACTCTCTTGCATCCTTATGCATCATAGGCCACCACAATCCAGCTGTCAGAATCTTCGGTGTCGTAGCTTTTCCTGCATAATGACCTCCTGCTGCTCCAGAATGTGCCTCAGCCAAAATCAATGGCTTTTCATGCTCCAGGACACATCTGCGCAGTATTTCATCTAGTCCCATCTTATATAGCTGTCTTGCTATCAAGGTAAAGTCAGCTGCTCTAACCACCAGCTGCTTCTTCTACTGTGTTGTTATCTTAGAGGGTGCAAAACCTGTAGACAAGTCCTGAAAAATATCCTAAAAATAGTCATCAACCATCTGGATGGAAAACAACTGGGCATCAGGAAGACCTTCATCCAAACTAGTGGGCTCTTCTCCTAATTCAAGCCTTGGAAAGTGGTCAAGCCCCAGGTTAAGTCTTCCTGGCTTAACTATGATCTCAAAGTCATACTCCTGAAATAAAATTATCCATCTGCATATCCTTCCACCTAACACAGACTTGTTAACCAAATACTTCAAAGCAGAATGGTCAGTGAACATCTTAAAATGAGATCCTAGCAAATAATGTCGAAATTTCTGCAAGGCATAAACCATAGCTAGACCTTCTCGTTCTGTCGTAGTATAATTCTTTTCTGCTGTGGACAATTTTCTACTTGTGAAAGCAATAGGGTGATTAATATTACCTTCACCTAACTGAGCCAATAATATACCTAAAGCAATGGAAGATGCATCGACATGAACATGAAACTCCTTACTCCAGTCAGGGAATACTGAGATAGGGGCAGTTACCATCTTTTCTTTCAAAATATCCAAGCTTTCCTGACATTCAAGTGTCCATTCAAACTTAATATCTTTCTTCATTTTCTTTTCCATAGGGGCTGTAATCTAAGCATATCCTTTAATGAATTTCCTGTAATATCCAGTATGACCAAGTGTAGTGCGAAGTTGCTTAACAGACTTCGAAGGTGGCAAGTTCACAATAATGGCTATCTTCGTAGGATCCACCATCAAACCTTGCTTGCATACAATGTGGCCTAGAAAAATTTGATCCAAAAGGTGCACAAAAGAGACACTTCTTCAAGTTCAATGAAATCTGATGCTGTCTACACCTGTCCAGCATAAGTCTTAAACTGGCCATATGATCCTTCAATAAACCAAAGATAGTCCAATCATCAAAGTAAAATTCCAAGAACTTATGAATAAATGTAGATATGACTACTCTGGAAAACATAGCAAGTGCGTTCTTCAATCCAAAGGGCATAACAGTATACTGAAAAGATCCCATTTCTATAGCGAAGGTTGTTTTATGTCGATCCTCTGGAGTAATTCTGATCTGATGGTAACCTGAAAATCCATCAGTGAAAGAATACACTTCTTGACCTCCAACATTGTCTAAAACTTCATCTATAAAGGGAGTAGGAAAAGGATCATGTAAACAGGCATCATTCAGCTTCCTCAGATCAACACAGATTTTGATTTCTCCCTTGGTCTTCTTTTCTTGTACCACCATAGGGCTGACCCATTTGGACTCTTCGACAGGCTCAATGATTCCTACAGCGAGCATCTTATCTAGCTCCATCCTGACTTTTTCTTTATACTTAGGGTTCAGCCGATAAGGGCTCTTCTTCATAGGCTTCGCATCAGCTTTCAAAGGGATTTTTATCATGCCTATATCACCAAGGATACCTTTCATTTCTGAGAACTTCGTTGGAAATAAGTCCTGATACTCATGGAGGAGTTTAGTCACTTTGCTCACCATTTCTTCATCCCAATAATCTCCAATGGTAGCGTACTTAGGCATTTCTTCTGATCCAATGTTTACTTTCCTTGTCTTCAAGGGCTGAGTTACTTCAGGTGATTCGATTGCTGGTCCATGTACTTCGCAATGTCCTTTTGACTTAGGAATATTAATGTTGCGAGGGTCATCGTCTTCATCAATGGCAAGGTTATAGCATTCTACTTCATTAGCTTCTTGTTCCTTCCAATCAGGTTGGTACTCGACTATTTCTTTATCATCAAACACCTTAGTATGGATCAACCTAATAGCTACGTCCAAAGTAGGGAAAACCTCAGTAATAGAAAATGTGAGCACAAAAATATCAGCAAGGCTAACCCAACTTACAGTACCATGTCGAAGCTCCACCTCCGCATACCAGTTCTTTGCTACAAGTTCCAGAGTGTGTACAAACCTGTGTACCCATTCTTCACAAGGTACTTGCTTCCATACTTCATAACACTGCTCCAAATGTTCCTGAGGCCTAGTCTTACCATTAAATCTGCTTCGTACCTCCTAAGGTTGATCCATGAACCTCAGGCAAAGAAACTTTTGACAAGTTCTCCAACTATGAATATAATTTTTATGAACATTCCACCATCTGGTAGCTGTGGCTCTGAATACTGAATCTAGAGTCTCCATTTTCTGTGAATCTGGTACTTGCTGTGAGAATTGTACAAGAAAATATTCTGGGTCTGTCAAGCCATCAAAAGTAGGTAAGATTCTTGTCTGTGAGCCAACCCATCTGATAGACTTAGTAATTCTTGCACATCGATGTCCATGTAGCTCATAAAGTCGATCTTGCCAATTCTCTAAGCCTTCATCTGAATCAGTCATGCAAGAACTGTCACACTGCCAATCCATTATACCTTTAGCAGTAGGGTTAACATAGTCTTGTTCTCTAGCTGTGATGTTGTAAATATGATCCAAAACATCCTAATCTTCATCTCTAACTGGCTCTGTATATCTTTCTCCTTGAGAAGGGTCCAACGGTACTATGACTCTCAAGCCTTTTCCTTCAAAAGTCATCTGTCTATTCTTAGGGTTGATTACTGCATAATTGTCTAGTGCCCATTCAATTCCTAGCAATGCTGGATAGGGGTTGCTATCATCAATTATTTCAATGACTTCAAAATATGCTAAGGTACTGACTCCATCAATATCCACTGGTACACTAGGGAATCTTCCCAAGGGCACAATCTTCTGCTGATTGGCTAATGTAAATTGTATAGGGGACCATTCATGCATAGGTTTTCCCATTTGTTCCCATGTCTACTTAGTTAGGACATTCACTTCTGATCCCAGGTCTAAAATGATATCAGTCATGTCATAATCTCCTATCTGAGCATGCAATCTCATTTCTCTTCCAGTCCTTCTAAATCTATTAATAGTTTTTCCTCTATCAGAGCTTCATTGAGGTGCGCATGACTCAATAACTTTCTGTAACTCACTCAAAGCATTATGATTTCTTAATAGCTTCATACAACTCTGTAAAAATGATGTTAGTGTAATTACTTGATCTGGCGAAGCTTCTTGAAACTGTAACTGCTGTTGATGCTGCTGCGTAGTTGCTACTGATGTTCTCGGATCAGCAAAGTATTTTTTAGCTTCCATAAATGTTCCTTTTTCTCGTCCAACATCGAAGGCTGGAATTTTCTCTGGGGTCTTACGGACCCAAGCCTCATCAGGCTATTTCTCCTTATTATGCACCTGCGTCGTAGTTCCACTCCTTGTAACAACATTAAGGGCTGGGACAGGTCTTTTCTCTACAGCAATCATCTGAACATTCTGATTAGGAGTGCCATTTCTTTCTTGTATATTGGATATCAACTCTGGACATTACTCAATCACATGATCTACTGCTCTGCAATATCGACATGTCGTAGTTGGGTTCTGTCAGTCTCTAGCTATGTGTCCTTCCTGATTACAGTTATAGCAAATAATCTGGCCCCAACCTCTTCCAGGCATACCAACACGACCACAACCTCTGAAATTACCTTCACCTGGTGTACCACCATGGTAACCATATCCATCATTGCCTTGTGCACTGGTTTGTACCCTATAAGCATCATAAGTTCGCTCTCTCATGAGGTCAAAGCTGCAACATTCATCTTTGTTGTGTCCAACTAACTTACAAAACTTGCAGTAAGGATTCTTAGGTACTTGAACATATCTTTGCAGCAGATAGCAGTATTCAGGTTGATGCTGGCTAGTTGTTCTATAGATCTCACAATATAGGACATTAGGGTTAAATGGGTTTGGTGCACCAGTATTCAAATAATTTCTTAATGCAGGACACTATTCTTTGTCATGACCTTCTGTCTTACATCGTGTACACCAAACCTCTTCATGAATAGATTTCCCTTT
This sequence comes from Pseudotsuga menziesii, assembly GCA_001517045.1. Classification (NCBI taxonomy): domain Eukaryota; kingdom Viridiplantae; phylum Streptophyta; class Pinopsida; order Pinales; family Pinaceae; genus Pseudotsuga; species Pseudotsuga menziesii. The sequence goes on from LPNX010245906.1 coordinate 48,789, forward strand.
TTTCATGTCGCGAAGCTCCAAAGCCATTTTTTCTAGTTGTGCCTGTATCTGGGCTATTCCAGAATTATCTCCAACAGGAGTTGTTTCAAGTTTCATAGCAATTTCCAACACCTCTTGCTGATCAACAACCTTCTGTTGCATAAGTGGAGTCCTGATATGAGGCAATAGTGCTACAATGAACCATTCTTTATGCTGTTCTGGTCCAATGGTGAAACTAACTTGATCCAACAGAACCTTGAACCTCTGATCAAAGTCCCAAACTAATTCACCTCACTTCTGTTGAATTTATTTCAGTTCAGTTATACACCGTGACTCTGATTTAGTCTTCTTGAATTCTTTGATAATTGCTTTTTTAATATCAGCAAAGGAATAGTTCTGAGTACTGGAAAACTTCATAAACCAGGTCAAAGCTCGGTCTCTAAAAGAGGTGACCAGCTGCGCTCTTCTTGTATTTTGATCCATAATATTCTTAGCAGTCCAAACAGCTTCACATAAGAACCAAAACTGCTCTGGATCCTCTGATCCAGTTCCTTTAAATACTGGGAGCTTGATATCATCATTCACATGGGCCACAGTGAATCAAGGGGGAGGAGGAGGAGGACTGATAATAGGGGGGAGACTGGTAATAGGGGGATGGGAACTTACTGAGGTAGACTGACCTAGGACAGGACTACTCGGGCTAGGGTTAATTTCAGACTGCGAAGGGTTCTCAGGGATAACAGATCTTCCCTGCGGAGTTATAGGAGGGTTTCCAACAAAAGGAGTTTCTTCAGATTCAGATTCTTCTGGACTTAATGAGGTATAATCGGTATTCTAGCCTAGGATATAGGATCGAAGAGTTCTCTTGTATCTTTTACCGTTGCAAAGCAAACCACTTTGCTCATCGAAGTCACTTTCGCTTCCAAACATACGTTAATAGAAATTAATCTAGCAATCTGATTCAATAAGCAATATTCCTTTCTCAACCAAGAGCATTTTAATTTTCAGACTTAATGAATTCAGGCACTTACCCCTTGGTCCTTTGAAAAACTAGCTTTTCACTTCGCTGAAAGAATTATGTGTGTCGATGGCGAACTCCGTCACAAATGCTTCAAGGGCGCACGTTGTCCAGAAGTCAACAGCTCTTGATACCACATTGTTCACACTTTTCAATAGCTTAATTCTTTCTGGGGTCCAGTCAGGAGATTGATCTTCTTTGAAGTTTGTCTTTCTTTATGTCAACCTGGATAACCATTGGTGCAATTCTATGTGGATACTAGCAAACAAAATTTCATAACTATCAGTAAAAACATACCTTTGCAAGAAGTCATCTGAGCTATGACGAGGGTCCTTATTCTCTTGTTCAGCAAATTTCAGATAAGTATCTCCAACCCAGTCACTGATTCCTTTTACTGAGGGCCTCCAAAACATATCCCTCCAGGTACAACGTAGATCCCTCTTGAAGCAGATACTAGTTCAACCGGCAACGGAACCAATTTGTTGGGTGGATGGGGAAAACCCGGGTTCTTATGCTTTTATCTTCGCACCAACAAATAGACCCACAGTGTTGGCCCTTTCGGCAACAACCTGCGAACAGGTTGCAATCTCACTTGGAACAGCTATGGGGTGCTGTAGAATCAGGTTTCTGTAGGCGAAAGAGGGATATTACTGTACCTTTATCCTTAACAAATAATAATTATGCAATACAGAGCTTCGACATTCACTTAAATAGCTTCGCAGTTTAGATAAAAAGACAGTTTCTTGCTTAGCCCTTAACTGGGAATTCACAGCGAAGTTAATACTTAGCAATTTATCTTACTTTATCATTCATATACTTATCAAATGCATAAAAACATAACGGAACAAAATAAAAATAACCACCACAACACAAGATATACGTGGTTCACCCCCAATGTGGGGGCTACGTCCACAGAACTGCGTTTATATTCGACAATTTGCAAACAACACAGTTTTGATCTGCGCACTCAGCTACAGAACTTCTCAACAACCCAAAACTGCGCACTTAGCTGTAGAACCTTTCTTCCAAAACCCTCTGTGCACTCAGCTGTAGAGGTCATCCATGCACTCAACTGGGACTTAACCTTAACCCAAAAATAGACCTTAGCTTCTTCGCATCACATCATTATCATAACACAAAATCCTTTTTCACTCCTTTACATAAGTGCCTATATATACAAGTGCACTATTAAAATACCATGGGTACCCAAAAACCATGGGACATTTACAAAAAGAGGGGCTTCGACCCAACCCCGAAGCCCCTAAGACTATTTTGGACCGCCACTCCACTTACAAGCTTCGCACCAAAACCACGGAGTTGCCAAAATTAAGGACCTTCAAGGTCCGAGCCCCAATAGGCTGAAGCCATGCATGCTTCAGCATACATTCAGAATAGGGTGACACACTCATCCATGAAAGGGAATACCCCTTTCGAAGCATACTTCATACACAAGCCAAATGTGTCGAACCTGCGGGTGTTTGGGTCCACTGCATGGGCCCGGATTCCACTTGATAAAAGAAGGGATTTGCAACCGCAAAGAATCGAATGTCTATTTATTGGGTATATTGATGAATCAAAAGGTTTCAATCTTCTGTATATCAAAACAAAATATATCATCATCGAAAGGAGTATCAAGTTCGATGAGTCTTTTCAGGAAGTGGAACTAGTGAAGGAGAAAACTGCTGAATTTCCTTCCTATTCTACTGAATATTTGGTTGATGAAATTGGGGGTGATGAACCTGATTTGGATACTATGATTTCTAATATTAGTGTGCAGCAATCATCAGATGCTGAATTAGAACCTGAAGTACAAAATCATCTTCCCACATGGGCCCAACATACACTCTTCTCCGCAGGAGATAACATTGGAAATCTGGATGATCCAAGGAGAACCCGATCTGATTTCCAAAGAGCAGGTATTGCACTCTCTTGTCCTGATAATTTGTTGTCTGAAACTTGTTATTTGACAATTAGTTCAGACCCAAAATCCTACTACCATGCTCGGAAGGATCCAAAATGGCAAGTTGCCATGGATGAAGAGATGAATTCTCTTCAGAAAAACACTACCTGGGAGCTAGTTTCTCTTCCTCCGGGAAGGAAATTGGCTCAATGAAAGTGGGTGTTTTGGACCAAGGTTTCTACTGATGGAAGCACCTACAAATATAAGGTAAGGCTAGTGGAAAAATGTTTCTCTCAGGTCCAAGGTGTGGACTAGCATGAGACCTTTGCATCGGTTGCAGAAATGGACTCCATCCACCTAGTTTTGGCAATTTCAGAATCTAAGCACTGGGAAGTGCATCATATGGATGTTAAGTCAGCCTTTATACATGGATATATTCATGAGGATATATACGTGAAGCAGCATGAGAGCTACATCTCTGATCCATCTTTGGTTTGCAAGCTAAAGAAGCCACTATATGGGTTAAAATAGGCCCCAAGAGAGTGGTATTCCAAGATGGATGCCTTCCTTCTCTCACAAAACTTCCAAAGGTGTAGATCAGATCCAAATGTGTATTTACATTAGTTTTATGGTGATTTGATTATTATTTTTTTATATTTTGATGACTTACTGATTACAGGTATCATAGTTGCTTCTATTTCATCCATCAAAACTGCTCTCCACAATGCCTTTGAAATGAGTGATTTGGGGCTCCTAAAACAATTTTTAGGGCTCGAAATTGAGAAAAACTATGATGGGATAATGCTCACTCAGTAAAAATACATATCAGGCCTATTATTCAAGTTTAAAATGGCTTAATGTAGGCCTGCACCATTCCCTTTCCTTTCAAGGATCAGCCTTGAAGAAGGAAAAAGCACACCTCCCATGGACTGCACTATCCATCGACAGCTGATTGGTAGCTTGTTGTACTTGACACATTCTCGGCCTTATATCTATTATGTCATGAATGCTGTATCAAGATACATGTAGTAGCCTCATGATATTCATTGGAAGGCATCCAAGAGGACCCTCCAGTGTATTCAGGGAACTAGGACCTACGACATTCACTATGATGTAGACTCCGAGCTAGAGCTGGTTGGATACACAGATTTCGATTTGGCGGGTGATTCTATTTATCATAAGTCTACTTCTAGATATGTATTCATGTTTAGTAGTGCCCCATTTTATGGTCTAGCAAAAAGCAGGCTGCCATAGCATTATCTTCAGCAGAGGCTGAGTATCGAGGAGTGGTGAATGCTTGCATCCAAGCAGTTTGGTTGCAAGGCATTCTTTCAGAGTTTGATCTTGGTAGTACTTTGTCCACTGTCATCTTTTGTGACAATCAAAGTGCTATTAAGATATCCACAGATCCAGTTACCAGGCAGAGGACCAAGCATGTAGAAATCCACATGCACTATATCAAGGAGCTAGTGCATGACAGGGCCATCATTCTACAATACTGCCCAACTGATGAGCAGATTGCAGACATCTTCACCAAGATATTTTCAAAAAATAAGTTCACTTACCTCCATTCACTGTTGGGGGTAAGTTCATCAGGGTGATCAGACTAATTTCAGTGTTCATCTTGAGGGGGGGTTTTCCCACTAGGTTTTCCCTCTTTTCCTCACTTAGTTTGTTTTTTAGCATTGTTTCAGTTTCAGCATTGTACAGGGTGACCTATGGCCTTAGTTTCCATGGCCCTAGCATTTTTATGCATTTTATGTTTTCTACTCCTCCTGAGTATAGCTTAAGGGGGGGTGTTGGAGACATTTACCACCATACACACTCTTTTTGGTCAATTTGGCCTAGTTAAACCACTATACTAAGTATTATTGACTTAATTGACATCAGAGGAGCACTAGAAGACATCAGCTAGATCACACCCATGTCTACCTTCAGTCAAGGAGGCTAACTTAGCCTTCTCCTACATTTGGGGAGGCTAACGGGAGCACTCTAGGGGTGATCTGAGTGTCACTAATGCCCCATATTGCTAGCTGATGGTTACAATCAGTTAAATAGAGCAGTGAAGGCGCCCTCCTTCATTAAATTGATTATTTATTGATTATTTAATGAACTGGAGTCAACAGAGGCACCTCCAACCACTTCTGATGTTCAGTTACAGTTCAGTTAACCTCATCGAGGTTTATTGGAGTCATTGAAGTGCTACCACGTGTTGGTTGGTTTGATGTGACATGTGTCTGACCTACTTTCAGTTAGACTCAGTCATTTATTGCACTACGACTTCAGTTAGGGCTCAATTGAGTCAATTAGGGTTTTGATCAGTGGTTAACTGGAGTGTTGACTATGGCTTACATTCAGTTAAGCTAGACTCACTCATTCAATTCGAATGACCTCCTTGGGAATTTGAATTGCTTTGTCATTCATGCTTGCAGCATGATCATTGTATTGTATTACTCATTCTTTGTGTGAATATATAGAGTGGCTACTCATTTTGTAGCACTATTACACCATTTTCATGTCTTATTGTTATTAATATTTGATGACACTGTGTTCTAGTCCCTAGATTACTGTGGCAGATTAATACTTGCATATCATTTGTTTATAGTGTTTATCATGCTCTTTAAAGTTGTGTTGAAAGTAAGACGGATATTATACGCTTTCCTTGTTTATTATCTAATATTTTAATGTCTAAAAGACATATATGCATAATATGTGTTACACCATGATGATGATGATGATGATGATGATGGTTAACGTCCCCTGAGACCAAAATTTGGTCTATCGGACCCTGAAGAAGAAAATTAATTAGTTTGTTTTAAATTTATATTTCTATGCTCAAAGAGCTTGGAGAGAAGCGTCCCGAGCTTACTATAATTTTGACAAGCTAAAAGGCTAGGAATGTCGGTATTGCAACAAAGATTGTGAAACTGGGATCTGATGCGGGTGTATGCAGGGCACTCTAAGAGGAAGTGATTCTCATCTTCAATGTTCTTACTCTCACAAAGGTGGTAGAGCCGTTCTACCCAAGGAGTTTTGGGGACTGTCCAACGACCAGTTTCGCTGTGGAGCTCATGCGAGTTTGTTCTTATCTTAGCTATATTAATTTTTTTCTTAGGACTGATTAAAACAGAGAGATAGTTTTGATCTTCAAGAGTAGGGTTGATGACAATATGAAATAGAATATATATATAATCCAATAATTAATATTAATTATAATTTTATTATTAAATAAAAACATTTAAAATGGATAAAAATAAGATGAAATTAAATTTGTCTTTGTAACTTTTGGATAATTCTTTGTATTACATTTATTTTAGTTTATTTATGTTTAATAAATAATTCATGATCATAATGGAGCTAACTATTACATCATTTATCCATATAACAATATGAAAAAGAATATCGTACTTAAGATAATCTAATAATTAATATTAATTATAATTTTATTGTTAAATAAAAACATTTAAAACTGATCAAAATAAGATGAAGTTGAAAATTTCTTTATCACTTTTGGATTATTTTTTTAATCACAATTATTCTAGTCTATTTTATATTTAATAAATAGATCATTAAATTGAAAATTTCTTTATAATTTTTTGATAATTTTTTCTATCACATTTATTTTACTTTGTTTTATATTGCATCAAGGTGGATAGGATAACAATCATTCTTCCCAACTACCCAAGCTACATCTAATAGACTTGTTATATTTTTTGGCTTCATAAATTATGATAATTTATATTTTAATTAAATTAAATTAAAGTATTTTACTTAAAATTAATTTTGGAAATTATTTGTATTATTCGTCACTACAACAACTATATGTTTTAAAAAATTAAACTTTACACAAACAATTTACTTGATATAGATATTGTATTATATTTATGTGTTTGCACCATATTTCAAGCTTTTTTTTTTTAAGTTTTGGAAGTTCAACTTTATTGCACTGAGAGGTGCTCTACAGCCCAGTATGAGGGAGATCTTGTAACGTTACATAACGCTATGTAATGTTACATTATTTTTATTAATAAAAAATAAAAAATTTAATTATAAGCCAAAATAAAAGTCGGCTAGAAAAAACAACCTAATATGGGGGAGATGTTGTTTGATTATCCGTTAAAAAATGTGGGTAAAAAAAACAATATGGGGGAGATGTTGTTTCTACCTAACAAAATAATAAAAAATAAAAAATTGAATTATCTGCAAAAAAATGTTTTCCTTGCACATGGTTTTAAAACCACGTGCAAGGCCTTCTAAACAACCCATGGTTTTATTGTACATGGTTTAGGAGGGCCTTGCACATGGTTTTAAAACCTTGTGCAAGGCCTCCTAAACAACCCATGGTTTTATTGTACATGGTTTAGGAGGGCCTTCCAAATGGTTTTAAGACCATGTGCAAGGCCTCCTAAACAACCCATG
>LPNX010245906.1:56161-97000 GCA_001517045.1 Pseudotsuga menziesii
GGGAAATGTTGTAATGTTCGTTCCTAACAAAATAAAAAATAATAATAAATATTATATGTCGGCCATAAATAATATTAAATATTAATAATAAAAATATTATATGTGGACCTTAAATAAAAATACGTGTCTTTTGGTTTGAATCAAATCAATGGTTATATATAGGACACACCAAAGTTGATAGTTCATTGAGTGCAATAATTAATAAGAGGCTTGCACCTAGAGAGATTTTATCCCTCTCGGCACTTGATAGAGTCTAGGATTTGTATCTATGTTGGTTATCCTCATTATCCTCTCTTGAATATAAATTATGTTTGCGCCGAGAGGCGCTCTACAACCAAGTATGGGGGATATCTTGTAACGTTATATAATTTTATGTAACATTATGTAACGTTATGCCGACTATAAATAATAAATAATAGAAAATTAAAATTTTTAATTATCCTCCAAAATAAATGTAGGCCACAAAAAACAACACAATATGGGGGAGATGTTGTAATGTTCCTACTTAACAAAATAATAAAAAATATAAAATTGAATTATCCGCAAAAAAATGTTAGTCATGCACATGGTTTAAAACCATGTGTAAGGCCTCCTAAACAACCCATGGTTTTATTGTACATGGTTTAGAAGGGCCTTGCAAATGGTTTTAAAACTATGTGCAATGCCTCCTAAACAGCTCATGGTTTTATTGTACATGGTTTAGGAGGTCGTTGGAAATGGTTTTAAGACCATGTGCAAGGCCTCCTAAACAACCCATGGTTTTAGTAGGGCCTTGCACATGGTTTTAAAACCATGTATGGGGGAGATGTTGTAATGTTCTTTCCTAACAAAATAAAAAATATTAAAAAATATAATTTGTCGGCCATAAATAGTATTAAATATTAATAATAAAAATATTATATGTATACCTTAAATAAAAAGATGTCTTTTGGTCTCAATCACACTAAAATTGATAGTTGAGTGCAATACTTAAGAAGAGGTTTGCACCTCCAAAGATTTGATCCCTCTCGGCGCTTGATAGAGCCTAGGATTTGGATCTATGCTAGTTTAAATATGCATTGGAACTAACTCTTTCTATATTTAGATTTAGAATGTATTTCAAAGTTTATTTTTGAAATTAAATTTTAATGTTTAAAATTTTATTTTCAATTAAAAAATTATTTATTTGGAATATAACTAAATTATTTCAATATTTTGAACTTCTTAATTATTTTATGTAATTTTAAGTTTATTAAATTAGATTATATTTTAATATAATTATCAAATATGAAATACTTCTATAACCAATGGTGAGTCCATATCCCTTAACTCGTGAATGTCTTCACAAAATATTTTTGAAAAAATATGAAACAATTTTTATATTTTTATATTTTATCTACAAATTTATAATAAAAAATAAAAAATATTATACAACATTTTGAGAAAATACAATGCATATGTATTTTAAGAATTATAATCTTAAAAGATCATTTATGCCTCTCATTGTGTTGATGCCTAGAAAATTCCCAGGTACCGAAGTAGGGATTCTTCCCAATAACCGTTCCCAATTATATTATTTACTGTTTGGTATGGGGAATACATCTAGTTATCGGCCTGGCTACCATAGAGTTAAAGTGTTTAAGTTTATTTTACTAGTTGTGGCTCAGTCCACCATTTATGTGATTTTTATAATTAGGGATGAAAAGAAAGTACCTAAAGTAAATGCAATCTATTCTTAACTACCTATCTAACCTATCCCCAAGGGAGCAAAGATTATATCTAGCAGAGTAATGTACTGTAATGATGCATATTGAATCCTACAAGTAATTGTTCAAATTCTACATACATAATCACAGTAGAAAATATAAAGAAAGATATATTTATTTGTAAAAAAATTCATTACTCATTCATATGCACAAGATTTCTAACAGAAAGTAAAATCATTCATCATTGTAGAAGTAGTTTATCAAGTTAGAACGATCTCAGAGTTGTATAGCAGCTAAATAGAAGTAGTTCAACACTATCAATACACACAATCCATTTGAAACTTGCACAGCCCTTTCTCCAGCAAAATTGGTTCTCCTTTATTTATAACAGAAATAGTTTTACTACAATTAACTTCAGCATCAATGCGCTAGTGAAAAGTATTTTCTAATCACTATTCTACCCCTATTTATACATTTTACAAATGAATTTTGGGCTACCCCTGCCTTTTGAGCTTCCTTGGCTCTTCGTCTTACAAAATTCGTCCTCAAGTGACTCGCACTAGGAAAATGAAAATAAGATAAGATAATTTACATATAGTGCCACATGTAAACAAGACAAAAATTAGGAAGGTATAGCTAATCCTACAATGAATTTTCTCCATGTATCTGCTTCTGCAGCGATAGTCTACTTAGGTCATCCTCCTGCATTTTGTCCTGGAGGTATTTCAAGTGTTCCTCTTGGATTATTCAGCTTCCTTTTTTGTTTCCCTTCTTTCTCTATCAGCTGATTCCTTTTGCGTTTGACATGATCATGGTACTTGCATTTAGAATGGTCCGATCCTTGATCATTTGATGAATCTATCCCCATTTAAATTTTGGTTCAAATCCTGTGATAGATTTTGTATCCTCGTAGATATTATCCATTCTAGAAAAAATCTTCATGTCTGACTCCTCTTCAATGTCCTTGGCCTTCTTCTTCCCATCCTTCTTTGGCATGTTGTGGTGTGAATACTAAAGCGATTCATCTTTGGACATATGAAAGCAACAAAATTCCAAGGCTGGATAAGCTTGTTTTTGCTCAATGTCCATTCAGTTTTAACATCAAGGTACAGAGATGAACCTTTCTTTTATATGCAAGAAAACAAACGAAGTAAGAACACAGTAAAAGATTTGTATTTCTAACACTAGGTTAACCCAAAAAACATGAACCTTCTTTAAAAACTCAAAGACAACAACAAGGGAAAAGCCACACTAAACCATCGGTTGCCTCCAATCATTACAATCCCCAAAAAACATGATAGATCCTTCTTTGGTCTGAGGAGTGAAAACAACAGGTGCGGAATAGGTAAAAGCCATCATGACTGAGCTATCAAACTAGGTCAATATTAGAGATTCCCATGATTCTAATGAAACCAACTTGGGAAAACCTCCAAAATGCGAGAGAAAAAATCCTATGAGGTTGGGAAAAACCATGGCAGAAGAAAAACCCTAATCCTGTCAAGAATTAGTCCCCCCAAAACATCGTTTTATCAAAACTTTAACATTCATCGGTGAGAGAAAAATAAGACCCCTCGACAGCCTTGACTCCAACATCCAAACCCAACCACAACATCGTCTCAATCATTGAAAACATCGACAAATACTTCAGTGACATAATTCCTCCAAAGGTTTCAACAACAAACATTGGCTACAAACCTTGAATTTCTCTACATTAGTCGAAAAAAACCTCTAAATAATGCCGCACCTAGTGGGAAAAATCTAGGAAAAACTCCGCAGAAAAGGTTCGAAAAGGCGAGCGACAAAACCAAAAAAAAACTTCTGAAAAAACGACATCAAGTAGCAAAAATGAGTATCTGTCGATAGATTTGGCACCAAAAAATGAGTCGGGCCGAACTGTTGGCTCAAATCAGAAAGATTCTCTTACGAAGGATCTCTATTGGCAAGAAACATGAATACTATTGAGAACATCGGGTCAAAACTATGAGTTTTTCCAATGTTATCGGGTGGAAACCGTGAATTTGGCCGACAAAGACTTGGGAAACTTAGACTTTGGATAAAATTGGATGGAAAAGCAGAGTTTCTGCAACGTGTCGACCAGAATTGATGAGTTCATTCAACACATCAGGTGAAAAAACTGAGTTCTGAGTTTTAACAAAAGGTTGATTCTAACTTGTTGAAAATAAAACTAAGTTATGGACAGGATCTTCAAAGAGCCAAAAGTATTCTAATAAAGTTTGAAAGTTAAAAATCTAAGGAGGTGGCCTAAAATCTTTTAAAAAAATGGGGTAGGGGTTGCAACAGCAACACATTGAAAGGGTCCATATAATAAAAATAGAATAAACAAAAAGTTGAAAATAAAGAGAATTTAATCAATTTTTATTTTTCATGATTTTTTAGTTTACAATCATATTTGAGAAATATTTGCCACACATCATCTTGGATTCCAATCAGCGTGATCATATAGATATGAAAAGAATAAAAGTAAATCTAGAATTAAAAAAAACATTTTGATTAAGGATCCCATTAAATTTGACGGAAAAAAATAATTCCAGTTATGCAATCAAACCTCGTTGAACTAACAAATTGTCTTCGATTCCAATCAGCACGATCATATAGATATGAAAAGAATACGAATAACTCCATAATTTAAAACCCATTTTGAATAAGGATTGCATTAAATCCAAAGAAAAAAAAAATACTAAAATCTTCCAGCTATCCAATCAACCTCTTTGAACTAACAATTCTCTAAAGTGTGGGAAGAGAATGACAACAATCTACATCTCATTAGAATCTCTAATGTAGTGATGAATCTATTGTTTTTTTTCTCCACTGATTCTCCTTTCCAATGGTCGTGTTCAGGCAAACCACTCGTAAAAAATATGTCTGTAAAGTTTACCATAAAATGGAGTGATTTAATTAACTCTCCTTGCATTTTTTAGAAAATGTTAGAGAGATTGCTTATCAGGAATATGCAGATCTGCAATGTGGGGAAATCCCCCAATATCGGTGCGCAAGATTGACTAAAGGAGAGGATGTTATATATATATATTATATGTAATTACGCGTAACGGCCCTAATCACCTTTTGTCTTTACTGTCAAGTTCCATAAATTCTATCCATTCCAATCAATCGATTATTCCAATTAGTCGAGTTTCAGAACTAACCATTTCATTTCAGCTCTCTGCCTTGCTTCATTCTATCGACCTTTACATAAAAATAAAATTATCCAACCCATTTACCTTCTCCAACCCATGTATTATCTTCAGCTTCACGCATATCAGTTCCCACAACTCCTCCAAAGACACCAATGTTTCCATACTTTATAGCTCTTATAACTCAAAGCACCCACCAAAATGTAATGTTTGCTTGCTCGAACCCAGTATGCTCTTAAGATTCATGCATCCACTAAGCATACTAGTCTCACCATAATGGTTTCCCTACAAAAATTCATTGCTACGGTTGATTCTCTTCAAGGCTCACCCATTCACATTCTTTTCTACCTTTGTTGCTTTAAGAGTCACATTAGCTACTAGCTTCACGCATCCGCTGCTAGACTCCATTTGAACTCTTTTGAATGGAAATTCTCTGCAGGAAAACATTATTTTTTAATTGAAAATTCAAACAATTTTGGCCTATTTCAAATTCAAATTTTCTCCTATTTCAAATTCAAATTTCAAATTTCAAATTTCAAATCAATGGCATATATTCCGCCTATTTCGAATTCAAATTCTAAAGATAACATGTATGTAGTATGTAATATTGATTGCATGGAATGGATAGATGGATGGTGTGCAGGCGTGAACATAATGGAATGTATATATGATGGTTTGTAGTTGCATTGTTAGATGTTAGGTAGGTACATAACACTAGAGGAAAGGCCAGTTACCAGCTGATTCCCTGATTGTCGTTACAACAAGTGTTGGTGGACCCTAGCGGTGGCTCGATGACTCTAACGAAGGGAGACGGTGAGGTAGAGAAAGAGGAGGCCATTGATGGAGTGGGATTGAACCTATTTCCGGATGTGATGACGCGACAATCACCGACAAAAAAATTGTCGCATCGTTAGACTATTTCATTTGGATTTATTTCTTGGATAAAAACAAGCCCAATTTTCAACTATCAAAAAATATGGAAATCGCGAAATTTTATTTTAAAAATAGTTTTAATCCTTTCAAATACCTCAAAAAATTATATAATATCCACAACATATATTTGCAAGACGATTCACACCATTCTTACGTAGATAATTGCAATAAAAAATTATTTCAAAAATTCAAAAAAATAATACAAATCGACTGTATCGATTAATAGTTGTCTAGATCGTGTTCATGTCTATATATTTGTAAGTACAGGTTCAAGTTTTGACCAGCTAACACAACTATGCAGCTGAGGCTTGGAAAACCCAACAATGACATCAACTATACAAACCCAATGAAAATGAGATAAATATATATTTAAAATATTAAAATAAATAAAATAAAATTTTTCAAAACATATAACTTTTTCTTACAACACTTTAAGTTTGATTGAAGTTAATAACTTATATTTTATAACTCTAGACATATTACTCTAAAAATTCCTAATTTTAAATGTTATTAATGAAAAACTCCCACCCATTTATAATAAAAAAAACTCATAACTATTATCCGATGAAATATATCATATTTATCCATCTATATGTTAATCAAATGAAATATATCATATTTATCCATCCATATGGAAGTAAAAAATTCTAGTGCAGGCAAACATTTATCCCAAAAAAAATGAAAAAAATGCATTGATATGATTGGGCGAAGTGACAATCGAGCGATTAGAGTCGTTAGTTATGTGGAGCGTTTATATGGTAATTTTTTCCAACAATGTGGTTTTACCTTAATTTTTACATATGAAAAGGTATGTATGTAAGGGATGAAAGGTTTTTGTAGTTTATGTGATCTATAATAAGGAAAAAGATAATCAACTTAAAATTGAGGATATACCGATTTTAAATTATTTTAATGACATATTTTTGGAAGAGGTTCCCGGACTACCACCGAAGAGGGATATAATATTTATGATTGATTTGGTATTGGGAACAGTACCAGCATCGAAGTATCCTTTTTTATGAATATAATAGAGCTTACTAAACTTAAATCACAATTGTAGGAAATAATTGATAAAAAGTACATTCGACCTAGTGTTTCTCCTTGGGGAGCACCGGTATTATTTATAAAGAAAAAAGATGGAACTTTAAGAAAAAAGATGGCACTTTAAGACTATGTATAGATTATCGACAATTAAACTAGATGACTATTAAAAATCGATATCCTTTCCCCCAGATAGACGACCTATTCAATCAATTTCGAGGGGAAACCATCTTCTCCAAAATAGATTTAAGATCCAGATACCATCAGGTACAAATCAAGGATGAACAAATCTTTAAATCTACTTTTAGAACCAGATACAGTCATTATGAGTTTGTCGTAATGCCCTTTGGCTTAACAAACGCACCTACAACTTTTCTGTTCTTAATGAATAGTACTCTAAGTAATTACTTAGATAAATTTGTAGTCGTCTTCATCGACAACATATTGATTTACTCCAATAATAATAAATAACATGAAGAACATCTAAGAATAATTTTACAAGTGTAAAGAGAAAAAAAATTGTTTGCTAAGTTTAACAAGTGCGACTTCTTTAAAGACAGGATCCAGTATCTACAACACATGGTGTCTAAAGATGGAATATCAGTTGACCCGGATAAGATTAAGGCTATCACTGAATGGCATGTTCTAAAGAATGTAACTGAAAGAATATCCTTCATGGGGATTACTGGCTACTACCAAAAACTCATTGAAGGGTTTTCCAAGATAGCCTATCCCATAACTTCACTGCAGAAGAAAGGTAAGAAATTTGATTGGAGAGAAAATGTACTTAAAGTTTTAATAAACGAAAACACATGTTAACCACATTTCCTATCTTAAAAAATGTTGATTCTTTTAAATGTTTCATCGTATGCACCGATGCATGTAAAGAAGAATTAGGTGAGGTACTAATTCAAGAAAATTGTGGTGTGGCCTACGAGTCTATAAAGTTAAAAGAACACGAGAATAATTATGCTACTCATGACATAGAACTTGATTCCATCATACATGCGCTAAAAAAGTAGAGACACTACCTTATTGGAAGAAAATTCTTACTGATGTCGGATAAAATAAGTCTAAAGTACTTGTTTGACCAACAAATCTTAATGATAGACAAGCTAGGTGGTTGTCCCTTTCAAGCGAATATGATTTCGAAATAAAATATATAAAACAGAAGAAGAATAAATTTGTTGATGCTTTAAGTCACCACACAAACTTACTGTATGCATGAAGCAACTATCAGTCAAATTTAGGAAACAAAATTTTAGATGCATAAAATTTTGATAACGAGTATCAAACCCTAAAATAAAAGACCGCGGAAAATGAAAGAAATCAAATAAAAACATATCTTAGTCTGAATGAAATAGGGTTATTACTACATAAAGGTAGATTATATATACCAAATTCAGCAGATATTAAATTAAATGTTATGGATGAAATACCTAAACGACCGTATTTAGGACACCCTAGATACCAAAAAATGATTACTATGACAAGAAAAGACTTCTTTTGGCCTAATATGAAAAAATAAGTAGCGGAATATTTAGTAGGCTGCATTGAATGTCAACAAGTAAGGGTTTAACACCAACATCCAACAAGATAATTGCAGCCATTACCAATTTCGGAATGGAAATGGGAAGTGATCAGCATGGATTTCATAATAGGTTTACCAAATAATTTTAGATAGCATGACTCAATCATGGTCGTAGTAGGAAAATTTAGTAAAGAAGCTCTGTTTATTTCGGTAAAGTATAATTATAAGGATGTTAATATTGCTGATATATTTATGAAAGAAATTTCCAGGTTACATGACATACCTAAGGTAGTAATCTCAGATAGAGATGTAAAATTTACATGGAATTTTTGGAAAGCCTTGTTCAAAGGGCTAGGAACACAATTAAATTTCAACACTGCATATCATCCTCAAATGGATAGACAAACTAAAAGAGAAAATCAGATTCTAGAAGACATGCTTAGAATGTATGTAATGGATAAACCTGGTAAGTGGGAAGATCACTTACACTTAGTAGAGTTTTCATATAACAATCATTTCCAAATTTCAGTTGGAATGATTCCATTTGAAATTCTGTATGGATGAAAATGTAACACTCCAATTTCTTGGAGCAGTTCTGTCAACAAGTTAACGTTAGGTCCTGAATTATTGAAAGATATGGAACTAACAATGAAACATGTACAACAAAATTTGAAGGCTTCCCAAGACAGGAAAAAGACTTATGCTGACTTGAAAAGAACTCCTTGAGAGTTCCAAGTAGGAAAGCATGCATACATAAAGGTAAAACCTAAGAGAATCTCCCTACGACTAGGAATATACTCAAAATCAGAACCCAGGTATTGTGGGCCATTTTAAATTTTAGAAAACATTGGACCAGTACCATATCAGTTAGCATTACCACCTACAATTAAAGTACATAATTTTTTTCATGTTTCCATTTTGAAGAAATACGTTCATGATGCTACTCATGTGATTGACTGGAATGATATACATGTGGATCCTAAAGGAGAGTTTTAGGTGGAACTAGGTCATATTCTCGAAAGGAGAAAAATTTTACTCTAAAAGTACCATCGGACAAGTCAAGGTGAAATGGAAGAACCTCAGTTCGAAGGAGTCCACTGGGGAATTGGAAAGTGATATGCGAGAGGCATATTCGAACCTATTTCAAGATGAAATTATGGAAGAATAAAGACAAAAAATTATAACACTGAGGATGGTGTTATCCTCTAAGGGGAGGTGTATGTAACACACCGAATAAATGTAAATTATTATTCTTGGAATATTTTATTTTTAAAAATATTTTGACAAGAAAGTCAAAATGGTAATGAATTATTTTTATTTAATAATTAAAAATAATGAAAGGAATAATAATTGAAGTAGTTGTTAAAAGATATTTTTCTTACCCACAAGGGGAAAAGACAAGTTGCGAAAACTATTGAGTGAAACTCAAGTGATGCAGGAGGCATCTTCCCAAAAATTGGGTCAAGACTCCTTGTGGAGTTCTAAAGAGAAGGAGGCTCATAAATGACCAAGCCCTAGGAAAAATACTATATAATAGTATGTTCACCAAGCAAGCGGGAGGCTAGAGATTGATGGGGAATTAATCTGTTAATGCAAGAGATGTTACATTGATTGTATTTTTTCCTTATGGTTTAGAAAACAGGCTTGAGGGTTCTAGAGCAAGTAAGACTTGGCTGCTATAGGACTTGGTTGGGAGGAACGACAACTTCAGTTATGTTTTCCCAACAATGGTGCTAGGTTCCCTATTATATTTCTTATATGTTTAAGTATTGATAAATTACAGATTGAGCATATACATGAATTGTAAATACAATTTTGTTTTGTAAATTATATTGTGTATCTATTCCTATCCTTTCCCTATTTTATATTATGATTTAAGATCAAATATTCTTTATTAGCAAAGAAATCGTAGATTTATTATTTTAGTATATTTCAATGAATCTTTGTTTGGGCTTCCATACCTGAAGGACAACTACGAATTAGAGTGGTTGTAATGTTATCCTGACTAGGAAATCTGAACAAAAATATTATAGATCTGGTTAGATATTTTAAATTATGTTTGTATATGTTATCTTAAAATATTTTAAATTTATTTCCTTTTCAACTAATCATTTCCCTAGAAGTCGATGTTTTTCATACAGAGCTCATCTATGTATTTAATATTGTATTAAATTTAAAACTCATTCCCAATTAAAAACTCTACTTCTAGATTACCTATGGCTACGACCAAATTCCTTTAATATAATCTTAACAACAACATTACGTAAATAAATTCCAAATACATAAATAGTAAACAAAAAGAGTGCAGACAGTCACGTATAATTCTATAGTGTATACAGATTAGATTCGAGAGGATTCTCTTCCAAACCAACTCTCCAAATCACATAAACTATCCCAAGTATGCATAGTAGAGTCGAAAGGCTTACTATCAAATAAACATTTAATTCAGGAATCCCTAGGTTAAGAAGTTAACTCAATGATAAACAATTACACGACTAAATGTCGTTTGGGTAATCATACCCATTATAAACCAAATCAATTTTAGATTTATTTATATATCAATTACATATTAGCTCACAAATCCATATCATAATTAAGACCCACAGATCCGAGTAAGAAGTCAAACAAAAAACAAATCTATTAAATTACAGAGTAAAATAATATTAATCATCAAGAACTTAAAAACACATAGTCCCTAATCACGGGTATCACATCCCGTGATAAGTGGCTTTGTCCTATGGGCCTTTAAACACAATTGAATCACATAAAGGACATTAACATTTGATTCCCAATCAACATAAACCATGAGTGGTTATAATCCCATTAAAATGGCATCCATCATTCAATGATTCAATGACATATACATCTGAGTGGATAGTATGCCAATGAAAATAAAAGAGAGTTTGTGAAGCCATTTCTACAAGATGAAGACCCATAAGGGTGTAATAACACATTTTCAACTTATCTTCGCAATAGTGGCATAATCCCTATTCTTATGTGGTCTGTGAGCCCAACGAATAACCACCATAACCAACTTATGAATAAAATATTTCCATTTTTGGATGTCGATGGAACCATTGATGCAGACCGAGAACAACCACATTGGGGAAATACATGCATATCAATCAAACTAGGAAATGTTAGCATGCTTGTGAAGAAAAGGCTACATTTGTCGATTTAAATAGAGTAGGGGGGGGGATTTTTTCTCACCTTTGGCAAAGAAGAAGGAGTCCTGAGACGAGGTGACTTTGTTGCCACTCTCGTCGACCAAGTTCACAACCTACATTTCACACTATAACCAACTAATGTTAGAATTGTTGTTCCATTTAGATATTCAAGCAATGAGTCCAAAATTATTGATGCAGTGAATAGGAATGAATTATACAAACTAAACAAATCAAATCTCACAGGAAACAAACAAGTATTGCTTAGAGAATTACAGTATTATCTTCATTACATAATCCGATGTTACAATAGATTTACATAGGAAAAGAATTCGAATCATTGAGGATGAATTCAAATATCCCAATTGGATGTGATTGTATCTGACTGCATGGCTAACTAAATATGTCTCAATCAATATTGGAGTCCAAGTAGTTAACTCCCAATGTCAAATCCAGTCAAGCAATTAGTTATAAAATTTAACTCAGTTTAACTGAGGTGGTAGGTGATCAAAGGAGCCTTATCCACATACAACCATGCATAACTGGCGCTAAATTAACTAATTGTGATCTAGCTGAAAGTAACTAAGGAATAACTAAGCTTAACTAGTAACCAACAACCCACAACTGAAGGAGGTTGGTGTCGAGACTCACAATGGCTCCTAAAATGTAGGGAATGTCCTAGGAGGTGCCTAAACTGATGCATGCAAGTGCAGTCAGTGGCAGTTAACCTCTATT
The DNA here is from genome assembly GCA_001517045.1 of Pseudotsuga menziesii. Taxonomy (NCBI): domain Eukaryota; kingdom Viridiplantae; phylum Streptophyta; class Pinopsida; order Pinales; family Pinaceae; genus Pseudotsuga; species Pseudotsuga menziesii. The sequence continues at coordinate 68,403 of LPNX010245906.1, forward strand.
AGTGTTCCCCACACTCTAGTAACTGGTACATGTGGCTCCATTATGCCATGTGGACCCAATGGTACTAGTGGACCCAAATAATTAAATAAAACTCCTAAGTAATGATAAAATAATATAATAAATTGTTTGGTTAAGGGAGGATTATAAATCCTAACACCCCCCTGAATCCTAACTTGGACAACAGTGGGCCCTAGAAACAACATCATAAGTCACCCATATACAATCTAAAATATAAAATGTTGCTTAATAAACATAGGAAATAGGGGAAAGCCTCATGGGAACCCGCCCATCAAAATAAGCAATAAACAGGTAAATGAAAGCTATCTTTAGAAGAAAGAAGCTTCCTCCTTAGAAAAATAACTTGTCAAAAGCACTACTGCAAATTGCAGCACTATGTAGCATCATGGTTCTCTTGTGTAGCATCATCCTGAATTTGTGCATGTGAACTTCTCAATTTCCTTCTGAATTGATGAATCTGTTTGTTTCTTCTAGATGGAAGAGGTGGAGAATGATCAGTTTCTTCTTCTGTGGGCCAAGTGGTTGATCATTCACTCTCATCATATAACACTTTCCTAGAATATTGTTGCACCACTTTGTAGGGAGTGAATCTGTGAGGGAAAGAGCCACATGCTCATTCTAATATTGGGACCTAGTTCTCCTTCTGTCTTATGGATTTCCAACACCATATCCAGCTGCACCAATAATATTTTAATCCCATGTAGGATTAGGATTTTGATTTCGAATGGATATTGGATCTGGATCTAGAATCTCATGAGATTCTGTCTCAATAATAGGATCATGTTGATCCTCTTCATCTGAATCTGAAACATACAACAAATCATCATCATCAAAATGTAGTGGAAGAGGAGTTAATATGAAGCACAATTTACAACTTTTGCCCAAAGAGAAGGAGGAATATTCTTACCATGGAAAAGGCATGTTGCCATATCCTTCAGTGATCTTGTCACATGCCCCAATTTGCAAAAAAAAATTTATAATATTTGAGGAACACTGTGTTAAATTTTATGCGAAGTTGTAATTGATGACCCAGTAGGGTCAAGAAAATTTAATGTAAATTCAGAATATTTTATTTATAAATAAATAAATGAGGAGACAATAGCTTAGGGAAGTTGTTAAAAGAGTGTTTATTAGTTAATTGGTGGAGGAGACTGGGTGGAGAGCAAACTGACAAGTGGTAGCATCCTCAAACCACTTCCAATAGTTGCAGGTGGCAACTTCCCTATATTTGTGGTCATGATTCCCCAAGAAAGTGGAATCAGAGAAGGTGGCGCATTTAATGAAAACTGACCTAGAAGACCTAGGAATCTCTATAAAATTTCCCATTGAAGAGAGATGAGGCGGCTCATTCTAGAGAAGTGATCATTCAGGGTGAATGAATTTACTTAAGAGAAATTCAATGGAGGGGAGTCTGGAGTGTGTTTGAGGGGTTAAGTGCTAAGATTGATCTAGTTACAACTTCTAAACTGAAGATCATACTGTTGAGAGCATATTTTTATTACTGAGGTAATTGGACTAGTCAGGTGATAGAGGTCTTACAGCTGCATTCTCCACCCAATTCTCAACCAAGAAGACCAGGAACAAGCTTGGGGGTCCTAAGGAAGCGTTGTCTGAGTGCTCTCCAGGAGCTTGGTTGGGAGGAACAGCCTCCTTAAGCTGTTTTCATCTTGTCCTCAACAGGTTCTATTTTCTTTTATTGTCTTCGGTTAAATAATTCTTAGTTTATCTACTACAGGCATGTTAGTGTTTAGGGTTTATGAATGAAAAGTAACTAAGAATGTTAGATTTAGTAAAATTATAGATTATAGTAGAAATAGAAATGATTATGTAAATAGTGAAACAGATAGCATTAAAATCTCCAAGCTGTGTTTTTCCACACTTGAAATCAGGTCGTACTCTAGCACAGTTGGATTTCTTAGGTGAATGAAATGATTCTTTTATTTTGAATGAAATTAGTAGATAGATTCTACTTCATTGATTATGAATTTTACTAAATAACAATGCTATGTATTGTCTGCATTTATTTACTTCAGGTAACTAAATATAAAAATAGGTATAAAGAGAACAGTAAATATTATGATTATTCCAGTATTAGTATACTGATAACAATATAGATATTATAGTTAACAAAAGTAAAGTAAGTAAATTAACATTTAAAAACCATGTGAAAAGGAAATAGTAAAATAGTTTATAAACCTTAACATTACAGACCAGTGTGTGTTTTATCCAGGACCAAAGGATTCTTTATAATCCTTTTTATATTACAAAAATTACTGAAAGTTAACAATACCCTAGTTTCGAATATGCTGCACTAAACCCTAAGTATTTATTAACTAAGATTTAGAAGCAAAACTGTTTAGGATTTCTTATTTTCTTACAGAGCTAGCATCATACTTATAACTGTAAGTCATATAATCTTCCCTTATCCTATTTTGAAAACAAAGTTATTAATGATGTAAATATAAACAAGGATTTATTTTAAACTATAGGGATAAACAACATTTTCAAAGCAGAGTCATAGAATTTAAATTATCATCTCACAACAGTGCTTTAAAATAATTATAATTACATAGTATTAATAAATACAATACATATGTAAATCATGAACAAAATAAACAATTAATTACTAACCATTTTCAATATAAATCCTTAATCAAAGGTAGGCTTATAGCCTGGAGAATCGAAGGGTTGAAACCCAAGCCTGCTAATAAAACCAAATATACAAAAGACTTTTATATTAAATATAAATAAAATACATTATTGACAGGATAAGTAAAACCAAGTTCAGAGTCTACATTTTCTTGAAGTTCAAATGTAAAAGGAAAACTGAAGCAACACGAGACAGAGTTCACTTAACATCTATGAGCACAAAGGAGATTCATTATAATCTTAAACAACAACATTACATCACTTAAGCCGTAAGGCTGAAACTGCTTAACCAAAACCACATATACATCACGGCTTCAAGAGACTGTGTTACCTAGCGAAGTATCGCAAGGGTTTTCAAATAAAACATGGGTAATAATAAAAAAACTAAAAATCATAACCAACAGAGAATCCGAAGCCATGTTTCCAACCACATGAACCTTCATCCAACAACCCAAACCGCAAGTAGGGAGAACTCACAACGAGACTGGGGCTTACCAGTTGGAAGCCCACGAAGTTAACTGATGCACAAGCTTGCATTCCACTCAAGCCTAGAGCTAATAGCAGGAGCCTACAAGAACATAAATCCAAATAATATTTAAAACTCTGTTCATAAATTATTAAAAACCTAACTTAGTAAATCTTTTGACAAAAGGAATTCGAGTAGAGTTTAATGTATACCTGTGAACAAGAAGAAATCAGAGCCGAGAATATACGGCTACCCAACTTGAATGCACTAAACCGAGAAGAAAGAAAACCCTTAAGCCAAATCTACGACAGAGACAACAAAGAGATAGTCTCAAGTTTCACGATGCCAAGGAAAGGAACGGGCAGTCACAAGGGTAAATCGCTTACAGGATTTGAGCCACTTGAAGAAGCCTCTAACCACTCACACTGTGTCTTCTTTAACTCACAAGAGAAACTGAAACACAAACCATGATACCATAAACCACTTTGCACAGTAATGCAGGCTACAGTGCCAATGATTAAGGAAGTTGCAGGCCTCTCATGGCCGCAAGGACTCACAGCGTAGCCTGCAGGAGGAAAAACCCTCATACCAAAATGAAAAGGAGTATGGTTACAATCGTTTTAAGTCAACCAATGTATACAAGAGGCTTGTCCACATGCCCTTCCAAAAATCTCACCAAGTGTGGGTCAAGTTCTAATGTCATCGCTGCAAAATAGATTTTAAAACTGATCATTGCCAAAACCTTTAATTGTATGTTTTCCAATAATATCAATCATGCCATCGATATTTTATCTAGTTCATATGATTGCTTATAATATCAATCATGCCATCGATTATACCATGCCTTCGAAATAGTATATATAGGAACAAACTTATAATGTATATTACCTTTAGTTTTGACTGCATTATAGTAGTTGATAGGTAGATAAAACTACCTTAGGTTATAAGTTAGGATGATGGGTATAGCTTGATATTGTTAAATTATAAATCAACATAGTATTGTAATATTGCAATATCACTTGTATCATGTTATAATCTAGAGATTAAGAATACAACTTATCTACTAGTTGTGTAAGAAGATAATCATAATTGCAAATGAATCAAACAAGTTTGGTATTGTTTCATGACTACTAAAGGAGAAATAGAGTATAGATATAATGTTATTATGATTTATTTTATAAACTGGAAAAGCTCTAAACTTCTCCACATAAATACTTGATGCTGATAAATGAAGGAGTCTCCAAGAAGACTAAAGACTAAGCTTATTGAAAGAGTTTCTCATAAAAAAACTAATAACTCATTGTAAACTTTACCAACGAAAAATGGAAGAATATGTTTATACTTAAAGAGCAGTACACTTGAGTTATAAACATAAAATAGCAGTAAGATTACGAAATAGTCGAAGTAATGATACACCAAGATCATGAGCTCTAAGCTCATTGTGGAAATCTATAATTGACTAGGTACTATAATTTATAAAAGATAATCATCTTACGACAGATGAAACTTTGGAAGAACTCATTCTTGTAACTAGAATTGATTATGTCAAGGATAAAAGGTCTTTATGGCTTAAATATAAATACTGTTATAGATCCAAAACAATGAAAGAAATTTATTTTACCTCATCGAAGACTTGCAACTTAATAATCAATTTATATACTAGCATCTTAACATGCTAGAGAAGTACTTTCTCAACATAATTTAAATTAAACACCTACTTGATCATACGCTTACCTGTTGGACCTGTAGGAACTAGCAGTCCATTTGAGTTAGTAGAACGCTAAGTAAGCCCCGATTTCAAACAAGGTTTCTCACCTACTCGACAAAAGTAAATCATCAGTATAGCTAGCAGCATCTAAATGTAAGTCCTCTTTCTATCACATAAGAAAATTAAAGCTGTATTAGTTTTTCTGTTATTTGAAACTAATCCTTAAAATTTGTTAAACTATTTCATTTTCCGCTAACTGCTAGCAGTTACTAAATTGTGATTTAAGACATTTTATTTCACTTTAAAAATTTTAAATTTTTACGAAATTTTGGGTCATTACATGTGGTATCAGAGCATAAGGTTCAAACACTAGGCCTTGATGAAGCTCAATTTTTTATATGGAACAGTAAATTTAAATCATTATGCTGATGTTGTTTTCTTTGAATGATATACATGGAGAAATGTGTTTCTGAGTTAATGATAGGTACGGAAATATTGGAAGAATATAAAGAAGAGGAATCTCCTTACAATGAACAAGATAATCTACAAAAAGAACCTATACAAGAAGATATAACCAATAATTCTTCCGAACTACTACAAACAGTTAAAGAATTAAAATCAGAAATGGAATCAGTTAAGAAAGAAAATGAGAGGATTCTGAGAGCTCAGGAGGAGTTGAATCAGATCTTAATAGAAAGATTTCATACTGAGGGAAAGGGTAAAAGAGTTGATTCTGAAGATGTAGGTTATCAACATAAGTATAAAAATACTAAACATATTAAAAAAGAAACTAGCTCATCTTCTGAAGTATATGGTGATCTACATAACTCTCATTATACAAGTGACAATAGTGAGGATAACCTCCATACTAGGAAAAGGAAATATAAACCTTATGAAGAAATATCTGGGGAGTTTAAGAAGATCAAGCCGCCAACATTTAATGGAGAAACTGAAAAGGGGGAGGAAGCAGAATCCTGGTTATCCGGGATGAAGAAGTACTTCTATATTTATAACTATTCTAATCAATTAAAGGTTACGATGGCTATTTATAATCTTATAGGGAAAGCTGATATATGGTGGCAAGATTTAAAAAGAGTGAAAGGTATAAGAGAGAAAAACATAAATTGGAGTACATTCAAGAAATACTTCAAAAAGAAATTTTTATCTAAATAGTACTATGAAGAAAGGGCTAAAGAATTCTATGAGCTAAAACTAGGTACAATGAATATGAAAGAATTGAACAGTAAGTCTCTAAGTCTGCTTAGGTATGTGCCATAGATTGTGCATGAGACACCGAAGGTATAGCGGTTTTTCAGTTGTTTACCTTATCACATAAAGGATAGGATTGAGTATGACAATCTAAAAACCCTGGAATAAGCCATGAGAAAAGTGAATTTATGTTATGAACCGAATCGTAAAAAGGAGAGTATGGCCAACTAGAAGGCCAAAAGGAATAATAATTTTGATCAAAAGAAGAAAGAGTTTGTGCCAAATCGAAATTCTAAAAATAATAACCCCAGAAATTTTTCTAATAAGAATTTCTAGGGGAATAAGAGCAATTCACAAACCAATTAGAATAATAAAAGGAACAAAGAGTCTACTAATAATCATAGTAACTAAACAAAGAACTTTGAAATAAAAGAACCCATAAAGTGTTGGGAATGCAATGGTCTGCATTATGCTTCAGTCTGTCCCAATTCGAAAAAGATTGTCAGCAATATCCACACAATACAGGAGGAGATGTATGTTGGTGATTTAGTGAGGATAATGCCCATGATCAATGCAACTCTAGAGAATCGGCAAGTAGACTATCAAACTTCCATGGTGGAAGTAGAAGGTAAAATAAATCAAACACCCATATCTATTTTAATTGATCCAGGAGCTAGTTTAAGCTATATTTCTCCTAACTTGGTAGAAAAGTGTAAACTTCCAATTGAAAATTTTGCAAGTTCTTGGTTAGTTCAGTTAGATACTGGTGCAAAGAGAAAGTTAATTAGCTTTGTAAAGAATTGTGTAGTAACTATGGATCAATTTGAAACTTTTTTTAAGCTCAATGTACTACCTTTAGGTTCATATGAAATATTAATTGGTATGGATTGGTTAGAGCAGCATAGGGTGGTCTTGAATTGCTTTGATAAAACATTTGCTTGTATAAATAATGAAGGAAAATTAATAAGTGTAAAGGGAATCCCTAGGAAAAAAACCGTAAGGAAGATTTTTAGAATAATCAACCCATAGTTAGCTACCTTAGACATTAATTAATCCATTTTTGTCTTATTTGCCTAGTTTCCATATTCCACCTTGTGCAAGTTGTCCTCCACATGTCCAAAGTGGTCAAACTTGCTAAAACTGAGTCATAAAGCACTTGGGAAACCTCTTGGAATCAATTCTGCTTTATTCCTAGCCTTCCTAGCACATGTCTATTTTTTCTACTTTATTGCCTGCTTTTGCTGAGTTTTAAGGAAATTGGGAAAGTTTGACTAGGTGAAGTTAACTTGTTTTTTTTCCTCATCATCCTCCACTCTTTTCTCCTAATAAAAGCATGTATGAGTTGTCCTTCCATCACCTACTAGATTTCCTAATTGATTTTTCCAATTCGTGAGCTCCTAGACAGATTTGGAAGCTGCTTTATGCACCTATGGGGGATTTGCTTAGATTTAGTAAGCCTGCTTTTGACCAATTTGAATGGCATCCAAATGCATTCAAATATCTCATGTAATTATTTATTGTGGCAGCCTATGACTTCACAGGGTTGTCTATTGTACACTTATTCAATACAGATTAGTGTTCTGCTCCATATTTAGTCTCCTTTGTGTGTAATTTGCATTGGCAATTTTTGTGAGTGTAATTGTTCTAAAACCTGGGTTCAATTTCCACATGGTATCAGAGCCTTTGTAGATCAATTTCTCTCCTTCCAATTTGTTATTGCAGGTTCGACATCATTGATTGGGATCATTCTGCTGACTAAAGGGCAAATTTCTGAGCTATGGATCAATCTCAGAAGATCATCTTGACTCCATTTAAATTCTTTGATTGGAAAGTAGAGATGGAGATACTGTTGAGAGAAAAATGCCCCTACAGAGTGAATATGGAAACATAAGCAGAGCCCAATGCAGCTGTAGAGAAAATTAAATGGCACAACAGGAGGGATGAGGCCTATGGTCTCCTGTGTCTGAGCATATCCAGAGACCTCCTTTTCCATCTTGATGGATTAACATCACCAAATGAAGTATGGGAGAATCTTGTTGATATTTTTGGTAAGACATATGAGATGAGGGGACATCAAATCGAAAATGAATTGATCTCCTTGAGTCCCAACAGCTTTGAATCCCTGCAACTCTACTTTTCCAAGTTCAAAGCCCTTGTTTTGTAGCTAAAATAGTGTGGAATTGAAAAGAAGGAGGAGAAACTTGTTTTAGCCATACTCTCAAAGCTTGGCCCTAACTATTTAGTGTTTTTATTGACCTTCCATTCCACAAAGTTGACAGCTCGAGCCTAGAAAATGCCTAGCCTTGAAGATTTCATGGAATCTCTCACACAGGAACAAGATAAATTGGTGGTGATGGGCACCATAAAACCTTCCAAATACCAAGATCTGGTTGTTGGAGATTCAAGGGCGGATTCAAAAGGCAAGAATAAAGCTAAGAAGCCACCTGAGCAAAAGAGAGACAACAACAAGTCTCCAGAGGAGCCCCAAGGTTCCAAGAAGAACCCCCAGAAGAAGAAGAACAAAGGAGAAATGAGCAAGTGCGCATACTCTAGTAAGGACAATCATCCTAAAATCTCCTACATGGAGAAGAAAATTGACATGCTGACCCAACTCCTAGAGAAGAATGGCATCTCCATTCCTGATAGCTCAAAGAAGAGGGAAGGAGGATCAAATTTAGAAGACTGAGAGAGAATTCATGCATTGGTTGCTGGCACATCAAGCTCACCTAGTTTCATCATTGATTCTGGAGCTTTAAGACATATGGTTTCAACCAAGGAGGCATTCACCTCACTTGACATGTCTAAAGGTCCACCAATAGTACTAAGAGATGACTCTCTCACTGAAAGTTTGGGCAAAGGGAGGATTGATCTTGACCATGGTAAGTTCAGCAATGTATTGTATGTTCTAGGTCTTGCCTCTAACATCTTATCATTGTATCAGATGACCCACACAGGGTCTCCAAATAAGGTCATATTCTCCCTTGATGAAGTTGAGATCACAGAGATCTCAAGTGGTAAAGTCATTGCAAAAGGAGTTGCAAATCACACTTCGAAGGTATACATGTTCTCACACTTCCTACCCTACTCAAACCCCTCTGCTCTTCTGATTCATGCTAATGATGAAAGCAAGATTTGGCCTAAAATATTGGACATATTAACTATAAGTATCTTTCTGATCTTAGTGAAAAAAAAATGGTCATAGGGTTACCCAAGATTAATTTTTCCAAAGGAGTCTGTCAAGGTTGCATCTTAGGAAAACACCCAGAGCATAAATTTGAGAAAGCTAGTCATGAGAGAACCTCTGCACCTCTTGAGTTGATCCACAATGATGTTTCTGGCCCATTTCCTCATATTTCAATGAGTTAGGCCAAATATGCATTAACATTCATAGATGACTTTTCCAGGTACTGCTGGGTTTACTTCCTGAAACACAAGTCTGAATTTTTTGGCCTCTTCAAAGTCTTTAAGGCTTTGGTTGAAAACCAGTCTGGGAGAAAACTCAAGGTCCTCAGATATGAAAATGGTGGTGAGTATTTCAAGTCTAAGTTCATTCAATATTGTGCAGATGCGGGTATTCAGATGTAGCATTCTATCCCTTACACACCATAGCAAAATGGTGTTGCTGATAGGAAGAACAGATCACTGAAAGATATGGCAACCTGCATGATGGATTCTAAGACTTTGCCACCAAAGTTTTGGGACGAAGCTATAAACTATGCAGCCTATATACAGAATAGGGTGCCTCATAAACAGCTTGATGGTATGACTCCTTTCGAAGCATGGAGTGGGCACAAGCTAGATGTGACCTATTTTAGGATTTTTGGCTCAAGGGCTTGGGCTAGAATTCCAACAGAAAAGAGGAAGGCTTTGCAGCCCCAAAGACAAGAGTGTCTATTTGTTGGGTACTTTGAAGATTAAAAATGGTACAAGCTGATCATTTTGAGCACAAACAAAGCCTTCATTTAAAGGAGTGTTTAGTTCCAAGAAGAGCCTTTAGCAACAGTGGAAGTTGGAGAATCCTCTTCACCACCAGAACCATTGAATGTAAGTGAAGAGATAGTTGAGTTTGTTGATTCTAATATGTCTGATAATGATGATTTAATTGCAGATCCTAAAATTCCTACAAGACCAAAATGGGAAGCAAATACCGTTCATGCAGCTGGAGAACTAGCTGGAAATCCTAGTGATCCTAGGAGGACTAGATCTCAATTTGAGAGTGCTCTGTGTATGAAAGACACTTTGTTTGCATAGAAATGCTATTTGATGGTTGAATCAAACACAAAAACATATGAATATGCATCGCATGATCCAATATGGAAAACAGCCATGAAAGAAGAGTTCATCTCACTCCAAAAGAACAACGCTTGGGATCTGGTTGATCTTCCCCCATGGAGGAAGCTAGTTCAATGTAAGTGGGTTTACAAAACCAAGTTTTCTACTGATGGTTCACCTTTGAAATATAAGGCAATATTGGTAGCCAAGTGCTACTCACAGGTACATGGCATAGACTACAATGAGACCTTTGCACCAGTGGCAAAGCTGGACTCCTTCAGGCTAGCCTTAGCCATTGCAACTTTGAAGTAATGGGAGATACATCACATGGATGTGAAGTGTGCTTTCCTGAATGGAGATATTACTGAATATATTTACATGCAGCAGCCTCAAGGCTTTGCTACTAATCCATATCTTGTGTCCAGGCTAAAGAAATCATTGTATGGGCTTGGTATGCAAAGATTGATGGTTTTTTGCTGTCATTGAGTTTTGTTCGATGAAATTCTGATCCTAATATTTATTTGAAGCTGATTCATGGTTATTTGATGATTATTGTCTTGTATGTAGATGACCTTCTCATTACAGGAAGCTCAAAGGATGAAATTGCCTCCTTGAAGGATGCAATGAACCATGCATTTTCTATGACTGATTTGGGGTTATTGAGCCAATTCTTGGGTCTCGAGATTGCTCAAACCAAACATGGAATAAAATTATATCAGTCCAAGTATGATTTGGATTTGCTGAACAAGTTCAACATGAAATATTGCAAGCCAAGCAAGACTCCCTTCCTTTCAGGAGTTAAGCTTGAAGAAGCAGATTCTTCTCCTATGGTAAATAATACACTGTATAGGCAACTGATTGGGTGTTTGCTATACCTTACACATAATCAAACTGATATTTATTATGCAGTAAGTGTGGCTTCAAGATATATGGATCAGCCTCATGAGTTCCATTGTAGAGTATCCAAAAGGATCCTTAACTTTGTTCAGAGAACAAGGACTCATGGGATATTCTACAAAACTAAATCTGATCTTGATTTGATTAGGTTTACTGACAGTGATTGGGAAGGTGACAAAAAAAATTGAAAGTCAACATCAAGATATGTGTCCAGGCTTGCTAAAGGACCAATCAACTGGTCAAGCAAGAAATAGAGTGCCATTGCACTCTCATCTATAGAAGTAGAGTACAAAGGAGTTGTAAATGCAGCAACTCAATGTTTATGGTTGCAGGGGTTACTTGGTGAGTGCGACTTCGAATCAGAATACTCAACTACTATCTATTATCATAATTAGAGTACCGTTTCAATCTGCAATGATCCATTTCAGAGACGGAGAACCAAACACATTGAGATCCATATGCACTACATCATACAGCTTGTGCATGATGGCACCATTCACCTACTCTTCGGTTCATCTTCAGAACAAGTAGTAGACATATTCACCAAAGTTTTTTGTGAGAAGAATTTCAGCAATATCAAATCACTACTGGGGATTTTTTATCATGTTGTGAAGCATGGTTGATGACAAGATTTTCAAATTTTGTTTTATTGTCCATGTTTAAGGGAGGATTTTTCCCACTGGGTTTTTGCCTCTTTCCTTGGTTAAATGTACATGCGGTATGTAAAGGGTGACTAAGCCTTGTTGCTAGGCCCTATAATTTTCTAATATTTTACTCATAAGTCAGGCTTAAGGGGGGGTGTTAGAATAATCAACCCATAGTTAGGTACCTTAGACATTAGTTAATCCATTTTTGTCTTATTTTCCTAGTTTCCATATTCCACCTTATGCAAGTTGTCCTCCACATGTCCAAAGTGGTCAAACTTGCTAAAACTTAGTCATGGAGTGCTTGGGAAACCTCTTGGAATCAATTCTGCTTTATTCTTGGCCTTCCTAGCGCATGTCTGCTTTTTGTGCTTTATTGCCTGCTTTTGCTGAGTTTTAAGGCAATTGGGAAAGTTTGACTAGGTGAAGTTAACTTGTTTTTTGTCCTCATCATCCTCCACTCTTTTATCCTAATAAAAGCATGTATTATTTTTCCTTCCATCACCTATTAGATTTCCTAATTGATTTTTCCAATTCGTGATCTCCTAGACAGATTTGGAAGTTGGTTTATGCACGTATGGGGGATTTGCTGAGATTCAGTAAGCCTGCTTTTGACCAATTCGAATGGCATCCCAATGCATTCGAATATCTCATGTAATTATTTATTGTGGTAGCCTATGAATTCACATGGTTGGCTACTATACACTTATTCAATACAGATTAGTTTTATGCTCCATATTCAGTCTCCTTTGTGTGTAATTTGCATGTGTAATTGGCAACTTTTGCGAGTGTAATTGTTCTAGTGACCTGGGTTCAATTTCCAAAAATATTTCTGCTCTATAGCTTAAGAGAGTTGTTAGGAAAGGTTGTAAGGATAATGCAGTAACAGTAACCAATGAAGAAAATCTAAACAACATAGATAAATTAAAATTAGAGGATATACCAGTTCTAAAGGAATATTCAGATTTATTTCCGAAAGAAATTTCAGGACTGCCTCTGAAGAGGGAATTAGATTTTACCATTGAGTTGGTACCTGGTGCAGTGCCCAGCTCAAAAGCCCCTTATCAGATGAATATAATTGAATTAAATGAACTTAATTCATAGTTAAAATAACTTATTGACAAGAATTACATTCGACCCAGTGTGTCTCCCTGGGGGCACCTGTTATCTTTGTTAAGAAAAAGGACGGAACTCTATGACTATGCATAGATTATTGGCAATTAAATAAGATGACTATCAAGAACAGATACATGTTACCTTGCATAGATGATATGTTTGATCAACTACATGGAGCCACGGTATTTTCAAAGATTGACTTACAGTCTGGATATCACCAAGTCAGAATTAAAGATGAAGACATCTTTAAAACATCTTTTAGGACTCGATATGGACATTACGATTTTGTCGTCATGCCATTCGGGCTTACTAACGCTCCAGTTGTTTTTATGTGTCTAATGAATAATGTAATGCACAAATATCTAGATAAATTTGTGGTCGTGTTTATCGATGACATATTAATTTATTCAAAATCTGAAGAAGAACATAAAGAACACTTAAAAATTGTCTTGCAAGAGTTATGAGAACATCAACTTTTTGCAAAATTTAGTAAATGTGACTTCTTTAAAGATAAAATCTAGTACTTAGGTGATGTAGTTACTAAAGAAGTAATTTCGGTGGATCCCAAAAAGATAAAGGCAATTGAATATTGGCCAGTTCCAAAAGATCTAACTGATGTCCGATCATTCATGGGGATTACTGGTTATTACCGGAGGTTCATCAAAGGGTTTTCGAGAATAGCAAATCTGATAACCTCTTTGTAGAATAAGGGAAAGAAATTTGATTGGAATCAGAAGTGCAAAGATAGTTTTAAAAAGTTAAAAACCTTATTAACTAGTGCACCAATTTTAAGAATTGTTGATCCAAATAAATATTTTACAGTATGTGCTGACGCCTGCAATGACGGTTTAGGTGGAGTATTGACTCAGAGAGGACATGCCATTGCTTATGAGTCTAGGAAATTGAATATTCATGAAAAGAATTATCTAACCTATGACTTGGAATTAGCTGTTGTCATACATGCTTTAAAGATGTGGCGTCATCATCTAATTGGAAGAAAATTTATCCTAATGACGAATAATAAGGGATTAAAATATATGTTAGATCAACCTAACCTAAATGCTAGGCAAGCTAGGTGGCTAGCTTTTCTAAGTGAATATGATTTTGAAATTCAACACATCAAAGGGATATAAAATAAAGTTGTTGATGCATCAAGTAGAAATGAAAATCTGAATTTTACAGCAACTATCAACACTTATACAACAGATTTGGAAGAACAGCTTAAAGTAGGGATAGAACAAGATGAAAATTACCTAAAGTTACAAGCAAAAGAAAAATAAAATATAATAGAAATTCTAAGTACAAGGTACAACTTGAATGAAAAGGGATTATTACTATATAAAGACAGAATATATGTACCTAATGTACCTAAGATTAAGTTAATACTTTTAGATGAAATTCATTATTTAGGGCAGCCGGGTTATCAGAAAACTATAACTATGCTAAGAAAAGAGTATTTCTGGCCAAACATGAAGACTGAACTGGTAGAATATATTTCTAGATGCTTTGAATGTCAGCAAGTAAAAACTAAATATCAACATCCAGCTGGGCTACTTCAGACTTTGCCTATTCCTAGATGGAAATGGGAGATAATTAGCCTTGATTTTGTTACTGGACTGCCTAAAAATCAGAACTTAAATGACTCCATAATGGTAGTGGTTGAAAAATTGAGTAAAGTAGCCCATTTTATACCTAAAAAACTACTTATAAAGCTACAAATATAGCCGATATTTTCTTAAAACAAATTTTTTGACTGCATGGAATATCGAAGGTCATAATTTCAGACCGAGACCCTAAATTTACAGGTAACTTTTGGAGATCTTTGTTTAAAGGATTAAATACCACGTTAAATTTTAGTACTTCCTCCCATCCTCAAACTGATGGACAAACTGAAAGAGTAAATCAGGTACTGGAAGATCTACTAAGAATGTATGTAAAGGAGCAGCCAGGTAAATGGGAAGATTATTTACACCTGGTAGAATTTGCTTACAATAATAATTACCAAGCTTCAGCTAGATATAATCCTTTCGAAATTTTGTATGGAAGGAAATGTAACACTCACATCTCTTGGAGTAATCTAGTGGACAGGTTTGTATTAGGACCTGAATTATTGAGAGAAATGGAAGTAATTCTAAAGTAGGTACAAGGTAATCTGAAAATTGCACAAGATCGACAGAAAAGTCAAGTAGACCTTAAACGAACTCCAAAGGAGTTCCAGGTAGGTGAACATGTTTTAATTAAGGTGAGACCCAAAAAGAGTTCTCTGAGGTTGGGTAGTTGTGCTAAACTAGCACCTCATTATTGTGGTCCTTTTGAAATATTGTCCAGGATTAGACAGGTAGCCTATCAGTTAGCTTTACCACCGAATTTAAGAGTTTACAATATTTTTCACATTTATGTATTAAAGAAATATGTGCATGATGCTACTCATGTTATTAACTGAAATGATGTGCAGGTGGAACCCGAAGGAGATTTTCTAGTGGAACCGGACTGTATCCTTGAGCAGAGGGAGATCTCACTTTGGAACTGCACCATTAGTCAAGTGAAGGTGCAATGGAAGAACCTTCGTCCAGAGGAAGCCACCTGGGAATTGGAAAGTCATATGCGGTATGCATATCTAATTCTATTCTAGGGGAACTCTGAGGATGAGGAATAAATAGCATCAAGGACAATGTTATAATTTAAGGGGGTGTGTATGTCACATGACCCAATTTGCAAAAACAATTTTATAATATTTGAGGAACACTGTGTTAAATTTTATGCTAAGTTGTAATTGATGACCCAGTGGGGTCAAGAATATTTAATGTAAATTCAAAATATTTTATTTATAAATAAATAAATGAGGAGACAATAGCTTAGGGAAGCTATTAAAAGAGTGTTTACTGGTTAATTGGTGGAGGAGACTGGGTGGAGAGCAAACTCACAAGTGGCAGCATCCTCAAACCACTTCCAACAGTTGCAGGTGGCAACTTCCTTATATTTGTGGTCATGATTCCCCAAGAGAGTGGAATCAGAGCAGGTGGCTCATTTAATGAAAACTAACCCAGAAGACCTAGGCATCTCTATAAAATTTCCCATTGAAGAGAGCTAAAGCAACTCGTTCTAGAGAAGTGATCATTCAGGGTGAATGAATTTACTCAAGAGAAATTCAATGGAGGGGAGTCTGGAGTGTGTTTGAGGGGTTAACTACTGAGATTGATCTAGTTGCAGCTTCTAAGCTGAAGATCATACTGCGGAGAGCATATTTTTATTACTGAGGTAATTGGAACAGTCAAATGACAGAGGTCTTACAGTTGCATTCTCCACCCAGTTCTCGGCCAAGAAGACCAGGAACAAGCTTGAGGGTCCTGAGGAAGCATTGTCTGAGCACCCTCCAGGAGTTTGGTTGGGAGGAACAACCTCCTTAAGCTGTTGTCGTCTTGTCCTCAACAAGTTCTATTTTCTTTTATTTTCTTCAGTTAAATAATTCTTAGTTTATCTACTACATGCATGTTAGTGTTTAGGGTTTATGAATGAAAAGTAACTGAGTAATGTTAGATTCAGTAAAATTATAAATTATAGTAGAAATAGAAATGATTATGTAAATACTAAAACAGATAGAATTAAAATCTCCAAGCTGTGTTTTTCCACACTTGAACTCAAGTCGTACTCTAGCATAGTTGGATTTCTTAGGTAAATGAAATGATTCTTTTATTTTGAATGAAATCAGTAGATAGATTTTACTTCGTTGATTATGAATTTTGATAAATAGCAGTGCTATGTATTGTCTACATTTATTCACTTCAGTTAACTAAATAGAAAAATAGGTATAAAGAGAACAATAAATACTATAATTATTCCAGTATTAGTATACTGATAAAAATATAGATATTATAGTCAACAGAAGTAAAGTAAGTAAATTAACATTTAAAAACCATGTGAAAAGGAAATAGTAAAACAGTTTATAAACATTAACATTATAGACCAGTGTGTGTTTTATCCAGGACCAAAGGATTCTTTATAATCCTTTTTATATTACAAAAATTACTGAAAATTAACAATACCCTAGTTTTGAATATGCTGCACTAAACCCTAAGTATTTATTAACTAATATTTAGAAGCAAAACTGTTTAGGATTTCTTATTTTCTTACAGAGTTAGCATTATACTTATAACTGTAAGTCATATAATCTTCCCTTATCCTATTTTGAAAACAGAGTTATTAATGCTGTAAATATAAACCAGGATTTATTTTAAACTATAGGGATAAACAGCATTTTCAAAGCAGAGTCCTAGAATTTAAATTATCATCTCACAACAGTGCTTTAAAATAATTATAATTACAGAGTATTAATAAATACAATACATATGTAAATCATGAACAAAATAAACCAGTAATTATTAACCATTTGCAATATAAATCCTTAATCAAAGGTAGGCTTATAGCGTATAGAATCGAAAGGTCGAAACCCAAGCCTTCTAATAAAACCAAATATACAAAAGTCTTTTATATTAACTGTAAATAAAATACATTATTGACAGAATAAGTAAAACCCGGTTCAGAGTCTTCATTTTCTTGAAGTTCAAATGTAAAAGGAAAACTGAAGCAACATGAGACAGAGGTCACTTAACGTCTCTGAGCACATAGGAGATTCTTTATAATCTTAAACAACAGAATTACATCACTTAAGCCATAAGGATGAAATTGCTTAACCAAAACCACATATACATCACAGATTCAAGAGCCTATGTTACCCAGCAAAGTATCGCAAGGGTTTTCAAATAAAACATGGGTAATAACCAACAAACTCAAAATCATAACCAACAAAGAATCCAAAGCCATGTTTCCAACCACAAGAACCTTCATCCAACAACCCAAACCGCAATCTGGGAGGACCCACGACGAGACCGAGGCTTACAAGTTGGAAGCCCATGAAGTTAACTGATGCATGCGCTTTCATTCCACTAAATCCTGGAGCTGATAGCAGGAGCCTGCAAGATCATAAATCCAAATAATATTTAAAACTCTGTTCATAAATTATTAAAAACCTAACTTAGTAAATATTTTGACAAAAGGAATTTGAGTAGATTTTAATGTATACATGTGAACAAGAAGAAATTAGAGCCGAGAAGATACTGCCACCCAACTCGAATGCGGAAAACCCTTAAGCCAACTCTGGGATAGAGACAGCAAAGAGACAGTCTTAAGTTTCACGATTCCAAGGCAAGGAACGGGCAGTCACAAGGGTAAATCACTTACAGGCTTCGAGCCACTCAAAGATGCCTCTAACCACTCACACTGTGTCTTCTTTAACTCACAAGAGAAACTGAAACATAAACCATGATACCATAAACCACATTGCACAGTAATGCAAACTACAGTGCCAAGGATTAAGGAAGTTGTAGGCCTTTCATGGCCCCAAGGACTCACAGTGCAGCCTGCAGGAGTAAAACCCCTCGGACCAAAATGCAAAGGAGTAGGGTTATAATCGTTTTAATTCAACCAACATATGGAGGAGGCTTGTCCACGTTCCCTTCCAAAAATCTCACCAAGTGTGGGTCATGTTCTAATGTCAGCGCTGCAAAATAAATTTTAAAACTAATCATTGCCAAAACCTTTAAATCATATGTTTTCCAATAATATCAATCATGTCATCGATATTTTAGCTAGTTCATATGATTTCTTCTAATGTCAATCATTCCATCGATTATACCATGCCTTGGAACTAGTATATTATAGGAACAAACTTATAATGTATATTTCCTTTAGTTTAAACTACATTATAGTAGTTGATAGGTAGATAAAACTACCTTAGGTTATAAGTTAGAATGGTGGGTATAGCTTGATATTGTTAAATTATAAATCAACATAGTATTGTATTATTCCAATAACACTTGTATCATGGTTATAATCTAGAGATTAAGAATACAGCTTGTCTACTAGCTGTGTAAGAAGATAATCATAATTGCAAACAAATCAAACAAGTTTGGTATTGTTTCATGACTAGTAAAGGAGAAATAGAGTATAAATATAATGTTATTATGATTTATTTTATAAACTGGAAAAGCTCTAAAATTCTCCACATAAATACTTGATGCTGATAAATGAAGGAGTCTCCAAGAAGACTAAAGACTAACCTTATTGAAATAGTTTCTCATAAAAAAACAAATAACTCATTGTAAACTTTACCAACGAAAAACAGAAGAATATGTTCATACTTAAAGAGTAGTACACTTGAGTACTAAACATAAAATAGTAGTAATATCATGAAATAGTCAGAGTAATGATACACCAAGATCATGAGCTCTATGCTCACTGTGGAAATCTATAATTGACTAGGTACTATAATTTATAAAAGATAATCATCTTACGATAGATGAAACTTTGGAAGAACTCATTCTTGTAACTAGCATTGATTATGTCAAGGATAAAAGGTCTTTATGGCTTAAATATAAATGATGTCATAGATCCAAAACAACGAAAGAAATTTACTTTACCTCATCGAAGACTTGCAGCTTAATAATCAATTTATATACTAGCATCTTAACATGCTAGAGAAGTAATTTCTTGACATAATTTAAAATAAACACCTACTTGATCATACGCTTACCTACTGAACCTGTAAGAACCAACAGTCCATTTGAGTTAGCAAAATGCTAAGTAAGCCCCAATTTCAAACAAGGTTTTTCACCTACTCAACAAAAGTAAATAATCAGTATAGCTAGCAGCAACTAAATGCAAGTCCTCTTTCTATCACATATGAAAATTAAAGTTGTATTAGTTTTTCTGTTATTTGAAACTAATCCTTAAATTTTGTTAAACTGTTTCATTTTCCACTAACTGCTAGTAGTTACTAAACTGTGATTTAAGACATTTTATGTCACTTTAAAAAAACTATTTTTTTATGAAATTTTGAGTCATTACAGATTTGTTCTTCCTCTCAGCTACACCATTTTGTTGTGGTGTGTATGGAACTGAGTGTTCCATCCAAATCCCCTCTGAATCACAGAAATACTGAAATTATATTTTGATGTACTCTCCTCCTTTATTAGATCTTATGGACTTTATTTTCTTAATGAAACTATTCTCAATCATAGCTTTAAAAACTTTTAAAATATCAAAAAATTCTGATTTTTGTTTCATAAAGTAGATCCAGTAGTACCTAGAAAAAAAAACATTAAAGGTGAGGAAATACCTGCAACCATTAAAGGATTTTGTGGGAATAGGTCTAACCACATCACTGTGTATCAAATATAGTATGGAGGAATCTCTATGTTCCTTCCCAACTTCATACCTATTCTCTGGATGCTTACCTACCAAGCAACCAGAACATACTCCATCGGAAGTTTGGATGAGAGGTAAATCTTCAACCATTTTTATCATTGTGGAGTTCCTGAAGATATTTGAAATTAAGATGACCATATCTCTCATTCCAAATCTTGCTGGTGCTGTTAGCATGAGACAATAATGTTGTAGGAGGTGAGATAGTTAAAAAATGTGAGAACTCATAAGCTTTAGTAGAATGATTTGCAATACCTTTCACTATGAGCTGTCGAGTAGATTTTTCTGTGACCTCAAAAACTTCTGATTTTTGTTTCATAAAGTAGATCTCGTAGTACCTAGAACAATAATCAATAAAGGTGAGGAAATACCTTCAACCATTAACGGAGTTTCTGGGAATAGGTCCAACCACATCACTATGTATCAAATACAGTATGGAGGAATCTCTATGTGTCTTCCCAACTTCATACCTCTTCTTTGGATGCTTACCTACCAAGCAACCAGAACATACTCCATCAGAAGTTTCGATGAGAGGTAAATATTAAACCATTTTTATCATTGTGGAGTTTCTGAAGATATTTGAAATTAAGATGACCATATCTCTCATTCCAAATCTTCCTGGTGCTATTAGCATGAGACAATAATGTTGTAGGAGGTGAGACAGTTAAAAAATGTGCGAACTCATAAGCTTTAGTAGAATGATTTGCAATACCTTTCGCTATGAGTTGTCTAGTATATTTTTCTATGATCTCAACTATATCTGAATCAAATGTAACTCTCTTGGGAGATTCTGTATGAGTCATCTGACAAACATACAACAGATTAGTTGTAAGGGAGGGCACATAGAGAACATTCTTGAACTCACCATGCTTCACTCTGATTGAGCCCCTTCCTTCTGTTGGAATTTGGGAATCCTGTCCCATGTAAATATTAGTCCATTTTGATAGTGTGAGGATGGAGAAGGATTATTTGGAGGAAACCATGTTATTGGATGCTTCAGAATCAATTATATATGTTGTTGATTGAACGAGGCTAGCCTTCAAGGCATGGCACCTTTCATCATCAAGCTTCTTTTCTCTTTGAGGGAGAACAATGTTATTTTGCTTGAGGAGAGCAGTCAGCTGGTAACTTGCTTCTTCACACAAGAGTCTTCTGGGTGAAAACCCCTCATACAATAGGGACACATATTCTTTTAAAACTTCTTCTTTTTCTAAGAGCCGAAGGATACTTTAGAAGTATTTTGATTCTCTTTAGGCTTCGAATCAGTTTTTTTATGCTCCTTCCCCTTATACATCCCTTTATCTTTCTCTTTTTTAGAGTATGTCACCAGAAGAAATTGATCTTTGGAAGTCTTGATGACTCCCATATGGATCAACTTCTCTTGCTCCTGTATTAAGGAATCAACAAAGGAATCAAGTGAGGGCATATTAAAATTAGGAATGGAAGCTCTCCCTGAATGGAATATTGAGACAAATACAAAATACTCAGTTACTAGTTTGTTGAGTCTAGAGAGCACATGCTGCTCATCCTTTCCTTCTATTCCGCATTGTCTGCATTGGAGTGCAAGGAACTTGAATTCGGTCAAGAATTGTTGTACCGTCTCAAAATTGCTAAGATGTAAGTATATCAACTCATTCTCCAGAATGTGTCCCCGAATATCATCTTGCTTTCCAAAAAATTCTTCAAGATTCTTCCAAGATTCCCTGGGAGTCCTAAAACCTTCAAGGTGAAAGAGGAGGTCTCTGGATTTATGAGTACATAGATAACTAAAAGCTTCATCTAAGTAGTTCAGAAACTTGTTTCTCTCAACTAGATGATGGGGATCGGCATCCCTACCAAGTATTATCCTGAAGTAGCCATGTTTGCACAAGGCCATGTACATATATGCCCTCCAATCAGCATAATTGAAGGGTGTTAGGATCTGAGGTGTAGGAGATTGAGAATCCATAATTCTCTGACTAGAAAAGACAATATCTTCACACAAGCTATGTAGCACATGTAGAAATTTCAATGCAAAACCAAAATCATTTGAAATATGTTAGAATAAAGCCTTCCCTCTTGACATGAACACTTTCTCAGGGTCCGTCATGCTTGCACCGCCACTCTGAATAAATTCAGATAAAGCAAGTCACTCTTTTTCTGTGGAAACCCAACTGCTTTTGGTGTTCAATGGAGAGTAGACAAACTTGAAGCTTGCTTGAGATGGCTCTAATACCATGTTATAATTTTTTTTCCATTTATATCTTCAAGAAATGAGTCCAAAATTATTGATGCAATGAATAGGAATGAATTATACAAACTGAACAAATCAAATCTCACAGGAAACAGACAGGTCTTTCTCAGAGAATTACAATATTATCTTCATTACATAATCTACTATTACAATAGTGTTACATAGGAAAATAATTCAAATCATTAGGGATGAATTCGAATATCCCAACTGGATGTGACTGTATTTGACTGCATGGATAACTAAAGATGTCTCAATCAATATCAGAGTCCAAGTAGATAACTCCCAATGTCAAATATAGTCAAGCAATACGTTATAATAATTTAACTCAGTATAATTAAGGTGGTAGGTGAGTAAAGGCACCTTATCCACATGGAGCCATACATAACTGGCGCTAACTGAACTAATTGTGATCTAACTGAAGTAACTGAGGAATAACTAATCTTAACTAGTAACCAGCAACCCGCAACTAAAGGAGGTTGGTGTCGGGACTCCCAGTGGCTCCTAAAATGTAGGGAGTGGATTAGGAGGCACCTAAACTAATGCATCCAAGTGCAGTTAGCCTCTATCAGTGTTCCCCACACTCTATTAATTGGTACATGTGTCTCCATGAGGCCTTGTGGACCCAATGGTACTAGTGGACCCATATAATTAAATAAACCCCCTAAGTTAGGATAAAATAATCTAATAGATAGTTTGGTCAAGGGAGGATTATAAATCCTAATAGTTAAAACTATATATATTGTAAAACCTGTAAATGACCAGTGTTAGTTAAGGAAATTCATGACAAGGTAACCCCTACCTAGCCAAATGAAGCACAACTTGAAGCCTGAATCTATGTTTTTTTTAGGCATCTCTAATTACCTGCAGAATAAAGGAAGAGATTTAAAGTCTCCTTTTGAAAATGATTTTAACAAGCATGGAAACCTTCTTTGAAACATACCTGAAATGAATGCAGAGTGGGAAAAGGGCCAGCTCCTACTGAACGCCCTTACTTATCCTCTTCCTGCATAGCAATGGAGGAAACCCAAGTCATATTTTTGGATACGCCATTAATCCAAAAACAATATTTAAATAAAAATAAAATTGGGAAGGTACTCGTTACCTTGTTAAAGGAATGAAGGCTTGAAGAGAGACATGTCCCTTGTCTCAACGCAACGAACCAGAAAGGTTGAGGCCATCATGGTGGTCATACCACTGATAAAAAAAACTTCAAATAAATCTCATAAGAAAGAAGAGAAATGATATTAACCGATTGTGTAAAAGATTGGGAAAAAATGCATAGCGTGACCATGAATGGAAAATCTCTCTCCCATCACCTAGTTACAGACCAAAAAAAAATGTGAAAATGAAACCTTCAGACAGAGTGAACACCACATTAAAAATTTTGGAGACACCCTTGTAGGAGATCGTGAAAAATGGATGGTTGAGATCCCTCTTGTTCCCCATTGCATTAAAACTTTCCATTAATGTGCGTGGCTGCATTGTCAACTTGCAGGCAGGGATGAGTTAATTTCTCCACAGCCAAAACGAAGCTTATCTAATGGCATCCTTGTATCTTTTCTCATAATATGGTATAACCATGTTATATATCATCAACATATAATGTGGCAAGGTTATGGTTGGTATTACCACTATGGTGTTTATCACTATAGCCCCCGAAACATTTATTAACCAAACGCTTAAACACATCTTGCGCTAGGGATTTTATACTTTAAACCTTTAATATAAATTTAGTATCCCTTTCCAACACATAGTGGGGGGTAGTTCTAGGACAAATCCATAAGCTTTTAGGCTTATGCCCCTACCAAACAAATTTTAAAATAATCATAAAGGCAGTGAAAATACCACCTTAATGAGTTGTTATATGATCTTCATCACCCATGTGCAACACCATGTGAGGCATAACTTGTCCATCCAACATACAAATCAATGTAATTTATTTTACAACGCATTTTAATAGAATACATGATATATATATATATATATATATATATATCTAGGTTTGTGACACATTCGAAGGAAAATAATCTATGTTAACTCCGTTAAAACTTATAGAATGTTAAATCTAAATGTATAGAATGTTCAATGTACATGTATGTAATTCAAGTTAAACAAAATATAGCAATTGTTTCTACTGTTTTTTTTTCTATCACTAAAGCAGCCATCACCATATATATAAAATTTTGATTGTATCATTAGTGTGTGCACTATCTGTATGTATGTCTGGATCGCATTGCATGGTTTCTTTTTTGTCGATAGCCACAAG
Source organism: Pseudotsuga menziesii (assembly GCA_001517045.1). Taxonomy (NCBI): domain Eukaryota; kingdom Viridiplantae; phylum Streptophyta; class Pinopsida; order Pinales; family Pinaceae; genus Pseudotsuga; species Pseudotsuga menziesii. The sequence goes on from LPNX010245906.1 coordinate 93,141, forward strand.
TAAAGTTTCCAGGATTTTGCATCGTTTGGATGGTTTCTTTGCTTCCAATTACATGTTTGCATGTACTTTATAACATAGTGTATGCATATGATGTTAACTTTTGGAGAAGCATATAGTTGCATTTTTCAATTGCTAAGTTATTATTCTACTATCTTCTCAAGCAGTGTTAGAGCATTAATCCATCCTTAGTACCATAGTTTATACCTTAGACTATTTCATTTTCTTCTATGCATTGATATATATGGTTTAGACTTAGGGAAAGTGATCTAGCAAGTTAACTGGTTATTTTGGCCCATTCACACACACACCAACACCCTATCTTAGTCAACCTAGAACATGTGTACCCTCATTAATTAACCTTTGTCTCTTGGAGTGCTTCCCTTCCTCTTTTTGTGGAGTTTTGTTTGACTAGGGGTGCTAGTGATGTTTTTAAACCATTTTGGCCCTTCTTGTGCATTTATTGTTCACCTTGAGCCACTCCCATGCCCCTGTTTACTCACCCACGTCTTTCATAGACCCATTTATGCTCCATAGTGCCACACCAACGTTCACAACATGTTTCGTGATCGTTTGGGGTGATTCGAGAGCTAATTGGTCCACCTAGGGGAGATGGAGGTCAAATATAGAGATGCCACATGTAAACTCCCAAATGGCTTCCTAAGCCTCACAATTTTTTCCAAATGTAATATATATTTGTTCTAAACATATTTACATGTTAGACAATGTTAATAATATCCACTATTGACTTTGTGTGTGAATGCAATTTCAGTCTTTTCAGTTAATTCATGTTTAGTTTGCAAACTATAGTGAATCCTGAGAGTTTCTTTGGATTCTAGATCTAGTTGTGAATCAATTCTCACATGGTATCAGAGTTTATTGAAGATGCAAATTGATTTCTGAGTTTTTTGTTTTCTATTAGAGTGATTCTCCAGAGAAATTTGTGAGTTTTCATTGCAGGTACATTCAACAATTTTCACCTCTAGCGCAAGAAGAGATGGAGAAAACTCATGTCTTTCTAACACCATTCAACTAATTCAAATGGAAGTCCAATATGGTTATCCAACTGAGGTCCAAGGGTCTCTACAAGGCCACCATGGGGACAGAGGTTGAACCAAATTCTGCAGTAGATAAATTGAATTTTTTCAATAGACTTGATGAAGCATTTGGAATTCTTTGTCTTAGAATTTCGAAAACTCTTGTTTCATGTGGACAGTATAGATACTCCAATTGAATTTTGGCTCAGGATCAAATCTCTCTTTCGGAATACTAATGAGATGAGGGGTCACCATCTTGAAAATGATCTCATATCCCTGAGCCCAATGCATTGTGAGACCATCCAAGATTTCTTCACCAAATTCAAGTCATTGGTGCTTCAACTCGAGCAATGTGGAATAGAGAAGAAATATGACCAACTCATATTGTATATTATTTTGAAGATAGGGCCTAAGTATTTTTTTTTGTCATCACATTTCAGTAAAGCAAGCTCAGAGCTCAAAACTAGAAAATTCCATCACTAGCAAGCTTCATGGAGTCTTTGACCCAAGAGCAAGATAAGCTAGTGCATATGGGTACCATCAAGTCAAGAAAATACCAATCTCTTGCTGCAGGTTTTTTGAATCCATCCAAAGCCAAGAAGAAATCCAAGGATTCAAAGCATCCAGATAAGAAGTAACCAAACAACCCAAATCTTTAGATGGGGGTTCAAATCCTTGCAAGGAAAAGGACAAGAAGGGAAAAGAGAAGACAAAATGCGCCTACCATCACAAAGGGTGGTATACAGAGAGTGCATGTATGACTAAAAACATTGATATGATGGTGTAGCTGCTAGAAAAGAACAACATCCCAATCCCAGAGGGCGCAAGGAAGAAGTATGGAAGTTCAGGATCAGACAACAAAGAGAGGTGCCATGCATTGGTTGTTGGTTCTTCAAACTCTTCTACCTTCATCATTGATTCGGAGCATTAAGGAACATGGCCTCTGTCAAATATTTCTTCATGTCCATGTATTCAGACAGTGGCCCAACTGTTCAAATGGGTGATGATTGGGAGATCTAGGCCAAGGGAGTTGGTAGGATCAATCTTGAAGATGGATATTTCAACAATGTCTTATTTGTACCAGACTTGGAAGCAATCCTACTATTAGTGTATGAAATGACACTTAGTGGAGAAGACAAGAGAGTAAAATTTAATCCATATGTGGTTAATATATCTAAAATATCCTCCAACAAAGTGGTGTCATTGGGATATGTTGATCATCAAGCTAGGGTTAACAAATTCTCCCATTTTCTTCCCAACTCCAGAGGGAAAGTGCTCCTGTCTCATGCCAATGAAACCAACAAGTTGTGGCATGAGATAATTGGCCATACAAACTACAAATACATCTAGGAATTGAGCAAGGATGGCATGTTGGAATAGCTTCCTCCTATCAATACCTCCAATGGTGCATGCATTGGTTGTGTGGTGAGAAAACATCCAGAGCACAACTATAAGAAAGGGAAAGCAAGGAGGGCTACACAAGTGCTTGGGTTGGTGCATTCATATCTCATTAATCCTCTTCCCACACCCTCCTATGGAGGATCAAGGTATGTTCTCACTTTCATAGATGATTTCTCAAGGTTCTGTTGGGTCTATTTCCTCAAGCTCAAATCTGAAGTCTTTGAGACTCTAAATATTTGGAAGTCCCTGGTTGAGAATCAATATGGGAACAAGATAAAAATACTTCATAGTGATAATGGTAAATTGTATGTAACCAATAATTTTCAGCACCTATGTGAATAATGTGGCATCCAAATGTAGCATTCAGTCCCTTACACACCATAGCAAAATGGTGTTGCAAAGAGGAAGAACAGGGAACTCAAGGAGATGGATACTTGTATGATTGAGGCTAAGGATTTGAGTCCTAAGCTATGGGATGAAGCCATTAACTGTGTTACATACATTCAAAAAAGGTCTCTTCACAAATCAGTGAGTGGAAAAACACCATATGAGGCTTGGTTTGGTCACAAGCCAAATATTTCACATTTCGAGATTTTTGGCTCAATGGCTTAGGCTAGGATTCCTTCAAAAAAGAGAAAGGCATAGCAACCAAAAAGAAAGGAGTGAATCATGGTGGGATAAGGTGAATATAAAAATATATACAAGCTCTTTTATCCTTCAACAAAAATACTTTCATAGAAATAAGTGTGCATTTCGAAGAAGAAATTATTCCATATTTTCAGCTAGCACCACGGGAATGCTCTTCTCCTCAACACCAAGATGATGTAAATGATGATTCCCTTTATAATATTTATGATATTTATGATTGTGATATGGATTAATATGATGTTTCTAAACATGAATCCCCATCAAGTCCCAATTCAGAAGAGAAAACCATAGAAGCAGCTAGGGATTTATCAAGCAATCCTCTAGATCCTAGGAAGACTATATCACAATTTCATAGTGCTAATTTTGCAAATGAATTGAGTAATGATGAGGATTTGTATATAATGGTTGTATATGATCCATAATAATATCAGGAATCATATTATTAACCAATATGGAAAACAACCATGCAAGAAGAGTTCAACTCTTTACAGGAAAATGAGATTTGGGAATTGGTTCCTTTTCCTCCCAAGAGGAAGCTAGTGCAATGCAAGTGGGTCTATGGGACCAAATTTTATGCTGATGGGTTTGATAGAAAATATAAGGCCATATTATTTTCCAAATTATTCTCTCAATTCCAAGGAGCGGCCTATACAGAGACATTTGCACCGGCTGCAAAGATGGACTCTATGAGGCTAGCTTTAGCCATTGCTGCAAGCAAGCGCTAGGAGGTTCACCACACGGATGTCCAAAGTGCATTTATTCATGGTGATATATATA
>LPNX010245906.1:97402-153259 GCA_001517045.1 Pseudotsuga menziesii
TTTATGCTTTCACTTGGATTTGTTAGATGCATGTATTATCCTAATGTTTATTTGCATCATATTGGTGATTTTTTGCAGGTTATTTTACTATATTTTTATGACCTTTTGATTACAAGTAGTTGCACCAAATAAATTGGGTCAATTAAAGCATCTTTGCACAGTGAATTTTCAATGACCGATCTAGGCTTGTTGAAACAATTTCTTAGTTTGGAAATTATTCAATCTGAAGCAGGGATCAAGTTCACCCAAAAAAATTATGCTTCAAACCTATTAATAAGGTTTAAAATGGCTGAATGCAAGGCATCCAAGTGGCAATTTATTTCCGGTATCAAACTAGGTGAAGTTGGTGACTCTACATTGGTGGATTGCTCATTGTATAAGCAACTAGTCGGGATTTTGTTGTATCTTACTTATAGACCTGATTTATCATATTATGTAGGTGTTGTGTGTGTGTGTGTATATATATATATATATTCATCAGCCTCATTATATCCATTGGAAGGAATCCAAGAGGATTCTTCAGTATGCACAAGGCACTAGGGACTTCAGGGTACACTATGTTGCTAGTTCTCCACTAGAACTAGTTGGATTTTCCGATTTTGATTGGGATGGATATCTCAATGACAGGAATTCCAACTCAAGTTTTGTCATCATGCTTGATGGTCCCATATTCTAGTCAAGCAATAAACAACACACTATTTCCCTTTCTTTAGCTGAGGCCAAGTATAGAGGAGCAATGAATGCAGCTACACAATGTGTGTGATTGCAAGGCATTCTTCGGGAAACTGGTATTGCACTTGATTCACCCACTATCATTTGGTGTAACAATAAAAGTGAAATAAATATTTCCACATATCAAGTACATATACATAGGACCAAACACATATAGATACACATGCACTACATTCGGGGAATGGTGCATGATCGGGTGATATCCTTGCAGTATTTCCCTTCTGTTGAGAAAAATGCTGATATTTTCACCAAGTGATTCACAGAAAAGACCTTCAATTACTTCAGATCACTGATTGGAGTGAGTGATACATGGTTATGGCTGCCATTCACCTTCATATTTTTTCCTCCATTTCCATTTTTTAGGAGAGGTTTGTTGGGTTTTGTTCCCATGTGGTTTTCCTATTTTCCTTATTTTCATAGAAAAATAAATTTTTATGTTGTATGAGGTGACTCGATATTTTTGGATATGTTGTACTAATTCTATCTTAATAAAGGGTTTTAGAGCATTAATCCATGCTTAGTACCATATTTTAGACCTTATACTATTTCATTTGCTTTTATGGATTGATATATATGGTTTTTACTTAGGGAAAGTGGTATAGCAAGTTAACTGGTTATTTTGTCCCATTCACACACACACCAGTGCCCTATATTGGTCAACCTAGAACATGTGTGCCCTCATTAATGACTCTTGGTATCTTTCAGTGCTTGTCTTCCTCTTTTTGTGGAATTTGATTTGATTAGGGGAACTAGTGATGTTTTTAGACCATTTTGGACCTCCTTGTGCATTTGTTGTTCACCTTGAGCCACTTCCACACCTATTATTTCTCAAACACACCTATAATAGACTCATTTATGCTCCAACATACCACACCAATGTTCACATTAGGTTTCATGACCATTTGGGGTGATTCGAGAGCTAATTGGTCCACCTAGGGGGAATGGAGGTCAAATCTAGATATGACACATGTACACTCCAAAATGGCATCCTAAACCTCACTATTTTTCCCAAATGTAATATATATGTGTTCTAAACATATTTACATGTAAGACAGTGTTAATAATATCCACTATCAACTTCATGTGTGAATGAAATTTCAGTCTTTTCAGCTAATTTGCGCTTGTTTTGCAAACTAGAGCGAATTCTGAGAGTTTATTTGGATTCTAGATCCAACTGTGAATCAATTATCACAAGAAGGAAGTAAATTAAGAGACATGATAATGCAAATGTTTTTCCTTCTAGTTACTTTACTTCTTACATATTTCTTTTCTTACTCTACGACAACTTGTTCAAAGAATTCTAGTTACAATTGGCAAGGTGGTTCAACAGTGTAATTGTATTTTCCAAAGGGACAACAAGAATTTTGAGCAAACACCAACTGGAGGAAGGAGAGAAAAGAAAGCACAATTTAGGAAAGAGAGTGTAATAATGTTGCATTACCCCTTCATCGACCTAATCAAAATAAAAAAATTCTTCATATAAGAGAACCCGATCAGATGCCTCAACTGATTTCTTGGAAAGATGATATGCCATCTTGTTATGTGATCTATGAATATGAGAAAAGAAGAGATACCTAAAAGTCTATTTGAGCTCCTCAATTTTGTCACTCCAGTACTACATATTTTCCACCCTTAAGGAAGTTTTGTTAGTTTCCCAGTCCACAACTACCTGGGAGTCTCCAAATATATGCAAATTCCTAAAGATTATTTTATGGGAGAAACATAGAAGTGAGTGTAGAGCATGTAATTTTCCCAGGTTTTCATCCTTTAAACACACCCTAGCTGGAAGAGAAACAAGTGTCCTTCCGAGATCTTTATGACCATACCACAGTCAACTTTACTTGAGTTGGATGCACCATCAAAGAAACCCAACATCCTCTCCTTAGGAAAATAAGGTTCAGTAACAACTCTAATCTTCTTCATCTTCCTTGGATTGTAATATTAAAAAGAAACTTTAATATTTTTAAGGATGCCACCTAAATATTTGATTCAAGGTCTTGAAATATCTTGTCATTTCTGACTTTCCAAATCCGCCAGCAAATAAAAGGGGGAAGATCACTTCAAAGGGGAAATATATGAACCTAGTCCTACAAAATTCAAAGCAAAAGAACCTTGAGGAAAAATATGGTGAATACTCAAAGTTGAGGTGACTTCCTTCCAAACTACACAAGTAAAAGGACACATGGAAAAAATATGTGACACTGATTCAGAACTATGATGACACATGAAACAATAATTTCCCCCTTGATAACCATGAGCATTAAAATTGTCCCTGGTAAGGATTTTGTTGTGAATCATAGTCAGGAAATACATTTTATTTTTAAGGGCATATGGAAGGACCACAAAAGTTTGCACCACCAATCCTTTGCTATCTCCACCAATGTTGATACCATGGAATTGTAAACAAATTTTGTAGTTAATTGCCAATTTTTTTTATTTAAAGCCTATAACAAGGATCTCTCTTTATCAGATACTTGGATTCCCAAATCCATCTACAAAGTTCTTCCATTCACCCCTAACTTCCCCTGATAAGTGTAGGTCCTCCACTAATAACCATAATGAAGAAGAGGATCCCATCCTATTCTTGATATGAGCTAGTTTGTGATAGCGCATAACCCTCAATTGAGAGATAAGAACATGTGGAAAACCTATATAATCATCACCTTCAACATATGGGTCCACACCCAGTTGAATCATGAATCCACTTCCTACTTTCCATGACGACCCGGCACCAATCCATGAGTAAGCCTTAACCAAACCCCACAAAAAAGGGAAGGCTCTCTTATCAAGTTTACCTTGTGACTGAACCCAAAGAATCAAAGGTTTACTCTTCAAATAGTTTGCATGCAAGATGTCTTTCCAAAACCCTTGTCCAGAAATACCTCTCCAAAATATTTTTGTAGCTAAAGAATCCTTGAACCAAAAGATATTTTTAATGCCCCATCCTCCCAAGGACGTGGGTAGTGAAATGATTTCCCAACTATCCAAATGTTATTTATATTTGTTTAGATTTCCCTCCCATAAGAAATGGAACATACTTTTCCTTAGAGCATGGATGATAGACACCTGAATCAGATCCAAAGAGAACCAGTAAACTGAGAGGATCACTAGGATAGTTGTTATCAGGAATATTGCACCTTTTGTGGACAAAAGTTGTTGCCCTGGTCTAACTGGTTCAGATCCAGAACAAATGAGTGAATGACAAAGGATGAAGACCTTACCCGAATGTTGTAGACACCTAGAATACTACTTTGATCATGAACCTGTGTACCTGCAAACATGTCAAACATACAAGCACATCAAAGCTACCAGAAAATCATCTACATATCCATACTATTGACTAAGGAATCTAATAACATATACATGTGAAATCAAAACAACAGATATGTAGGGTGGAAATCAACTTTGCATTAAGAATGAAAGAAGAAGCTTACAACCATTGCCTTAGTGTCGACAAGCTCCTCCATGAGACAAACACTTCATCCCCATAAGATCCAACTTTATCTCTATGCTCTCCAATGATTTGGACTAGGTATTCAAGTCAACAGTAGAACAATACCCCTATAGTTCTCCCCCCCAACTATGGATATGAGCCTTTATTTATAAGGCTCAATAGATAGGAATAGTTGAAAGAATTATGGGTGAGGTGGCTCCAAGATCCTACCAATGGGGATCTCAAGCTCAAACTAACCCACTTTGATAGGGATAAGGGAGGACACAAGTCTCATGATCTAGAAGCTCAAGAAACTTCTCTTTTTCCCATTTTATGTAGGGTACCACTTTTGTTCCCTTATGACAGAGCGATTTAGATGAGAACCACTTTAAGGATAAAGACTATAGGTGGTGGTACTAATTCTCTATAATAGGATACAGGCAGTGTTGAGCAAGGTACCACTCATTAGCCAAAGGGTAAGCACGGTGCTAGGTTTTTTCAAGTAGAATTGACAAATAGAGCAAGTTTCCACTCCAAGTGTTGGGATTAAGGGAAAACATAGGGGTTAAGAATCTCATCACATGATGGTGATAGGATTTAGGTATAATAGAATTCCCCCCAAAGCATGAGGCTTAGAGGGATACGATAAGTGAGAGCTTTGAGAGAACAAGTTGTCACTTCGAGGTGAGAATGTCAGCTCAGTCGGAGAATGTCGTCAAGTAGGCATCTATAGTACATCAATATTTTTGACTCATAGAAAAATGTAACCAACTCATGGCTGCAAACTAATACAAGGCAGATCCATGAGAGGAATAAACAAGCATGGCTACTAGAATATAGCGTAGATCCATGTGATAGGAGACTCAAACTTGTACATAGCTACCAGACATACAACATAGATCTATGTCATACAGATGCAAATTTGAGCATAGCCACAACCATACAAATGTGGATCCATGCTAGATATACAAAACTCCACCACAACCTGGGGAAAGCAATGAGCGCTAAACAAATACCCAGGATCTTCGTCTATTCTTCCACAAAGTACAATTATATCCATGTGATTACAATGTTCTAAAGTCAAACATGGTAGAAACCACTTGATTACTAGCCAGTGATGTGAACCGTTAACAAGTGTGAGGGAGATCACCATTGATGTCAATGATTCCTAAGGTACCCTACTACAATATACTAAGTGTGAATAGATGTCTTGATGTCGACACCCAACCGATTCCATCGATCAAAGGTCAATGATGTGAACCTATGTCGAGAGAGAGAGAGGATCTATCATTGAGGCATACAGATCTCAAGGTACTAAATTTTTGTTTCTAAGACTATTTCACGGATGATGAGCTGATGTCGATAGGAATAGTCTCGACGAAGGAGGGCCATGATGAGTCCCACATCAATGACATGAAACTAGGAACAAAGTTCTAGAATTATGTGAATAAGGTAACCATAAGACTAACTCAAAAGATACTATTTTGACTGCAGAGGTAAACTTCTTCAACTTCCCTTTGAACATCGGACGGCATGCCAAAATACTTGGCACCATGACTAGACCAGACAAATACACAGTGTGATGGTGGACAATGCATTCTTTTGAAAGACTCAAAGGAGTGACATGACTCATGAAAGTGGATCGTCACAGAGATCAGCTGAATACCCAATTGACTGAAATGATATGCAGACAAGTGCCATGTTCAAAGGTAACGACAAAATACTGCCATTTATTTGAAAAACTGTTTCCCTTCCCATTTTCCCTATCATGGTTGATGAGTGCCTCTTTTCGGTTTTATGAGTTCAAAGAGGGTAACAAACACTCGTTATAGCTCATTCGAATACAATTCCAAACTCATACGTTTTACAAACCTGAGAGAGGAGGGGTTTGTTCCCAAAAGAAGGTCTCTAAATGTTTAATTTAATGAGTCCAATGAAAGTTAACTTGGTATCGTTCATGTTTAGAGAGTCTGAACAACCATGAAAGAAGACTCCATAGGGTCCTTTTTCGTAAAAATAGTTCACCTAAACCAAAAAAGTGATAACCTACCATCAGATGAACAACTCTTCAAATTATTTAACGAGTGTGAAGAAGACAAGATCACTCGACAATATTTTCGTATTTAAGGAGCCCGAAAAGAGTTTAAAGTAGACTCCACTAGGTCTCTTTTCATGATGAGATATTTTACGAGTCTAAAAAGAATCAGAAAAGGACTCGAACCTTTTATGCTAAGTTTCAAGAGCGTGACCAAAGTGTCACAATAAACGCTCAAAAGACTTTTTTCGTTTTATGGTAGTATGAAAAATTCAAAAATGGACTCCCAAAACTTTACTGCTGCCACTCTTCTATCCTGTAAGGACTTGAAAACAACTGTTAAATTCTCCAATAACTGACATTAAAGTATTACAACTGATAGATTTTGAGTAATAAATGATTTAAAACCAAACTATAACATGTCAAAACCTAAAATGTATATAAAAGTCATGTAAATAGTAAAAACTCAAAACATTTTACCATTTACCCATAGTGGAGAGCCTTTGGAGCATTTTCTTAGCCATATTTTCAGTCACTGATATTGGGAGCATTTACCATCGGATTCATGCACCGTTAGTTCCAGGTAATATATTTGACCCTACTCTTTCATTTCATTCCTTCAATTTTGATTTTTGGTGGTGTTTTGGGATTATTAGGCAAGCCCTAAAACCATGGAAGCGGGCACCTCTCTTATCCCTTGCGGGATAAGTGGTACCCTGCTAGAACTACACCGAAAACAATGTGCACATGCGGTGCCACCGCCTGTCCTCAATGGGACATAGGAAGTGTCGGCCGTGGATAAATATAAATGTATGCACAAGAAAAAATAGCTCATTTTTGGTGATTTGAATGATTGGGAATGCTTCTAATTGGTCTTGTGATGGTTTTTCACAAGTTCTTATTGATAAAAAATGGTCATATGGAAAGAGAGGCAACATGACAATGACGATGCCTTTGTCGAACAAAATGCAGGTTGTATAGCCACGTTACTGTGGACTCTTAAAGTTCTTCCACACACCCAATATGGTATCACATGAGTGACTATTAGAGCATATACTCTAGATGTGGAATCCGGAGCATCAATATTTTGAGGTTGGTACTCACATATTGACAGTTGAAGTAGAGGACATCTACTTCCTGACAGGCCTATCAAGACGGGGTGCTCTGATCTCTTTGACTGGTTCCTATGGAGGGGACATTACTACTCAGGAGTTGATAGACCACCATTACATTCCTAGGATCAAGACATCAGAGAAGAAAATTCCCATAAAAGCAGTGGTGGATGGCCCTCTACGGATAGTATTGTTTACCATGCAACAAGTGGTGGGAAGCCAAGGAGTGCACTAGGCATATAGAGCACATATTCTCTACGCCATAGAGGCCATGGCACCCACAGTTTTCAACTGGGTGGAAGCTCTACTTTCGATCTTCAAGGATCAGCTAAACAAGTGTTGGCAGGGGGAGATAAAGCAATTTGGTTTTTGTTCCATTCTATCTTGTTTATTTTTCGAGCAGGTTCCATAGATGAGACCCCAGATAGTCTTTACAGAGTTGAGGGCACGAGACCCTCGCATGCAGAGGTGGGTCCATATTATGGCCCACACTGGAGCAGGTAGAGGTAAGGTAAATTTCTTTGACCCATTCTTTCAATGGTTGAGAGATCAACTCCTCATGGTGGAGGACTATGCATATGCGGGCACTAACTTCAGTGGTGCTCCCACCTGGTGGACAGTGGCGTGATATCGGTAAGAAAAAAAAATGGAAATAGTGTTTTTTATGTTTTTATGTTTTATATTTTTTATTTTTAGTAATGAGACTTGAATTTTTTCATGTAGACATTGGAGCAGCACGACCTGGGGGAGCCTCCCCACTAGACAGGCAATCTAGAGCCCGTTTTGTACCATAGGGCGATGATGTGACAAGGGAATTAGAGGAGAACTCGGAGAGGTTGACTCTATGTAATGTCCCAAATTTTTCATTGGGTCACAATGGCCAAATCACATTTTCCATGTTCATGAAATTTGTCAAAGGGATGCTAAAATTCAAGTAATTACCAAGGAGGAAAATCACTAGTTTCCTAGGTTGGGGGTGGAAGCTTTGATATTTGGGATAAGAGGGATAATAAATGATGTTTAGACATTAGAAGGGAATAAATATTTAATAATGTATCTTATTAAATAAATACAAAATAAAATGGAAGTGTCAATGGAGCATGAAGACACATGGATACTATGGGGCCCACACTAGCTAGAATTCCTATGTTAAATGGTATCTTTCTCATGCAAATTCAAATATATGGGAATCCTAATGTTTTTGGATGGATTATAAGGCTAATATACTTGTCCATATACTTCATAGTTCTAATTTGGGATGAATTGTAACTTACATGGGAGAGGAAGAGCCAAATGGGAGTTTCATGGACACTTGGCTAGATTCCCCTTACATTTATGACATCTATGACACCAATGATGGAGATTCTATGATAGTTATGAAAAAATTCAGATCTGAAGGCTGACATACTAACATTTTAGGACTGAATAAATCATCTTAGAGGTTGAATTTGGGATTTGGAGAAGGCCAAGAGGCTCCTACTCAAATTTGGGAGAAGAGGGGAGGTGAAAAGAGAGGCCACATGGCATAGCATGAGCAGCCACACCAATTTGACTTGGATTTGGTTTATGGATGGATTTGGAACCTTATAAGGCTAATAATTTTTATAAAATATAGGGATAATCCATGAGAAGAAGCTTTTTCTCATTTGTGAAATTGTCATTTGTGAATTGTGAGAGATAGTGGATGATTAGTTTTCTTGCTTAAGCCAATTTTGAGGGTGAAAGATTCCCATCCTAGTTGGTTTTTGGAAAGGAAACTCAGGTATTTAATGGATATTTAATAGAGTCTTATTTTCAGGTTTAATCTACAAGAAATCATGTGTATTCATCTATTGCAGCACTCTCTCTCAACTATTTCCAGTTTTCACACCATATTCATGCCAATGGAGGGATTGCGCTTTGGGTGAGCTATTGATATATTTGGGAAGATTATAATGCCAATTATATTATTTTATGATTTATATTCTCTGTATTTCATTTTCATAAGACTCTCAGGTCTAAATACCCAAAATAATTCATGTAAAATTGTTGAACAATGAAGAAATAGTGTCATTTCCCCACTATCTTGTTGTGAGCCATTGTAATGCTGATGATTTCGAATTGGGAGAGATTTTAATTGTCCATTTCTCATTGTAATCATTTAAATATTCTATTTTATTCATTATCATAAATTTTCAAGTCTAAATTCCCAATAGTTGTATGTCAAAATGACTTTTAATGAGCAAACAATGACCATTTCCACTCCATTTTGATATATGCCATGGTAATGCTTATTATTTCGAATGGAGGAATGTATATATGATAAATGTATGATGGATGGATTCTAATTAATGTTTATTTCAAGTATAATTTTCATTATTTAAGCATTGGAATCCATTTTACTCATTTTTATTGCATTGGGATAAGATTTGGTGCATTTTCCCCAAGGGTCGAAATTGTGACTTGGGAGTTGTTTTGGAAAGAGTCATAACAGCCTGTATAAACTAACCCATGATGCATATGAGACTTTTAAAAGGTCCCTTACACACACCCAGCCTATTTTCATAAATTCAAGTGACTTTTGGATCATTTGTGGAACCATTTCCGGCAATTACACAAGGGGAATTGGAGCCCCAATTTTCTAGTAAAGACTCCTACTTTGAATAGAACATTAAACAAGTTTGTAGACATAATTGGGAGGTAAAAAAATATACATGAGAGTTATATTTAATTGATATTATCATTCATTTACCTTAATAGAAAATTTGGAAGCATTTGGGTCAATTTGGAGGTCTAGACATCAAAACTAGTCAAGAGCCAAAATTGTGAAAAAATTGGAAAATTGGGCATTTTAAAAAAATTCCAAAAAGGGGACATTACAGTGGTATCAGAGCATGATCTTGGAGCCTTATGTGGTATGATATTTATGAGTACAAGAATTCAGGGACCACCATTATATATTGAAACCAAAATTTCTTTTGTTGAAGAGAAAAAAAAAAGTAGGAGAAGAAGGCGATTTTTGGGGGAAACTATGACCAAGCATTAAAAGAGAACCTCATATGATGGTAAGGAGATAATAAAAAGTATAGAACCTATCATTGAATAAATTACCAATAATATTATGAAAGGATTTGAATTTTTGGCTATCCAAAATTGGGAAAAATATATTGATTTTAAGAAAACTAAGGGGGAAAATGCATCAGTTTGCTTGAAGGAGCAAAAGGAGGAGACCCAGGAACCACCTAGTTCTGAAATAGGTGGAGTAGAAGAAGTAGTACATGAATATTATCAAAATTCACTCTCAAGTGACTCTGAAAAATATGAAGAGACATCACATGAGTATGAAGAATATTTTATTGAAAATACTAAAGATAATTTTGAGACACATGCTACCTTGGAAATGAAACAAAGAGCATCTGCTGAGAGATGCTTAAACTATGAAGGAGTACCTACTGATGGTGCTCACAAATATATGTTGTTGAAATAGAGATAATATTTCAAAATGTTTCTGCAATCCAAAATTCCATTAAACATGAAAATGAATACCTTGTAGCAGTTGAAGAAGAAACAAGATCAACTTCCCCATCACCACTTGAGCTTCATGAAGTTGGTCCAAGCAAGAAGGAAGAAGATGAGGAGGTTCATTTGAAAGAGCCTCATTTTCTTGAAGGTTCCTTAAATATGAATGACAAGAAGATACAATAGGCCCTTAGAATACTCCATGACACTCAAGCATTGGTATCAAATTCTTGTTGGAGAGTTACTTCCTTGGAGGAGCCATCATTCCTTGAAGACATGGAGAATATTCAAAGAGCAATGTGCAACATCAAAGGTAATTTCATGTCTTTTATTTTTGATAGAAAAAATTTCATTGAGATTATTGAATGGTTACATGAATCGTACTTGAATAATAATGAAGCTATTGATAAGCTCACAATTCAAAATGAGCAACTTCTTGAAAAGTTGCAAAACACTTGTTTTTCCTCTGATGTTTCAGATTTTCATAAGGTAGATTGCTTGGAGGATTCTCATGACACGAAGGATCATGAGAAACATGAAAAATTTCAGTTTCTTGATGTTCTTGAGGATTATAGTGATGATATCCAATCACTAGTAATGGTGGAAGAGGAACTTGAGTTTCCTATTGAAAATGGTTACACAATTTTTGAAGAAGTGCATAATTCCACCACCTTGGAACCAACCCATGAGGAAATTTTTGCATTTTATAAGGAGGTGAGTAATCCTACCCCTATGGATTCTTCACATTATGACAATTTTTAACTTACCGATCATTTGGGTGAGTTGGCTCTTTCTCCTACATCCTACACTTCTAAATTTTGCAGCAGTCATCCTAATGAAGTATGGGTGAAACGTTTCTTTTTGATGGTGCCACATAAAGAGCATGGACATTCTATTTCTTATTTTGATGATGGAATTATTAGAGAACCATATTATTTACATTTGCATCAGCATCCTTGTTTACATTATGATTATACACATCTACATGGGTGCAGCTATGATGTTCACTTGAGTCACTTGGAGACTCATGATTTTACTTGCTCCTTTCCTAGTCTATTTGAAGTTGGAGGAACTTCATCCCACACTTGGGTGAAGAGTTATATGATTGAAGAAAATTATTATTGGCAGCAACATACTCTGTTATTTCATGATTATATACATATTCATGGGTGTATTAATGAGACTTCTTTGAGACACTTGAAGTCTTCGTGTTTTATTTACTCATTATTTGGTTCATATTTTGGTCAAGGTTCTTCATTCACTTGTTGGATGAAAGAAAAAGTGGCTGATTATTATTTTGGATGCATATTACATTATTTGGGAGAAGAATTATAGGACATGGGATCTGTTGCTGCCTTACACACACCTGAGTCACGTGGCAGAAATCTTCAAGCCACTCGATGTGTCCTTGGGGGCAAGTCTTGAGTCAAGGCTGTCACTTTGTTCTTGACTCCTCCGTTTAGGCTCAACTCCTAACGAAGCCAAGGGGGGTAGACCCTATTAAGTTAATAAGGATAATTACTTAATGTCATGATGTTAAACTGAATGAGTTACATAGGAGTTTGAAATTTAACTATAGATAATCAAAGATGACAAGATAAAAAGATGAACACATGAAAGCACAATGCTGAGACACAATATATATATAAAGCAAGAAAATAACCAGTGCCTTAGAATGGAGTCAAAAAATAAGATCAATGTACTTACATGTGCTTGGAGTGAATGTTTTGCGATTTCCTCTTGGTACGTTTTAAGTTAAATTTTAGGTGTGAGTTGATTACAATTAGGCGAAGGGGGGACTCTAGATATACTCGAGAGTACTTGGAGTATGTCCAAAACTAAACCTTCATGGTTACCCGCAAGGAATATGTGGGCTGAATGGATTCTCTAGGGATATTGTTCATAACGCACCCGTTAGGGTATGACAGAGATCGGTGCCCCGAGGTCACTTTTCAGAAGTTCCCGCTTCCTTTGGGTATTTTGCCACCGTGATGGTTTGATCTAGGTGCTGGATTTTCACCTATTGGTTTGTTAATTTGGGAGAATGAGTCCTAATTATACTATTCACTCAAGTGATTTTGATATAGCTTGATGGATCAGATGAACCGAAGCCAAGTGTAGAGCATACACATCGGAGTCTTTTCAATTTTAGTAAATTTTACAATGGGTGTTCTTGTTTAAAATAAAACCCTCCAGGAACCTCTTTCGATCCAAGTGGATCTCAATCAGGGAGTTGAGGAGGTGTTAATTTTATAATAGATGAAAAATGACTGATAGAAAAGAAATCAGATACACAATTCTAGTTTCCTAATTAGTCCTACCACGAATCTCTTTCCCCTTTCGGGTCAATCGGGAAGTCGTGGGGTAAGTATTAAGATTACTTTGAAATATAAAATATGGAATATGAAATTTTTAATGAAATCAAGTATACTACCTTGTGGATTAGATCAACACTAGTTTGAGAATAAATTAGCAAAAAGAAACAAGAAGGACACCGACGCAAATCCCCCCAGGGGGGATGGGGAATGGGCTCGAAAGAGCCTATTCGAAAAATATTTTTATTAAAAATGGTTACAATATCATAGAACTGATATAATTCCTCTTGATCCTTATATGTAATGAAATCAAGAGCTTACAAAGTGTGAAAATTAAAGGTTTTAGTCAAATGGGAGACCCTTGGGGGGATTTGAACGCTCCTGAGGCCACCTTTGAACAGAAACGTCCTTTATTTTCTGTCAAACCTGATAAAAACTAGAAAGAATATCATACTGAAATATTCCCAAAAGCACTCTGAAAGTACCTTTGGGTCAGCTCACTTTTAACCAAAAAGGGTAAGCTGAAAACTAGTTAAAAGGGGAAAACAGGAACCAAGGAAAGCAGGATTTCCTTGGGATCTTGCCTTGCATTTTGGGAATCCAATGAGATGTGTAATTTTATTACAGAATATGAAATTTTAACATACAGAAAACAGAAATCAAATGCATGCAAGCTACAAATTTTCTTTAAAATTACATGCAAAAAAGGACAATTTCCCTAAAGCTAGATCTAGAAAGCTTATGAAACCTTTTAAGAGCAAGATCTAGACTATAAGATTTGAGAGGATAGATCTATGTTGAAATTAATTTTAAGATGATAGATCTAAATAAAATTAAAGCTATAAACAAAGTAACCAAGTAAAAGAGTTGATCTTGAAGGAGGAAGAGGAGGAGAGAAATGTTGGTTTCCTTGAAGATCCACAGTGGAGCTTTCAGATGGAATGTCAAGGGACTATTTCCTTTGGAAGGTTTTGGAGAGAGTGAAGAATCAAACTAGATCAACATCTTCTCCAATGTAGGAACCTGTAGCTCAGCTGAAATCAAGAAACTTGCCGAAAAACTTGTGAGATCCGATTAGTACATACACAGAGATTCAAAATAACATGCATATAAGCTTATAGGACATGCTAAATATAGATCTCTAAACATGCATCAAAGGAAAGAGATGGACAATAAACTTATTGAAAAGCAACTTTCCTATCAAGATTATAATAAGCTTATTATCAATCTTAACAATGGATCTACAAACAATTAGTAAATCATGAACACAGATACAAGTTACCTCAGTAAAATAATGGCAATCATCATCCACACATACAATGGAACCACATCATATTTCCTCCAAAGATTATTTTTATTTCAAATGAACAATAACAACAGTACAATAGCAACAACACCTCAATCCCATTTCTAACTCGCTTGGAAGAGGGAGTCGTGCTTCGATATATACAAAAACTAGGAGATCCAGCCCAGGGGGGGTGCAAATCCCAAGAAGACACATCAAATCAGCTGAAGGAGAGTCCATCAATGCATGATCTGTGTCTTGCTGAGCCAGATCTGAGTCTCACTGAGTGCAACTGTCAATCGGGGGGCTAATCTGACTGACACCTCAACCTATTAACTGAAGCATCCACCAAAACTCATCCAGATGAGCCAAAAACATGTGGAGGAGAGAGGGAGGGTGAAATTCCCCATAAAGGATGCTGAAGATCAACTCTGGATCTGATTTGATCACCTCCTTCAATCAAGGATTTGTCAGATCCAGTCAATCTGCTTCAGATCTGACTGATTTCAATCAAATCGGCTGAGAATCCACTGATCTATGATTTTGGATTTGCTCCATTATTCATCAATTTATTAGTTAAAATAATCAACAATTGATTTTTGGGGCTTTCTGACCTGAGTGATGGAAAATCACTCAAAACTAGGAAATAGTGAGTCCATGGGTTTACATGGTGCTCTTAGCTTGAAAATGAGCACCTACATGACTGCAACTGATTATTTGGCTCACTTTTATTACAAAATCAATTTTTCCAATTAAACTATTAAAAAATAGCCTAAGTTTTGGAAAAATTAAATTTTAATAAAAAAACACTGAAAAAATTAAAAAATTGAAAAATTGAAAAAAACCTAGGGAGACTTAGACATGTTCATATGATTCGACCATGATATCTAGCATGTTTATAAATTGACACATAGACTCTAATAACCTCAATAGGCCTAAATGCCAAGCTGACCACCCCAACTTTGGAGGTATGGAGTGAAAAACTCAGAAATTATCAGTCGTTTATTCAACAACCAATAATAACCAAGGGAAAAAACACCCTGGGCTGATTGGATTGACAAATAAAGTCTAAGAGACAGAGTCTTTTACAGACACTATCATGCTAGAACATTTATTACAATTCCCCCATGGGGTATGAACATGTGATATAGTACAACAAGCACTTCCCAGAAGTACTTCCAAAGGTCTTCTGAAGTCCGAACAAGTTATCCTTGTCCGGTTCACCAGGCTCACTTGATGAAAAACCACTAAGTACAACTTAGGTGGTAACATTCTGGTTTCAACTGTGGGATGTGTGCTTGATATGGTCTTTAAGGCAACGAGAGGATATGAGAACACCAGAATGTCTGGTTTAAATACCCTGTAAAAACATCTCAACTTGACAAGAAAAACCTCAGTAGCACAAGTTTTATTAAAACCCAAATGAACCATTAAGCTGATTTATTTAAAGAAAATAAATATAACTAACTAAAAGAAGGAAAGTTTTATTATAGCTAAGTATAAAATAGAAATGGAGAAAGTAAATGCTCTCTTTCAAGGAGCTTATTTTCCTACTCTAAGCATGAGATAAAAAGGGTTAAGTGTAATCAGAAATCCAATGTAACCACCTAAGCATTTTATTAACATAAAAAAAAAAAATTCCTTGTCTTTGGTTACCAGCCAAAGTAAGGATATCTTATTCAGAAAATGAAAACTTGCATGATGATTCAGAATGGGCGGGATGGATGGGAGATCATATGCATGAATAATGTCATAAAAATTATTCCCCAACTTGTATGTGCTCATGCAGGCTGCTACTATCCATGACTGGATAGGACTGATATACCAATTAGCATGATGAGGATGACTGACTACATCATCATACTGATCACCAGGGCTTATCAAATGATAACTCGTTGCACAAGCCCCAAGTAGCTCCAAATCATAAGGAACCTTTATATGTGAAAAATATGGCTGAGACTGATATTCCACTGACTGCATCACATCTGACTTTTCACAATATTGTTTCTCAATGTCTTCATTACTGATACCCTTGTGCGGCTCTACATGGTATGACTCTGAATGATCACGTGAAAATTCTGAATGCTCCTCTTCCATACTAAGGTTTTCCCAGGCATCCAGATCTGTGCTCCCCTCTATGGACATATCGTAGATTGGACTTCCACAAATTTTTGAATAGACACTCCCCTTGTTGGACATATCCTGGATGGGATTCTCCATGAGATTTTCACAATTTGGATTGTTTATGAAATTCCAATAGTCATTACTCCCATCCATGTCATATGTGAGGGACTCTTCATCCATGGCATCATGCTCCTGCCTATCCATGTCTTCCTTGTATTCATAACAATCTTCTTTAGATAAAATGTTAAAAGGCAATAAACTTTCCAAACCTTGATCAATATGTGGAGAATAAGGTCTAGTGTCACCACACACCATACTGATCTTATCATAAGTTTCTTTACAGGCTTCTGTTATGATATCATGAAGAGGATCTTCAATATTATCTTCAATCAAGGAAACTTTTTGGACATATTCAATGGGACCACTTGGGATGTGTTGTTCAGTGGGTTTCTCTAGAGGGATTTCTGGAAAAATATCAGCATTGCAACACACTTGAGAATACCTCAAATCTTCAATGTTTTCAGCTATGATGACATGAGGAGAGTCTTCAACAATGTGTTCCATCATGGGCTCCTCCTGAAGCTCTTCAATAGGATCATCTTGGATTGTCCCTTCCTCAGAATCCTACTATGTACTGGGAGATACCTCATATTCTTTAAGAAGATGCTTAATTGCTTCCTTTCTTAAATAACCTCTAGGATTCTTTTTGATAGGAGTATCATGGATTTCCTCTTCACTTAAATGTTCAAGAAGTGATTCCAAGTCTTCAATACTTTGTATCATGAAAAAAGGTCCATCATATGTTTTCGTGTGATACTCTGTCCCAGATAGGTAAAAGGTACAAATATTTTCAAGGAACCTTTTTAAACCATTCATACTACCCCTACCATCATTCCACTGCTCTAAAAACATCCAAAGGAAGCTTGGAAAAGAAGTTATACATTTATTAGGAAGGCCTTGATAGAACCAACAACAGGCCTCACCTCAAAAAGTACTAGCAAACATTTCCATCATATTGTCTTCATGAAGAATATTGAAGTCAGCAATCAACTGAAGGAAAGATTTGACATGCCAAATGGCTGAATCACCATAATTTCCATGAAATGTCAGAAGCCAGTTATATGCATACTCAAAACCATTGCAACAGTTAGGAAAACCCGAAATGTTTGAAAAATCGATAGGCCGAAACATTACGGTTAACCGGGCACCACATTTCTACTTTAATTCATCCATATCAAAAATTAATAGTATGCATTTGATATAACGATTAAACCTTGTACTGAAAAGGTGGAGTTGTCAAGTGATGAGCTTTAAAGGTTTTAAAATGTTGCATGGGCTCATCTACACACAACAAAACTTCACAAGTTTATGAGATAACAGGGTTTTATCCCTTCAATGGAGTCGCCATGTGAAAAAGAAAAATAAGCATTTATAAGTCTTTTCACAAAAATTATTTTTTGCTTTTCTTTGTAAAAATAAAAACTGGAAAAAATTCAGTGGAGTCGCCTGATGAAAATTAAAGATCTACTCTAAGCATTCATCAAACAAAGCAAAAACAAAAAGGAAGAAAAAAAAATTCGTACTCGGGAATAAAAATATTTATCCCCAACAACGGCGCCAAAAAATGTTGCCTCCTTACACACACCTGAGTCATGTGGAAGAAATCTTCAAGCCACTCGGTGTGTCCTTGGGGGCAATTCTCGAGTCAAGGCTGTCACTTTGTTCTTGACTCCTCCATTTAGTCTCAACTCATAATGAAGCCAAGGGGGGTAGAGCCTATTAAGTTACTAAGGATAATTACTTAGTGTCATGATGTTAAACTAAATGAGTTAAATAGGAGTTTGAAATTTAACTATAGATAATCAAAGATGACAAGATACAAAGATGAACACATGAAAGCACAATGCTGAGACACAATATATATATAAAGCAAGAAAATAGCTAGTTCCTTAGAATGGAGTCAAAAAATAAGATCAATGTACTTGCATGTGCTTGGAGTGAATTTTTTAAGATTGCTTCTTGGTACGTTTTAAGTTAAATTTGAGGTGTGAGTTGATTACAATTAGGTGAAGGGGGGGACTCCAGATATACTCGAGAGTACTTGGAGTATGTCCAAAACTAAACCTTCATGGATACCCGCAAGGAATATGTGGGATGAATGGAGTCTCTGGGGCTATTTTTTATAACTCACCCATTAGGGTGTGACAGATATCGGTGCCTTGAGGTCACTTTTCAGAAGTTCTCGCTTCCTTTGGGTATTTTTCCATCGTGATGGTTTGATCTAGGTGTTGGATTTTCACCTGTTGGTTTGTTAATTTGGGAGAATGAGTCCTAATTATACTAGTCACTCAAGTTCTTTTGATACAGCTTGACTGATCAGACGAACCGCAACCAATTGTAGATCATACACACCGGATTCTTGTCAATTTTAGTAAATTTTACAATGGGTGTTCTTGTTTAAAAGAAAACCCTCCAGGAACCTCTTTCGATCCAAGTGGATATCAATCGGGGAGTCGAGGAGGGGTTAATTTTATAATAACTGAAAAATGACTGATAGAAAAGAAAGCAGATACACAATTCCATTTTCCTAATTAGTCCTACCACGAATCTCTTTCCCCTTTCAGGTCAATCGGGAAGTCGTGGGGTAAGTATTACAATTACTTTGAAATATAAAATATGGAATATGAAATTGTTAATGAAATCAATTATAATACCCTGAAAATTAGATCAGTTCTAGTTTGAGAAGAAATGAGCAAAAAGAAACAAGAAGGACACCAACGCAAATCCCCCCAGGGGGGATGGGGAATGGGCTCGAAAGAGCCAATTCAAAAAATATTTTTATTAACAGCGGTTACAATATCAGAGAACTGATATAATTCCTCTTGATCCTTATATGGAATGAAATCAAGAGCTTACAAAGTGTGAAAATTAAAGGTTTTAGTCAAATGGGAGACCCCTAGGGGGATTTGAACGCTCCTGAGGCCACCTCCGAACAGAAGCTTCCTTTATTTTCTGTCAAACCTGCTAAAAACAAGCAAGAATATCAGACTGAAATATGCCCAAAATCACTCTGAAAGTACCTTTGGTTCAGCTCACTTTTAACCAAAAAGGGTAAGCTGAAAAATAGTTAAAAGCGGGAAACAGGAACCAAGGAAAGCAGGCTTTCCTTGGGATATTGGATTGAATTTTTGGAAGCCAATGAGATGTGCACTTTTATTGTAGAATATGAAATTTTAACGTACAGAAAACAGAAATCAAATGCATGCAAGCTACAAATTTTCTTTAAAATTACATGCAGAAAAGGACGATTTCCCTAAAGCTAGATCTAGAAAGCTTATGAAACCTTTTAAGAGAAAGATATAGAATATGAGCTTTGAGAGGATAGATATATGTTGGAGTTAATTTTAATATGATATATCTAAACAAAATCAAAGCTATAAACAAAGTAACCAGGTAAAAGAGTTGATCTTGAAGGAGGAAGAGGAGGAGAGAAATGCTAGTTTCCTTGAAGATCCACAGTGGAGCTTTCAGGTGGAATGTCAAGGGACTATTGTCTTTGGAAAGTTTTGGAGAGAGTGAAGAAGCAAAATATATCACCATCCTCTCCAATGTAGGAACCTGTAGCTCAGTTGAAATCAAGAAACTTGCCGAAAAACTTGTGAGATCCGATTAGTACATACACAGAGATTCAAAATAACATGCATATAAGCTTATAGGACATGCTAAATCTAGATCTCTAAACATGCATCAAAGGAAAGAGATGGCCAATAAACTTATTGAAAAGCACCTTTCCTATCAAGATTATAATAAGCTTATTATCAATCTTAACAACGGATCTACAAGTAATTAGCAAATCATGAACACAGATACAAGTTACCTCAGTAAAATAATGGCAATCATCATCCACACATACAATGGCACCACACCGTCTTGCCTCCAAATCTTCTCTTTATTTCAAATGAACAATAACAACAATGCAATAGCAGCAGCACCTCAATCCTAGTTCTAACTCGCTTGGAAGAGGGAGTTGTGCTTGGATATATACAAAAACTAGGAGATCCGGCCCAGGGGGGGCGCAAATCAAAAGGAGACACATCAAATCAGCTGAAGGAGAGTCCATCAATGCCTGATCTATGTCTAGCTGAGATAGATCTGAGTCTCACTAAGTGCAACTATCAATCGGGGGGCTGATATGACTGACACCTCAACCTATTGACTGAAGCATCCACCAAAACTCATCCAGATGAGACAAAAGCATTTGAGGAGAGAGGGAGGGTGAAATTCCCCATAAAGGATGCTAAATATCAACTCTGGATCTGATTTGATCACCTCCTTTAGTCAAGGATTTGTCAGATCCAGTCAATCTACTTCAGATCTGACTGATTTCAATCAAATCGGCTGAGAATCCACTGATCTATGATTTTGGATTTGCTCCATTATTCATCAATTTATTAATTAAAATAATCAATAATTGATTTTTGGGGCTTTCTGACCTGAGTGATGGAAAATCACTCAAAACTAGGAAATAGTGAGTCCATGGGTTTACATGGTGCTCTTAGCTTTAAAATGAGCACCTACATCACTGAAACTTATTATTTGGCTCACTTTTATTACAAAATCATTTTTTCCAATTAAACTATTAAAAAATAGCCTAAGTTTTGGAAAAATTTAAATTTTAATAAAAAAACAATGAAAAAATTAAAAAATTGAAAAATTGAAAAAAACCTAGGGGGACTTAGACATGTTCATATGACTCGACCATGATGTCTAGCATGTTTATACATTGACACATAGACTCTAATAACCTCAATAGGCCTAAATGCCAAGCCGACCACCCCAACTTTGGAGGTATGGAGTGAAAAACTCAGAAATTATCAGTCGTTTATTCAACAACCAATAATAACCAAGGGAAAAAACACCCTGGGCTGATCGGACTGACAAATAAAGTCTAAGAGATCGATTCTTTTACTGACACTATCATGCTAGAACATTTATTACAATTCCCCCATGGGGTATGAACATGTGATATAGTACAACAAGCACTTCCCAGAAGTACTTCCGAAGGTCTTCTGAAGTCCGAACAAGTTATCCTTGTCCGGTTCACCAGGCTCACTTGATGAAAAACCACTAAGTACAAATTAGGTGATATATCGAAGCACTGCTAGGGCTTCTGATCACTTTCTCCAACGCAACCAAGAAATCACAAGGGACATAACCTATTTAGGTCCCTTGAGTGGACTCACCAATGTGCTAGAGTCGGGTGACATCCGGGGTCTTTGACCAAGTACTGTGTGGAAAAAACCCTGTACGAATCTCAACGGTGCGATGATGGAGTCGAAGTCAAGCACGTGAGAAACAACCATCCCAAGAGGCACTAAGGACTCCTCTCAAGTGGTCCAAGGAACTCATCAATGATGTCAATGAAACCAGGGTACAGGGACCTCTAGGTCTATCCTCTGGAATATGTGTGCTGGCGTCGATAGAGGGAGACCTGCCCTTAGTCAAGGCAATGACGTTTCTTTGACTAGGATTGAGAGGGATAACCGAAAGATGTGAAGCAATCTGCGGACTAACTCACTGAATTGCGGGGGAGGGGAGGAAAGGGAAAGACTCAACAGAGGTAGGGGGGGAGTGGGAGACTCAAATTTCCTTTGTTCAGAGTATGACGACAAGGCGGACTAGGTAGCAAATGAAACTAAATCATGGGAATGGGATCATAGCTGTAATACTGGGAATGTCACTGCAGATGGGAAATACTTGGAGGATGTGGACAGTTTTGATACTGATGGGATCCAAGGAAGACACATTGTGGAGTACTCTAAACAAAGGCAACCCAATGAGGGAATGCTACCAAACTGTTTGCTGTGGGGTGGTGTCTAGGGACACCATTGTGGTATGATCTCATGGAATTTTGGTGAGCCTGAGAAGGTAAGTGCTCGATGGTGCTTTCAATTTTAGAGAGTCTGAAAGCACGAAGAAGACTCTAGTGGGGGGGATTTTTTGTTGGTAGTCTCCTGTGCCCAAAAAAGGATAAAGGTATACATAGGAGAGCTCACCCATCCTAGAGGGGATGTGAGACTTCTTTACCATTGATCAGGTCGGAAAAGGTTAAACCTATACTGACTAGATGGTCATTCAAATACTTTTACAAGTATGAATGAAACCAAGTTTGCTCGGCGATCTTTTCTTGTTGAGACGGATAGAAAAGAGCTTAATTACAA
Source organism: Pseudotsuga menziesii (assembly GCA_001517045.1). NCBI lineage: Eukaryota > Viridiplantae > Streptophyta > Pinopsida > Pinales > Pinaceae > Pseudotsuga > Pseudotsuga menziesii. The sequence continues at coordinate 120,158 of LPNX010245906.1, forward strand.
CCGGTGGTGAGCTTTTTCATCAAGTGCGGCCCCTCTGCCCAAGAAAGCACAAAAGTATGTAGAGGGGAATGGTATTGGCTTGAGTGTGCCAAGTAGGTCCTTTTCATGAAATTGTCTACATGGTCCATAAAAGGAGGTAAGTGAGACGATGTAGATGCCCTTTCCTATACTTTAGCGAGCGGGAAAGGAAGTAGTTGCGCTCGACGATCTTTTCATTGTTTTAAGGAGTCAAAAAAGAGCTTAAACGAAACTGCAATGTGGTCAACCGACTGCGGTGGCACGGGCGATGCCCCATGTCGGGACAGTGGACAGAGGTCCAAAGGTCATATACGTAGTATGGACGGAGCAGAAGGCTCTCAAACATACCAATACATGCATGGGATAGATCGTGGTAGAGGCCTACGAGACGGTGCGGAAGAGACACGCAAACCCAGGTGGCTCTCAGACAAAGGTCAAGAGAGCATGTGTGTGTGTTGTGGTGGATGAACTTGACTACATGTGACGCAAGTACAAGTCCGGAGGCATTCATATGCCAAATACGTGCAAGAAAATAAATCGTTTTGTGGACAGTGGTCCAGAGGTCCGCATAAGGTGCGGTAAAAAGAAAAGACAATCTATATGTTAAAAATACAAAATAAAAAGTAAAACTACATTTATTAACAAACAACGGCTCGAGGACACTTCTATGTCAAATATATGGAAGAAAAACAAAGGGTTTTGTGGATGATGGTCTAGATGTCCGCGTAAGGTGCGGTAGAAAAAGACAATTATAAATACAAAAAGTAAAATTATAGTACAATCCTTAATGAGTGGCGGCCCGACAGCTTGCATGAGTTGTAGTCGAGAAGTGTGATACAAGTGTCGGTCTGTAGACACTCGCATCATCATGTCATGGCTCTTAAATCGAGGTGACTTATGGGAGATGGTCCCGAAATTAACTTATTAAACGTGAGATGATGGTCTCATAAGGAAATAAAAATTTGAACCCAGAGGTGTGAGAGGTGTCTCGAACCGGTTTCGGGTGAATTTGGATCATTACCAGCTAATGGTGCTATTGCTGACTTGTGCTAAAAATGTTGAAAAACAAGAAAAGAAAACGAAGTGACTCATTGGTGATGTTAAGCGTAAAATCTCTTGAGGTAGAGCCCATTGTAGGGGTTCTCCAAGAGTTGTCCATCAGAGTCAGTAAACCACTAGGGTAGATCAGGTGGATCTTCCATGGCCGATGAGACAGAAGGGTAACTGGTGCTAGAGATCATGTAAATGGTACTAGTTGTGGTTTTGGTGGCCTTTCCCCCGGTCTCTATTGGAGGAAGAGGGGCAGGCCTGGAGACATAAGGAGTCTTTGATCGACCTATAGGTGGGTGCAACATCATCTCAATTGGTTGGACATGAGTTAACAAATCCTGGGGCCTCAGAGGTACGGTAGGTGGTTCAAGGTACCACATAGGATCTCCCAGTGTGAAATCCTATAGATTGCGGGTTTCCAAGACAAACCTACTCATGATCTCGGATGGTAGGAAAATAAAAAGGGAAAGGAAAAGGGAAATGATCATGCTGATCAGGAATGAACCCCATTGTTTCTCTGGTAACTGAGGTTGCGATGGTGGCTGGGGAAACAACGAAAGAGAGAGGTCTGATGGACCATCGGTGATGGTGGAGACAAGAGGGTCTATAGAACTGGACATCATGTAAATGGACATGATGTCTGAAGAAGGAGGTGGGGGATGGACTTTTTCAATCAAGGTGATCTCAGACTCAATGAAATGGTGATGAAGGTCAGCAAGAGCCATTCGAAACTCGAGCAGGTCTTGGCAATGGTGGGAGTAATGTCCATACAAGCCACAAAAGGCGCAAGCATGGTTTGTCCTTAATTCCTTGTTCTTGACTAGTGGCGTGGTTGGGAGTTCAACCATGGGGATGTTTTAATTCATATCCATGGCATCCAGATGCGCACAGATCACTGGGATTTCAAGGAAATTCTGAGTTGGATAGCCCTGTTGTTTGTAGATGGAACAAGGTAGGACTTGTCATGGTTCTGCAGTGGCTTTGGTGTTCTTTCCCCTATCCCTTTTGGGTTGGGGTGGTGCAGGTGCGGGTGCGATAGTTGGATTATGCGGACCGGGTGGGGGGTGAGACTCAACCGCAATAGGTTGCATCGAAGTTAACACAACCTGGGGCATTGCTGGTTGAGCTGGTGGATCAAGATACCACACCGGGATCCCCAATGTAAAGTTGGGTAGGCTTAAGGTGGACATGACCGGCTTTCTCATGACACCAGGTGGGGGAAAGAGGAAGGGAATTTTATGGACTGGAGATGATCCCACATAACTCCCAGCTGGTTGCATGTGGGGGTGGGGTTGTGGTTGTGGCTACGCGTCATGCTGTTGCTGTGGGTAATGTTGCAGCTATTGTTGGCATTGAGGCTGCAGACGATGTTGTGTTTGTGGTTGGGGCTATGCCTGCGGTTGTTGTTTGGGTGTAGCGGTGCTTGATGAGACCATGCAGAATTCAGCAGTTTGCTTTTGTGTCTGTGGTGGTGACACCAATGGGAAAGGAGTTGTCATGGTGGGATCGCTAAAAAACCCAGGGCCCACATTCAATGGTGGGGAGGCTGGTGTGTTTTCAACCATAGTGTTGGTTACAGGGATGACGTTAGCGTGTGCGATCACCCCTTGCGGCTCAATGGTGGTTATGGTAGGGATAATGTTGGCAGGTGCTATTAACCCTTGCGGATCATGGTAGGTGAGCTAGTCAACCATCACAATCTTCCCTTTGTGGGGGAACATCATGAGGCAGAAGATAGTTGACGCGACAGCTCGCATGGCGTACATGTAAATCCTCCCAAGGAGGAGGTTGTAATCCAATTGAGCGTTGACAACCTCGATGTCAATCAGGACTTTCTTCCCGTCTAACGTGATAGGGACATGGGCGAGGATTCCTTGGGATTTAGTGGGATGTCCATCATAAGCCTGCAGAGTCATGGATGACGGTTGCAGAATTGGTGATCCAAGCTTCTGCCAAACCAAGGTAGACATGACGCATGTGGATGCCCCCTCATCCACTATGCATCGGTGCATGACCAAGTTCCGAATGGACACCGGGATTTGGAAGGTGATAGTGGAGGGCATTCGCGTCTCTTCGTTCTCTGTCTCAAATGTGATTAACTTGGAGTTGGAGGGGTCTACTACCCCTAGAGCAGTGGTGGCCTGATTTTTGACCTAGGCCAACAAGAAGGTTAAGCCCACACAATCAGCTTAAAGCAGCCTCCAGTGTGTTTGGAATAGCAAAACCTCGCAGGTTATGGTCCTGCGACCAACTGAATTTTCTCTTAGGGAGAGACTAAAATTCAGTGAAAGTCTATCCTAAAGTTATTTCTACTTAAATGAATCCTAAAATTAGTTTTCTATTACCTCTGTTATCCTACAATTTCTTTCTTAAGGAAAGTCTTCGTTTTTGGGGGGTTTTAAATATAAAAGACTATTAAGATTACTTAAAAATTATAAACATACTATTTAAGAACTGTTAAATGTAGATTATACTAGGATAATAATAACTGAATTTTCTTAACTATTCTATCTATCCTATCTCAGCTGAGAGCGATTTTGAAAATTATATTAATTATTAATTAATAATATGATAAACAGAAAGATATGGAGTAAGATCTAAATAAAAATACTTAGATCATCTACACTAAATCATTCTGCTATAAAATAACTTGATAGAGAAACTGAAATAAACAATTATTTCGAATTTTCTGAAATGTCTAATCAATTAATAATTAATAACCAACATTATATATTTGAATAAGAAATAATGTTCAGTATGAAATCTTCACAAAAATACAAAAGAGATCAAACAAACATGAATATATATATCATTATATCTTGAATTCTAAGTAGAAACACTAATTGATTCAAGCATAGTAATATATTAATTCAAATACAATATGATGTTTGACAAAGTGTAATATTGATACATAAACACAAGCATAACCAAGTATACTGTATTAATATTTAAAATAGAAGATTATATACTAAAAACAAAAAAATATCCAAAATAATACCAGTCACGATATCAAGTTGGATATTTCCAGTCACATCCCATATCCGAAGATAAAACTTCAGCCAAGAACAAAACTAGTATCAAAATAATATTTCCAATATGTTTCTCTTCAGTCACTCCACCCCTTTCTCATAAAAATTACCAACTTATATAATACTACCAGTCTTTTGATTCAGTTTTTCTATAAATGCTATATGCAAGATTATAGGATTCTTATCGCTATCAAAGAGTATCGACTCCCTTTTCATCAGACACTTGTCACTAGAAGATAATAACAAAAACAACTAGCCTGAAACAGTTGCTGGTTTAAAGGAACTGGAAAATTCGTGGCTGTTGTCGAAATTCCAATCTTCAATAAACAGCCACGTCTTCCAACTGAAATCTAGAATATTAGAAACGTCCTGAAATTGTAGAGTATAGCGATGACGTGCCCACCTATTTTAAACAAACAAAAGCATCTTATTAAAAACCAATTGAAACAGAAATAACAAAAGAAACCATAATTTATATGTGTGCCTGTAAAATATGTGATTTTACAGGCATGCACAACAAAAACTTTTATTACCTGTTTGACAGAGAAACAACCCATGTACTTGAAAATGGAAATAATCATCAGGTTTTATTTTGAAGATCGACTACTCTTCTGGCTTCGGCTAGTTTGGCTTTAAGCCTAATGATCACTAACTTTTGTTTTTCTACTTGTTCAAGCAGATGTTGATTTGTACCTATCATTGATTTTTTTGCATTTTTATATTGGTTCTTTTTTATGTTCATTTCTTTCCACCTATTAATCCAGTTCAACAACTCCTCCCTGAACGTCTTATTTTCCACCTCTATCAAAGCTGCAATAGATTGACACTGTTTAAGTTCATCTTTCAATTCTATAATCTTAGTCTCGTATACCTTGTCCAGGACTTTTTGGAGAGTTTCCTCCTCCTTGTCATGGCACGAATCTGCTACCTGAGAAGAATCTATGTTTTGAACAGGTGATGGAAAGCTCACAAGAGATGGCTCGGGGCCTGAACCATAGGCATCCATACACGATGGAGCAACTTCTGCCTTACCCAACTCTGTAATGTCTTGGGTCAATTTTGCACTATTATTCTTTATAAGAGTAGGATCATCCATACAAGTAGTTTCAGGAACCAATGATGGAACATCGTCCTCAAGCTGGATAATTGCTGGCTCAGTATTCTGTTGAGTAGTCATAGGAACATAAGTTGTAGGTGTATGGTTCATGCTTCTAGTAACCCTCCTCGTACGAACAAACACAAGATTTTTTGATTCAAACCCCCCTCTCTCACAGCATACCTACGCTAGTTGTTCTAATTTATGCATAGACTCATCGCCATGTTTACGAGGAGTATTCAGCTTAGAGGGTTTTTTATAATCAACAGTGTTAACATTTTCATCTTTGGTTAACTTGTCCTCTATATTTGCAGGTGCACTACAATGTTTGTCAGATGGAGATTGGTTCAAGGTTGCTTCAGAGTACAAGGGAGCTACATTCCCGACCCCATCATCACTAATACCAATATTTATGGGTGGATTGGCTTCCTGAAGATATTTATCCTTTGATTCAGCCTCTTGAACATTACTAACTTCGGATTTTACATTAGCCTTTCGTTTCTTACGGGTATTTGGGAGAGGGGTTGGCCAATATTGAGTCGGCCCAAATTGACATTCAATTAAAAATTCATCCCACGATTTTCCATTAAGAGACAGCTGATGCTGTATTATAATTTTGACTAAACCATGATGAAACAAACTTCTATTAGGATTACCAAAACTTTGAACTGAATGCGACATTTTTTTCATACTTTGCCAATGATAAAACAGTAGATTAAGTTTACAGCATTTTAATGCTAACAGGAGTCTTAGGTGATAATAATGTAGGTGAGAAAATCGTCCATCGCATGATACGTACCTGACCAAAATCTCATAGAATGCTCACCATTTCGGCTTCAGAAACCTGACTGAAACCCCAATCTTCAGTTTTGCACTAGCCAACAAAGGCAACAACAAGGACTGACACTTCTTCTTATTAACTTTCCCACCCTTAAACCACCGTTCTCCAATCTGTGGGAGCTTCGTTGCCTCTACAATTTTGTCTTCGTCAATGATGAACTTGAAATCCCCAATCTGTGCTACGTTTTCTTTCAAACTCAAAGCAAACTGTTTGGTGACTTCCATGTTATGGCCACTAAAGCACCTAAAGAACTGACCCTAACCAATCTTCTCAAATACCAGGGCAACTTTCTCATCAATGTCTATAAGCTCTAACCCTGAGATTTCAAAATGACTAAGCAGAGCCATGGCTTCCTCACCACTATCCTGGTTACGAAATGAAACGAATGGAGTTGTGAAGAGGGAAGGGATAGGTATCCAGGTGTATGACATGATATGAAATGTCAAATCCTCACATGCTTCATACCTGACAGAGATGAGGGCTCTAAGTTTGTCCATTTTAACAGAACTTAGAGATGATGAACGCTACAGCTAGTGCTCTGTTATGATAAATGCATGACTAACCACGACTAACTGTAAACCTTAACCAATTCTACATAACAGGGATCATTTGATTGATGAATCATAAATCGAGACATTGATTACACACAGTGGGCATGATGAGCTCGTATAGCGTTATGAAATGTAATGGTTATCAGTCATAGACAACATTAAATCCTGCTGATACGATTCATTAACTCATTCACAGTTTTCAATCAAAACAAAAGGTGTTAGCCAAATCTTCATGCCAACGCAATGATCCAAGTAACATGTGTTAATTATTTGACACATGGGTCATGTATCCTCATAAAATGGTCAATTAATGATCTTTTTCGGATTATACGTGAAAGGTGGTAGTGTTTATTAACATGATAATATATTATTGAAACAGTAAACCCTAGTGTTTGCAATATAACTAACTAATAATCCAAATTAACACTTGGGCCATGTATATACATAAAGTTTCATTTTGAAATATAGTCTTAAGAATTTACAAAACCTCATCCATTAATATCCCCAATTGAATTTGATATAGCCATCAAACGATGGCATATAAATATTTCAAAATGATATTTATTTATTTTCTTTTTCACTAGCTATATATACACAATTTTTACAAAATAATGATATGATATTAAGTTACTTATAGAATGTGAACTTTTAGGTTTTAATAAAATTTTAATTTAATAATTCACCTCAAGTTCTAGGATTTTCAGAACTTTATAATATCTTATCAATAACCAGCTTCAAACAAATTCAAAATGTGTTTTCGTTGAACCCCAATTAGCATACTATCTCTTTAAATTTCTTAAATCAACATATATAATCAGAATAGATTAATTAATGATAAAATTGATTATATAAAAATCTATGAAACTGACAGCTGCTAATTATCAAAATTATGAAAATGTTGTCATTTGACTCTTCTACAATTGAGAGTACCTTCAGAATGGAAGATTCTGAAGGCACTCTTTTATAATCTTTTAAAAGTAAATCATAAAAGAGAGCTGATATCCCTTCATCTTAATGAAAAATGAAGGGGTTGTTGCTGACTGCCAACAAGCGGCTAGTAAGGATTTTCACTGCGTTGGGCACATTTTAAGTACCTCAAGAGTGGACATGGTGGTTGGCGTTTGGGCCAAATCATCCACAACGCTATAGCTGACTGCAGCTCTAGCTGTGGAATTATTGGAGATTCTGCGTATGGGGGGGCGTGAGAACGGGGGTAACTGGAGAGGTAGGTTGGTTGTCTTAGATGTGGATGCTGTTGACGAGTCGACAGGTTCGGTGGTGGTACTATACTAATTTCATCTAGTTTGTAAGTTGACCTCTTCAGTGGTCATGGTCATCAAGTGATGGACGCCTGTTTCGGCCATGGGCGGTGCCCCCAGAGCATTGGGATTGGCCTGGGGAGGGGGAGTGGTTTCCACCAATCCTTGGACTGGTAGTGGGTTTTAAAGCACCATGGGAGGAGGTCCTTGTGGTGCCTAGTTGGGTGGGGTTTGAGTGGGGGCATTGGCAGCCTGTTGGGCCTCATTTTGAACGGCCTTCTTAGCACGAGCCACGAGGGGACACTCAAATGTGTAATTCCCATAAATATCATAGAGTGTACAAGGTTGGTTTGTGCGCAACAGAGCATTGTGTCATGGTGCATTCTGCCTTGGGGAGTTTTGGGCTGGTTGGTTAGCCGCAGCATTATTGGGAGGGTTCGGTTGCTGACTGCCTCCCTGAATTTGGTTATTGCCTTGGTTGTGGGGCCAGTTGTTTCTAGATTTCCCTTGTTGATTGTTGGGGGTAGGCTGGTTGGGACAGTTTTGTTGTGTGAACACTTGTCCCAACAGAGTGGGTGGAGCGGGGGCGGGGGATTGAACTTGTTGCACTGGTGGTGCATAGTATATTTGTGGGGGTGGTGGTGCTACAAATGTGGGCATTTTCCCCACATACTGTTGTGTTGTCCAAGCCATCACCTAATCCTATTGTGGTGGTGTAGGTTTTGCGTAAGAAGTTGTTGCTCCGGACTGAGACATCATTCTAGCATAGTCCGAAGCTTGGTTTTGGTAAGCAACATTAGCAGTGTTGCTTGGTTGCAGTGCAATGGTAGGTGGTGTCGGTTGAGGCTATGGTTTTTGGGAGACTGACCCTATAATGTCGTCTTCTGCGTGGGATGCCCCCAGTGTGTCGCAGTAAAAGGTACTTGGATGGGGAGCATCTGGAATGATAATGTACAAGTATCCAGACTGGGCATAAATGAGATCAAATTGTTGGGCCTTCAGTATGGCCTCTTCTTTAGATTGGGGATGTTCAGATGCAATGTCCTTTGCGATGGGAGGGAGAAAAGTCTTGAGGAACCAATCCAAGAAGATCTTGTCATCAAGTTGGATCTTACACAAGCTGCGGCGCCGCCGCCACTCATGGATATTATTAGTGATGTGAGTGGTGGTGTTTTGGCAACAAGATAGTAGGATCTCCACCCCCTCATCATATCTGACAGGGATTTGGAAATAATATAGGAACATGAAGGCCAGGGAGTTGAAGTCGGGGTACTTGGCTTGTGGCAGCTCAATGTACCATTTGGTCGCGACACCTATAAGGGTATATTGGAACAACCTCAGCCTGATGGAGTCGTCTACGATGTTGTTGGATGAGCACCATAGATGGAATGTCATTATATGATTTTGGGGACATTCCATGGCTTTGCCTTCAAAATTTGGGATGTCTGATGCCATTTTAGTTGGAATGAGTGGCCAGAAAGCTTGGTGGCGGATGGGGTCATTTGTTAATCTAGCCAAGTCAGGCAAGTTTAGATGATCCATGAAGGGCATATTTGACCCCAAGTTGATGTGGGATGGGGCCGCAATGGGGGTGGGGTTTGCAGGTGCATAATGCATCCGCATGGCTGGGGGTGCTTATGGTGGCACCATGGCAGATGGGCCAATGGCCCCAAGTGTTTTGGGTGGGATGGTATGGGTAGCGGGGGCATTGCCCCCATGTATGGTGGTAGGGGAAATGTGGGTTGTCGGTGCACTGCCCCCTGTGTGGCAGAGGGGACAATGTGTGTGGAGGGGCCACCGCCCCCATGTGTTACCCCTGAGCCAGCTTGGCTGGTCACTATTGGTGGTAGCAATTGGCTAATGACAGTTTGCATGACTGTGCTTGGGCCGCTTGCCAAGTTGTGGGTGAATGGTTGTGATGTGGACATGGTTCCTATTATCTCTAAGGTTGTTTGACCTTTTACCTTAAGATTTTTTATTGTGATGAGTTTTTATTTTTAAATTTTCACTTTGTTTTACGCCTTATTTTTTTTATTGAATGCCATTATTCTTTTCTTTTAGTCTTTTGAACCATCAAAATCTTGACTCATTTAAAGCCATGAACCTATGTATGTGCAAGAGGTTTTATATTATAGATTGGACTGTTAAAACTGGCATCATTTCTCAAAATGGCAGCATTTCACGAACTGGCGGCATAGTTTCAAAGTGTATTTTATTTAAAAAATTGTTATTCATAAGTACCATGGTATATAAATGAGATAATGAACTATGGTTATATTCATGTTATTCGGTACTTGGTATGCACATGCCTTAAAAGCACTCTTGTCCACAAAATTATGAATTTTATCGTGTCATTCATGGGCTTGTACAACTATTTTCATTATGGAATTAAAAGCACTCCATGCAATGAGTATTAGTACTAATCATGCTAGGGTCGACATAATTCATCCTTTTTCCCTAAACTCTATCTCGTTATTTTGCCTAAATGCTCTGGAGAACTGGGAGAAGGACATTCACAGAGCTATTTTTTGTTTTTATACTATCAACGTCCATTGTTCAGAAACAATGAAATTAGGGTTTGAAACAGCAAGGGTTTGTTTTTAAATTCTGAATGTTCGTATTTGAAAAGGGCCAAGTTATATTATATAAGTTTCTGTGTGTTTGAAAGTGAGTTGCTGCAGTATAAATTCCCTTTTAAAGAGTATAGTGTGAATGGGTTTTAGAAATGTCGAAGACAATAGAGGAAGAAGATCCAGAAGTTGTGGTAAAAAGAAAACCAGGAGGTTTAATTTGCAGGCTGGAGCCAAATAGTACAGAGTGGATAATGAAATTTCCAAGACCAACCAAATTAATGAAGAAGACCAGATGGTTTACCTTCTGTGAGAAGTTACAAGGTTATCACTCATAGGTAACCATGTCTTTTATTAGAAACTATAAAGATGAAAAGGTTCATCTTGAAAGCTTAACAGTTAGGGTAAATGAAGATTCTATTGCTGAAGCAATAGATGTTCCGGCACATGGGGAGAGATGGTTTAAACAACAGGATTTCCAAGGAGATTACAGTGAGTTTTTGATGCCAGGATTTGAGAAATTAGATTGAAAAATGGTATCCATGTGAGCAAAATAAAGCCAAGTTAGAAGATTCCTTTAGAGATGATACAAAACTATATCACATGCGATGGCCGGTATGACAAGGTGCTTAAATGCCATTTAAGGTTGCTGATGCACCTTAATGGAGGTATATAGCTCAATCTCCCATTTTATTTATCAAAAAGCCTTCAAAAGATGATTTCAAGGGTTCAGGGCCATCTAGAGCATACTGCTCGATCAGTCTACCATCAAGGTTTGATTAAGCTATTGATTTTATCAGAGTTGGATAAGGAAGGACGAACCTGGGAAGCTCTACTGACAGAGCTAGGTTTCAAAGAAAACCCTAAAGATAAAGGAAAAAGGATGATGGAGGATTTAGACCAGCAAACAACAAGTCACAAAAAACCAATTCAAACTACTGAAGAAGAAGGAAAGGATATTACAGAGAAACCAATTCAAGAAGATTTGTGTCCTGAAGATTCATTCACAAATGAAAACCCTGAAAAACTGAGTGTTATGCTAAAAAATATAACCTCAAAAAATGAAATTTGTAATCATCTATTGAAGACAGAGAATAGGGATATGAAGCCAAGGACTAGGTTAAGAAAGAAGCTGCAGACAGAGAAGAGATCAACACATGAAGATGGCATGGAAATTGTGATGATAGATGACGCTCTTAGTGAAGAAACTGTACATACATACATCTAAGGATCAGTATTGTTTAGAAATTGAGAAATTTATTGATATTCAAGGAGTTGCAGGGTCTATACCTGAAGCCTTTTGCACAAACAAGCAATTTAATTTAGAGGATTGCTCAGCATCAAGGAATCTACATGAAGAATAAGTCCATATGAAAGAAGAAGACCTGGAAATATCTCCAGAACTGAACCAAGTTAAGAAGTATTTGCAGACATACAAAGAACAAACTAGGTATCTGCAAAACATTAATGAAAAGTTGATGATAGCCAATAAAAGACTTCGAGAAGATCTGGAGGATAAGGGGACATAGTATCAAAAGTTGCTGACAATATCTAAAGATATTCTAAGGGAAAAAAGAACTATTCAGAAGCAGCTTGAACTAATCAAAGCTAAGAATAAGGAGGACAACAAAGATGCTGAATTCGCCAGATTGCAAAAGCGTTCCCAGGTTTTAAGTGATTTAGCTATATTAGGAGAGGCTTCCAAAAGTATTTAGAGGTCGAAGTGTAGTTTGCTTTTGAAATAATGTTGTTTATTGATAGATGTCTTTTTTATATTACACTTGTACTTAAACACTGTTTAAAGGGGATTGGATTTTTCTATTTTTGAGAAGGTTCGATCCATAGAAGTAGGATCTTATAGTTAGCTTAAACAAACAAATATTTTGTATTTAAGGAGAGTCTCTAGATGAGACAGGCGTTGGCATTTGGAGTTATGAAGATCCAGTTTTGATAACTTTCTGTGTAACATGAAATACTCTACATCTGCAATACAGGTTCTACCTTGATTGAGTATGATTATGATTTGTCTGTGTATCTTATAAATTGTGTTTCTTATGATTTATCTTGTATATGGTCCATTTAATCCCATTGCAATGATTCTTATGTTGAAATACAATTATCCTTTAAACTTATAAAAAATAGAGACAGTCTCATTTCATAATTTCATCATTGTAGTTCCTTTCATATTGGATTTTGTATCTTGTTTTATGTTATACAGTTCTTTAATGATTGTGTGATTTGCTTATAACTTTGATTACATACCAGCCCTATCTTAATGGGGGGACACTAAATATTACTTGTATTACATGATAGAGTTTGGATCATTAAAGAGAAAAAAGGATGAAGCTATGGGAGATTTTTCCAAAAGATTTAATAAAATGTACAGTAGGATTCCAGCTGAAATAAAACCCACTGATACAACAAAAAAGTTAACCTATGCAAACTCATTTGATCATGAGTTCTCTTTACTATTAAGAGAAAGAAAATATGTGTCACTTCAAAAAATGCAAAATGCAGCATTAGAAGTAGAGTCAAATATTTTGGCCTCAAATAAACTCAAAGAGGAAACAAAACATCAAATTGTTGACAAAAAGGGTAAAAAAGAAATCATTACATCCAGCTATATAGGAATATAATCAAATAGAAAAATGGATGAAATGAATAAAATCATAAAAAATTTGTCTGCTAAGATTGAAAGGTTGGAAATGGGAAATAGAAATCAGAATAAACCCATACCTGAAGGTGAAAGAAATCAGAATCAGTTTAGAAGACCTTTTGCTCCTAGGTTCTTGCCAAGAGAAAGACAAAATAATGAATGCAGAGAGACAGACGAGAAAATGAAGAACAAAGGATTCAACCTCCTTTTCAAAATAATAATGTCAAAGATGATGAATCATATGAAATAGATGAGGGGGAGTTAGATGATTTGGAAGAGCAAGAACATAATATTAGTCAATTTGATGGTGATTCTTCCTCTCATTTTCTGACTAGATCTGATTATCAGTATGGTACAGAAATAGATCATTATGAAGAATATGATTATCAGATGTCTATTCCTGAAGTTTGTCGGGAAATACCACAAAAAGCATATGGTCTAAGATCAGGGGTAAAACATGCAGCACAAGCTTCGTGAAAGCTCATCCTATTAAAAAAAATATGTCTTCAAATCATAAACAAATTGTAAATGAAAGAAAAGATGAAGTTGTGAATGCTGAGGAGGTGAATAAGGCTATAAGTGGTTTTAGTTTCGAACATGAGCTTAATAAAGTGAAAATCCATGTACCTCTAACAAAGTTGATTAAGAGTAAAGTTTACAAGGAAGCAGCTTTTAAAACTTTTAGAAATGCAGTGAATTCTACTCCTATCCCATCCAATGAGATCAATTTGCAAGATGAAAAACCTACTATTATTGTAGGGTCAAAAACTTTTGATTAGCCTGATGATAATTCAGAATATCCTCCTCCTTTTTATGTAACCTTTTCAATACATGATCAGCTATTGCATAATTGTCTGCTAGATTCAGGAGCTTCACATAACCTCATGCCAAAATCAATCATGGAAGCTTTAGGACTGAGTGTTACTAAACCATACCATGATTTGTATGCATTTGATTCTAGGGCAGTGAAGTGTATTGGGGTAATCAAGGATCTGGTGGTGAATTTAACCTAGGTACCTATGAAGAGTGTATTGATGGATATAGTTGTAGCAGATATTTCTCCTAAATGTGGTATGTTATTGTCTAGATCCTGGGCAAAGAAAGTGGGAGGAACTTTGCAAATGGATCTTTCATATGCTACAATTCCAGTATTTGGAGGAGAATTCAGAAGACTTTACAGAGAGCTACAGATGGCATATTTGGTAAGTGATAGTAGACACCCTAATAATCATCCGATCTATGCAATTGATGAAAATCTTGGTTCCTGTATGTTGCAATTAAATGATGAAATTGAAGGGGTTTTACAAGTACAAAAAGATATTCTGGTTCGGGTAAAAAGAGAGGAACCAGATGGGTTGTGGCAGATGTATTTTGATGGTGCATCAAGTAAAGAGGGGGCAAGAGTAGGAGTATTGTTGATTTCAGCTGGAGGTGAGGTTATTTCCCTTACGTACAAATTGGAATTTAAAACAACAAATAATACTACTGAATATGAGGCTTTGATTCTTGGGTTAAGAGCAGCAAAAGACTTGGGTATTAAAGAACTTGTTGTATTTGGCAACTCCGAATTAGTAATTCAGCAAGTAAAAAGGGTTTACCAAGTAAAGCAATATTTATTGAAAGTTTATAGGAATGAGGTTTGGGATATAATTGAAAATTTCTTTATAGATTTCAATATAACTTTTGTTCCAAGAGAATACAATGAGACAGTTGATTCTCTAGCCTTAGCAGCAGCCTATTTCAAAGTTCCAAAGGTAACTCATCTGAAATACCCAATTGATGTAAGGTACAGACCCTCTGTCCCAGTTAATATCAAACATTGGAAAGTTTTTAATGATGATCAGGAAATAAAAGAATTTATGGAATTAGTAGGTGAATTTTCAGATGATACAGTTGATCATGAACAAGATTCAGAATGGGTAGAAAATGAACCTTGCAAAAATTATTCAATTGCTGATAACAAAATTGTTGAGTTAAAAGGGAATTTCATTCCTAAGGGACTTGTTCCGTTAGAAATATTTTTTTCAAGAGATGATACACGTATAAAACCCACCCTGCAGACTACTGAGGAGAATGTTATGGAGTATAATATTGGTTCTGAAAATCAACCTCAGATGATAAAATTGTCAAAATTGCTATCAGATGAAGAAAGAAGAAAATATGTTGGTTTGCTGAAAGAATATAGATATATTTTTTCTTGGTCATATCATGATTTAAAAACATATGATACTAGCATAATTCAGCACAAAGTTCCTCTAAAACCAAATACTAATCCTTTTAAACAAAATCTTAGAAGGCTTAACCCAGCATTGTTGCCAGTGATTGAAAAAGAGGTAAAAAAAACTACTAAATGCAAAAATTATTGTACCTCTAAGGTATTCATCTTGGGTTGCGAATTTGGTGCCTATACATAAGAAGAATGGAGAGATAAGACTATGTATAGACTTCCGTAACTTGAATAGATCTTGTCTCAAGGATAACTATTCATTACCAAAAATAGATCAGATTTTGCAGAGGGTTGTAGGATCTCACAAAATTTCAATGATTGATGGATTTTCTGGTTATAACCAGATTGCAGTTCAGCCAGAGGACCGAGAAAAAATATCATTTACAACTCCATGGGGGACCTTTATGTATGACAAAATTCCCTTTGGGCTTATGAATGCAGGTGCTACTTTTCAGAGGGCTATGAATATAGCTTTTGTGGGTGAAAATGAAAAATTTGTAGTGATATACTAAGATGATATCACAGTCTTTTCCAAGTCTGATGAAGATCATCTTAAACATTTGAGACAAATTTTTATTAAATGCAGAAAGTTTGGTTTATCATTAAACCCAAAAAAGTCTCACTTTGCTCTGACAGAAGGCAAATTGTTAGGGCATATTGTTTCTGCTGAAGGAATAAAGATAGATCTAGAGAGAGTCAAGGCCATCTTAAAACTTAGTATTCCTAGAAATAAAAAATAAATTCGATCTTTTATTGGAAAAATCAACTTTTTAAGATGTTTTATTCCCAATTTTGCAAAAATAATTAAGCATATCACTGAGATGCTTAAGAAGGATAGGGAGGTTAAATGGTCTAACCAGGCTAAACAATCATTCGAAGCCATAAAGCAGGCATTAATAGAATCCCCAGTATTGATAGCTCATGACTATACAAAATATTTTTGCAATTTTCTCATTTGCATCAGAAGACACTATAGATGTTGTATTATTACAAAAGAATTCAGATGATTTGGAACAGCCAATTTCATTTTTTAGTAAAACATTAAGAGACTCAGAGCTGAAATATAATATAATGGAAAAGCAAGCATATGCATTAGTTAAAGCTCTTAAATTATTCAGAATATATGCTTTACATTCTAAGGTTTTGGCATATGTTTCAAATTCAGCAGTCAAGGAGATTTTAGCACAGCCTGACAGCGAAGGAAAAAGAGGCAGATGGATAGCTAAGTTTATGGAGTATGACGTGGAAATTAAACCAACAAAGTTGGTAAAAGGCCAGGGATTAGCTAAACTTCTGACATAATCAAATTGTCAAGTTTTAAATGTTCATGTGATGGTAGAACATTCAGAGCAGGTTAAGGCAACAGAACACAGTAAGCAGCAGATTTATAACAAGTATGGTGAGTCTGATTGGTATAAAGATATTTTATATTTCTTTTTGTACTTACAATGCCCTTTGGAATTGAATAGAAATGAATGCAGATCATTAAAACTAAAATCAATGAAGTATGTTTTAATAGATCAGATTTTGTACTAGAAGGATCTGGGAGGAATATTGTTGAAATGTTTGGAGAAATCTGAAGTTGATGTTGTTATTTCATAATTGCACAGTGGAGTCTATGGAGGGCACAATTATTGGAAGGAAACTGCTTTTAAAATCCTAAGAGCAGGATATTATTATCCTACCCTTTTCTCAGATGTGTATCATCGGGTTAGATCATGTGTGGAGTGTCAAAAATTTGCAGGTAAGCATAAACTTCAGTCCTTACCCTTGAAACCTATTTTGGTGAATGGTCCATTTCAGTAGTGGGGTCTAGACTTTATCGGTGAAATTCATCCTCCCTCTAGTGGACAACATAAATGGATTCTAACTGCTACTGATTTTTCCACTAAATGGGTGGAAGCAGTTCCTACAAGGAGAGCAACTGAACAAGTCATAATTACTTTCCTGCAAGAAAATATTCTTGGTAGATTTGGATGCCCTAGGAAATTAGTTACTGATAATGCTCCTGCTTTTAAATAAAAAAAGATGGTAAACTTTTGTCAATAAAATAATATTAACTTGAAATAGTCCACACCATACTACCCACAAGGAAATGGATTAGCAGAATCCAATAATAAGAATATTGTAAACAGTATCAAGAAAATGCTATTTGAAAACAAAAGGAGTTGGGATACCAAACTAAAATTTGCTCTTTGGGATGATAGAGTAACAATTAAAAATTCAATTGGGACATCCCCT
Organism: Pseudotsuga menziesii; assembly: GCA_001517045.1. Taxonomy (NCBI): domain Eukaryota; kingdom Viridiplantae; phylum Streptophyta; class Pinopsida; order Pinales; family Pinaceae; genus Pseudotsuga; species Pseudotsuga menziesii. The sequence continues at coordinate 137,696 of LPNX010245906.1, forward strand.
TTCCAATTGTTATATGGAATTGATTTTTTTTCCCTGTTCAATTAGTGACCCCAGTCATTAAGTTTATGCAGGAAATAAAAGAAGAACCAGATGATATAAGAAGAAGAATGTTTCAGATAATTCAGTTGCAGCAGGAGAGAGAAGCTGTCAAGAATACAGCTGAGAGACATAAAAGAAGAATGAAGGAAAGCTTTGACAAGAAATTTAAAAAATAGATGTTTGTAGTGGGTGACCTCGTTCTCAGGTGGGATGCACGAAAGGAAGAAAAAGGTAAGCATGGGAAGTTTGAAAATTTATGGATAGGGCCTTTTTAAGTGATAAAGATCCTTGGAAACAATACTTTTGTCTTACAAAATCTGAAGGGTGAGGAGATTGTAGGTCCATTCAATGGACGTTTCTTAAATCATTTTTATACATATTGAAAGACAAAGTGTTATTGTACATATTCACTGTATATATCATTTTTGTTTTGAATAAGACTCCAACCCAAGACAGAAATGACTTTAGCAGATTTCTGAAGGCACTGGTCAACATGTTCTCAAAGTTTCACAAGAAAACTTTGTCCCCAAATGGAGCCAGATGTTATCTCTAAGGTTGTTTGACCTTTTACCTTAAGATTTTTTATTGTGATGAGTTTTTATTTTTAAATTTTCACTTTGTTTTACGCCTTATTTTTTTTATTGAATGCCATTATTCTTTTCTTTTAGCCTTTTGAACCATCAAAATCTTCACTCATTTAAATCCATGAACCTATGTATGTGCAAGAGGTTTTATATTATAGATTGGACTGTTAAAACTAACAGCATTTCTCAAAATGGTAGCATTTCACGAACTGGCAGCATATTTTCAAAGAATATTTTATTTAAAAAATTGTTATTCATAAGTACCATGGTATATAAATGAGATAATGAACTATGGTTATATTCATGTTATTTGGTACGTGGTATGAACATGCCTTAAAAGCACTCCTATCCACAAAATTATGAATTTTATCATGTCATTCATGGGCTTGTACAACTGTTTTCATTATGGAATTAAAAGTACTCCATACAATGAGTATTAGTACTAATCATGGCAAGGTCGACATAATTCATCCTTTTTCCCTAAAATCTGTCTCATTATTTTGCCTAAATGCTCTGGTGAACTGGGAGAAGGACATTCAGAGAGTTGTTTTTTGTTTTTATACTATCAACGTCCATTGTTCAGAAACAGTGAAATTAGGGTTTGAAACAGCAAGGGTTTGTTTTTAAATTCTAAATGTTCATATTTGAAAAGGGCCAGGTTATATTATATAAGTTTCTCTGCGTTTGAAAGTGAGCTGCTGCAGTATAAATTCCCTTTTAAAGAGTATAGTGTGAAGGGGTTTTAGAAATGTCAAAGATAGCAGAGGAAGAAGATCCAGAAGTTGTGGGAAAAAGAAAACCAGGAGGTTTAATTTGCAGGTTGGAGCCAAATAGCATAGAGTGGATAATGAAATTTCCAAGATCAGCCAAATTAATGAAGAAGGCCGGATGGTTTACCTTCTGTGAGAAGTTACAAGGTTATCACTCACAGGTAACCATGTCTTTTATTAGAAACTATAAATATGAAAAGGTTCAGCTTGAAAGCTTAACAGTTAGGGAAAATGAAGATTCTATTGCTGAAGCAATAGATGTTTCGACACAGGGGGAGAGATGGTTTAAACAACAGTATTTCCAAGGAGATTACAGTGATTTTTTGATGCCAGGATTTGAGAAATTAGATTGGAAAAATGGTATCCATGTGAGCAAGATAAAGCCAAGTTGGAAGATTCCTTTAGAGATGATACAAAACTATATCACATGCGATGGCTGATATGATAGGGTGCTTAAATGCCATTTAAGGTTGTTGATGCACCTTAATGGAGGTATACAGCTCAATCTCCCATTTTATTTATTAAAAAGCCTTCAAAAGATTATTTCAAGGGTTCAGGGCCATCCAGAGCATACTGCTCGATCAGTCTATCATCAAGGTTTGATTAAGCTATTGATTTTATCACAGTTTCATAAGGAAGGATGAAACTGGGAAGCTCTACTGACAGAGCTAGGTTTCAAAGAAAACCCTAAAGAGAAAGGAAAAAGGATGATGGAGGATTTAGACCAGCAAACAACAAGTCACAAAAAACCAATTCAAACTGTTGAATAAGAAGGAAAGGATATTACAAAGAAACCAATTCAGGAAGGTTTGTGTCCTGAAGCTTCATTCACAAATGAAAGCCCTGAAAAACTAAGTGTTATGCTAAAAAATATAACCTCAAAAAATGAAATTCGTAATCAGCTATTGAAGACAAAGAACAGGGATATGAAGACAAGGACTAGGTTAAGAAAGAAGTTGCAGACAGAGAAGAGATCAGCACATGAAGATGGCATGAAAATTGTGATGATAGATGAGGCTCTCAGTGAAGAAACTGTACATACATCTAAGGATAAGTATTGTTCAGAAATTGAGAAATTTATTGATATTCAAGGAGTTGCAGGGTCTATACCTAAAGCCTTTTGCACAAACAAGCAAGTTAATTCAGAGGATTTCTTAGCATCAAGGACTCTACATGAAGAAGAAGTCCATATGAAAGAAGAAGACCTGGAAATATATCTAGAACTGAACCAAGTTAAGAAGTCTTTGCAGACATACAAAGAACAAACTAGGTATCTGCAAAACATTAATGAAAAGTTGATGATAGCCAATTAAAGACTTCGAGAAGATCTGGAGGATAAGGAGACAGAGTATCAAAAGTTTCAGACAATATCTAAAGATATTCTAAGGGAAAAAAAAACTATTTAGAAGCATCTTGAACTCATCAATGCTCAGAATAAGGAGGAGAACAAAGATGATGAATTCGCCATATTGCAAAAGCATTCCCAGGTTTTAAGTGATTTAGCTATATTAGCAGAGGCTTCCAAAAGTATTTAGAGGTCGAATTGTAGTTTTCTTTTGAAATAATGTTGTTTATTGACAGATGTCTTTTTTATATTACTCTTGTACTTAAACACTGTTTAAAGGGGATTGAATTCCCTATTTTTGAGAAGGATCGATCCATAGAAGTAGGATCTTATAGTTAGCTTAAACAAACAAATATTTTCTATTTAAGGAGAGTCTCTAGATGAGACAGGCGTTGGCATTTGGAGTTATGAAGATCCAATTTTGATAACTTTCTGTGTAACATGAAATACTCTACATCTGCAATACAGGTTCTACCTTGATATGAGTATGATTATGATTTGTCTGTGTATCTTATAAATTGTGTTTATTATTATTTATCTTGTATATGGTCCATTGAATCCCATTGCAATTATTCTTATGTTGAAATACAAATATCCTTTAAACTTATAAAAAATAGAGACAGTCTCATTTCATAATTTCATCATCGTAGTTCCTTTCATATTGGATTTTGTATCTTGTTTTATGTTATACAGTTCTTTAATGATTGTGTGATTTGCTTATAACTTTGATTACATACCAACCTTGTCTTATATGGATTTCATTTAAAGTACATTTTTGAAAAACATTTCTTTAAGCTTGAACCCCTGTAGTCTAGGTTCAACTTTAGGGATAACAGGTCCACTTTCTAAGGTTAGGCGGGAAAATGGATCTGGGTTTGCACTAGCCATGGGGCTTGATGGAGTGGTGTGGGGGTCTGGTTCAGACTGATATGGGTCTGAATCAAAATCAGAGGTTGTGTGGCCCTCTGATGGTGTGGGAGATTGCTGAGAATGTCTATGATGATGCCGACTAAGTGTTCCAAATGGTGGTGGTTCGCCTATTAGACGTGAGGAAGATCGTGGAGGATCAATTGTGTTCGCTTTTTTGTATGAAACTGGTGGGTATGAGATTTGGACCCCGGTTTAAATGGCTTCCTATTGGCTGAAGGTGGTCTCTCGGCCACCAAGACTACCAGAAGATAGCGCTTGGCTTGTTCCTCATGGGTGTTTCTACTGAATCGGAAGGGTTCATTGCCCGTTTCGCTTGGCAATTCCTCTCAGTGGCCAGCTACTTTGGGGTTCCTGTGGTACTCTTCACAATGCGTTTCTGGGAAAATCTCAAGTACTTCCCACAGCTGAAGCAGTCAGGGACTTATGTCCTCAAAGACTACAGAATTGATTGAACTTAGTGTAAATTTGGTAAATTTTAAGGCTTACTCAGCGTCATGAACTGAGTTGGGTTAATTATTTGGTATGGTGTGTTGGTTTGCTTGTTTGTTCTGGTATTTGGTTTGTAATATGGTTTATGAATTCATGGTAGAGTTCATATTATGGTTTCGTATGCAAACATAAATAGAAACTTGTAAGCAAATATGGTGATTAACCCTGAAGTGTTGGCCTAACTAAATGTCTACCTCTCAGTGGTATTCTTCTTCAACCAAGAGAAGGTGCTAGGATCTCAACATAATGAGACTAAGCCCATATATATATCCTCGGGTCACCTCCCAAGTGCTAGGTTGGTCAACAGGGAGGATGGTTAGCGCCGTGAGAATCCCTCCTCTACCCCCTCTACCTTCCAAGTCACCTGGTTTTAGTGGTTTAGGAAAAGTACCATGGAGTGCCTAGATCTATTCGAGCTTTCCCTTCCTCATATCCCAGAATACCCTGGAGGGTGATCACTGGGTAGAGGAGGAATGGAGCAGCAAGATGGTTAATTTTAAGTTACTTTAAGTTAGGCTATTTCATTTTATTAAACCTTAATGATTGATTTAGCATATACACTTTGTTCATGGATTTATTTGTAGAAAATGAAAACTGGAATTAAAAGAGACCTGCAATGGAGGACAGAGGTGGCTGGGCAGCACTAACAATCCTCTAAAACTAAAAATTACTGCTAATTAAACTCAAAAACAACTTCTGTGTGACAGGCCGCACATTTTTGACCAAATCCCGCGAGGGGGCCGCGAGATTTTTCCAGAAATGAGCGAGGGGGTCGCAAAAAATGCCAAAACAACTACAACTTGAGCTCTTGGGCTGAATTCATGCATGTATGAGGATTAAGTGCACCCTAGGTGTGCCTTTCTGGGTATTAAGTGTGCCTTGTCTCACCTTTTCCCCCCATAAGAACGACCTGCTCCGGAAAGGGGTGTTTTGGTGAGGCAAGGTCAGATATGGCCGACAGTAACTGGTACTGGGGTCAGTATGACTTGGCTTGGCCTATAAGAGGATTTGGAACTGACAGAAATAGGAAATAAAATAGATTTAAATAGATCTAAACTAACATTTCTGAAAACTAGGGTAAAAAATGAAAAACTTGAAAAATTGAAATTTTTTGCCTAGGGATCCTGTGGGATCGACCTAGGGGAGTCACCAAAGCTATAGTGAGAATTTATCATCAATAAAAGGGTAATAATGGCTCCCTTGTGCCTATATGGCACAAGGGTAGGTTCCTACCCTTAGAAAACAGTAAAAAACGGAATGATAAATGGCAAAAACAGAGCTGCGAATTGAAACTAAGCTAATCTAAGCAAATGGCTACTATAGTAAACTGAATATAATAGCTAATGACAGAAAAATAAAGGAAAATAAATGATGGAGCATTGTTGAACCCCTCTGCACACAGTATGTTAGGGTTCTGCCTCCAAAACCTGCAAAATCAACCTAAGCTACCATGGAGAAAACCTGCAAACAAAGTTAATGAAAAACTTGCAAATAGAAATGAGGGTTAGAAAGTAAAAACAAATAAAACAAGCATAAACAAAAATTATACCTCACTTAGGTGGAAATGGGCCACTATTCCCTAGCTCATGGGAGCACCTCTCTCTTGGTTGGGAAGCAATGGCTTGGAGAAATGGAGATGGAGGAGAGGGAGAGTGGGTGGTTTGAGATAAAGAGGTCTCAAAGCATCCACGGGCAGCATAACAATAGGCAAGTGAGGAGTGTTTTGAGAGTTGTGTGGGGGATTTTTTGGGTTAACATGACTCATGAAAGTGGATCATCACAGAGATCAGCTGAATACCCAATTGAATGACATGATTATGCAGACAAGTGCCATGTTCAAAGGTAACAACAAACAACTGCCATTATTTGCAAAATGATTCCCTTTCCCATTTTCCCCATCATGATCAATGAGTGCCTCTTTTCAGTTTTACGAGTTCAAAGAGGGTAACAAACACTTGATATAGCTTGTCAGAAGACAAGTCCAATATGATATGTTTTACCAACCTAAGGAGGGGTTCGTTCCCAAGATGGGTATCTCAATGTTTAATTTTAACGAGTCCAATGAAAGAAAACTCAGTATAGTTCATGTTTAAAGAGTCTGAACGAATACGGAAGAAGACTCCATGGGGGGCCTTTTAAGTATGATTTAGTCTCTAAGGCCCGAAAAAGTATAAAATCATACCTTAGAGAACTCTTCCATTCATGATTGGCTAGAATGTTCCTTTCTCGTAAATAGTCCTATCTGAACTGAGAAAGAGATAACCTACCATCGGACGGAAAACTCTTCAAATACTTTAATGAGCATGAAGAAGACAAGATCACTCGACAATATTTTCGTATTTAGGGAGCCTGAAAAGGGTTTAAGGAGAACTCTATTAAGCTTTTTCATGTTTGAATCCAGAGCACAAAAAAGTAATAAACTAAGCTCAAACCAAATTTCATGTTTTAAGTAGAGCACAAAAAATGAAAATTAAGCTCAACACCATCTTACTGTTTTTAATGAGCTCGAAGATTGGTTTCATTTTTACACAAGATCGAAACCAATGGGTAAACTATGCTTGAAAAATACCATTAACATGGTATACATGGGTTGGAATCTTTCCCCTAGCATGATTTCTAGTGAAGCTTACCCCTAGCATGGTTGCTAGTGGCTTGACATGCCCCCAATCTTCATTTCATCTAACGATTCTTCTTCCATACCCAACCTAAAAACCTAGTTACTAATGTGAAAATGTTCACCAGGCGGGGAGGAAGAACGAGAATTGGGCAGGCAAAGGTTCAAGTTCTAACACTAAAGGGAAGACTCGACTAAAGGGAAGGGGATCTGTTTCATTTTAACACAAGCTTGAAACAGAAGGTAACTATGCTTGGAACATGATTTCATTTTTAAGCAAGCTTGAAAACAAAAGGTAAACTATACTTGTTACGGAGAGAAATTCCTATGGCTTGGGGTACCACAACAGACAGCTAGACTCCAGAAATCAATATTTCCCAATATGCAATAGAAATAAAATGTCTAACACTAAAGGATCGAACCTCGTACCTTATTCTGGACGGTTGAAGTAGATCCCCTTTGAGCTTTCCAATCTTCAGCTTGAATTGATATAATACTTCCTCAACAACAAGTAAACAATACAAGCATACTATATTTCATGGTGTTAGATCTATTCTAGCATATATAATCAATAATGTATAAGCATTTGACATAATCCAATGTAGAACATATTCATTCAAACACACCTTATTGGATAGGAAAAGATATTTCTATTAATATGAATCAGAGATTACAAGTGACAACCTCTGACGGCACGTCTGCGAACCGGAGAAACTGAATCCCCCACTTGGGCCTCCACCACCTCAATTCTCCATCACTTCGATAGCAAGCTTACTAGCAAAAGGAAAGCTTGGGAAGTACACAACAGTGCTCCAAGGGACAAAGGGATGCAGACTCAAGCATAAGTTCTGGCAACAATGGACTATAGTTTCATTACTCTCAATTCTCTCTTCTGCTTTCGATGTCTCAATGGGTTCCTTATATAGCTTTTCAAAGGGATACTGAAAGGTTGAATCCGTGCGATCTCAAGGCATATGGAAGGCCATGAGTCATATGAGTCGGATCCAAGTCAAGGAACGCTCCAAAAGGATTTGGATTATTCATACATCCCGATGTACGTGACTATAAGGGGAATATCCGCATATGTACGCGATTATCGGGGAAAAAGCCGCGTATATCACTTTTCTTATGTTTTTAGGGATGATCAAGGACACATCAAAAGACAAAAAGTGGTCCATAGGGGATAATGAGTCTGTAGAGGGACAGGGGAAGGCCATACAATGTGTGATTCACCTAATGTGGTGAAATCCGCTATAACAATGCTTAAGGAAACTTACTTCATTTTTTAATGAGCTTGAAATAGAAAATGAACTATGCTCAGGAATGATTTCATTTTTATGCAATCTTGAAGCCAAAAGGTAAACTATGCTTGAGGAGATCCATTTCATTTTTTAATGAGCTTGACATAGAATGGGAACTTTGCTCGAGGAAAACTGACATGATGGTCAGAACCTGACATGATGGTCAGGTGCTATTTCAATTTTTAATGAGCTTGACATAGAATGGGAAATTTGCTCAGGAAAACCTAACATGATGGTCAAAACCTGACATGATGGTCAGGTGCTATTTCATTTTTTAACGAGCTTGACATAGAATGGGAACTTTGCTCAAAACATGGTTTCATTTTTGTGCAAGCTTGAAACCAAAAGTGTAAACTATGCTTAAGGAGTGGTTTTATTTTTTAACGAGCTTGAAACCACAGGGTAAATTATGCTATAGACATGATTTCATTTTTATGCAAGCTTGAAACCAAAAGCGTAAACTATGCTTAAGAAGTGGTTTTATTTTTTAACAAGCTTGAAACCATAGGGTAAACTATGCTCTGGACATGGTTTCATTTTTATGCAAGTTTGAAACCAAAAGCGTAAACTATTCTTAAGGAGTGGTTTTATTTTTTAACGAGCTTGAAACCAAAAGTGTAAACTATGCTCTAAAACCTACCCCTATCCAACATGATATACAGAGGTTGGTAGGTTGCCCCCATTTCATAAAAAGCTAATGGCTGAACTCCAGTATGAAGTCTAGAGACTAGAGCCATGCCCCCCATTTTACCTATGATGGGAAGAAGCTAACTAGAATAAGGGGGAGGGACCACAAGAACATGCGGCACATTCAGGGTTGTCTGATTACTAGGAGTAATGCGATGGTTAGGTGTAACAAAGAAAAGCTGATCAACGGTCACAATATTCCCATCATGGGGAAAATGCATAACTCTAAAGAGTGTGGACACAACAACCTTCATGGTATAAACATAATCATGTCCAAGGAGTAGATTGAAATCTAAAGGACCTTGGACCACCATAACATCAATACAGATAGTTTTCCTGCCTAGTGTAATAGGCAAATAAGGAAGGGTCCCTAAAGGTGCAGTAGGCCTTCGATTAAAATCTAGTATCTGATCAGTGGCTGGCACAAGCTGAGGAGAACCTAAATCTTGCCAAGCAGTTGAGGATATAATGCTAATAGAAGCCCCTTCTTCAACAATAGTGTGAAGTATCTGCCTAGCAGTAACATTCATAAATATTTGGAAAGGAACACTCAAATGAAGACGAGACTCTGTTAGGTTACTCCAGTCAAAGGAAATAACCTCACTACTCGGAAAGGGTTCTATCAAAACAGAAAAAATTTCCTCTTGTCGAGAACAATCCGAATGAAGCATAAAAACTTCGGCAGGTTTCAGTTCATTCTCTACTGGAAGAGAAGAACAAGACGAAGATTTATTCAAAGAGACTACTTCAGTCTTAACACTCTCTGATTAAAGAACGGGATCAGGTGGAAATGACACCGACTCGACCACTTTAACTTCACTCTCCAAAGGAAGAGTGGGATCAACCACAGATAAATCTGAATCGACCACTTGGTCAACCAGTGAGGGATCGAGGGATAACTTACTATCACTTGTTGGAATCACCTGTTGATGATCAGTAATATTTTCCAACCAACACGAAGCTTCATCCATGCTTGGACAAATAAAAATACAATGCATAGCCTTGCAAATCAAACAACGATACAAGAATTTACCCTTACAACCTTTTACCAATGGGTCACTAGTTGAGGGCGTATCATCAACATGATGATCAGAGGTTGATGACACAGACAGTTTGGACCTTTTAGACCACTCTTCTTGTACACGAAAGAGACCGGGAAACTCCTTAAGAAGGTGGCCCCCCTTGAAAAGCTTACAAGGGAACTTGGGTTTTCTGGTTGTTCTCTTAGAACGAGCACCATCAAGAGCAGATGGTTGCTACTTTTTCTCTTTCTTATCCTTCTTCTTTTTACCCTTCCCTTTCTTCTTCTTCTTATCCACATGACTACTAACCATAGAGCTTTGGTCAAGCGAAGAAGAAGAAAGAGATGAAGAGACAACCGACGAAGAAGGAGAGGGATTAGGTTGAGGTTGATCCTCTCCTGAAGGAGAGGTGACATTTGAGACATTAGATGTAACAGGAATTACCGAATTAAATAGCCAAACCAGCAATCCTATAGTTAATCCGGGAATATTTAGAGTGGCAATAAAGGGAGGACCAATACCTTTACTTAGAGGGAAAATAAAAGGTACACCGTGGAAAGGGACCTCTTGAGTGGTAGTCCCAGATGAGGATTCCATCTCTAAACTCTCTAATAAACCGCTAACTACCATGCACAAGCAAGTACTACTCAAACTAAAAGCAACAAGCAAACATGTGAAAGGAGTGGATAAGAGTCAGGAACCTCATAGGACAGGCCAAAAGGATAACTCAGATGGTTTGAGGATTCCTAAAAGGGTCTCCCAATATATACAAGGTATGAGGGAGCTCAAATCGGTAGTAGTTTTGTCTAATGCACAACCATTCACAAGGGGCCTTCCGATATACAATCGAGTACGTGAAGTAGCTTTCTATATACCTCAAGGGTATGTGAAAGGCCATTCGATATATCGACAGTACATGAAAGAACTGCGCAAGTCCCGGGATGTAATGCTGACAAATAACGACAACTCCTATGATTAACGATGCCCGAACACATCTCTAACTTATCACTCAAATTGCTAAAAGTTTTAACCTAGTACTACCATTAATTTTATCTGGTGCGTTTAGGAAGAACCATGGAGTGAAAACTTGAATTTAAAGAAGATGCACACTGATCTATATGACAATGCAAGTTTTCCTCTTCGATGAAATTCTACCTAATAGAGGGAGAGAGATTTACTTTTCTTCCCAAAAATGAACACCCAAATGCAAATGCAATTCTACCTTTTCAAATGAAAAGTGAAATATCAATGCACCCCAATCAATCTTTTAAAGAAAAAAATAAAAAAGAGATCTAGAGAACATATAACATAAATAAAAAATGTTTCCTATCTTTTCATGCTTGAAAAAGACGCATAAAAACTCAATGGAAAGATGATTTCACTAATGTTTCCAAACAAATCTAACTCTAATGCACACAAAGCTGAAAACAAATATTTCTTCTTGATGAAGGTAAGATCTAGAATCTCGAAAAATCATGCACAAAACAAGAAGAAAATCTTTCAACAAACTTGCAAATAAAGCAAAAGAGAGAGAAAACTAAAACTTCTCTTTGAAACAGACAAGGAAATGAAGAACCAATCTTTCCTACCAAGCGCTGAAAAAATCAGCATGCAAAAGGAAACAAGAATCACCCAAGCAAAAAAAGACTCAAAAAAACATGGATCACTCATGCATTCCAAGTCCAAACAAACCAAAGCCTACACATGAAAATGAAATGTGTATTTCCAATTCCAATGAATAATATTTACAGAAAGGAGCAAGAGGTTTCAAGCAAAGAAAATTATGCAAAATCCAATGCAAGAAACACAAACTCTCTTTGAATGCAGAAGAATACAACAATCAAAGCGACTTTAGAATACACTTCATTTTCATCAAAAACGCTCCCGGCCATGAGGGAGCATTTGTTTTTCAAAAACACATTTCATTTTCATCAAAAAGTAAGCCAAAAACACACAAAAAATGAAAATACAAAGTCTGGAACATGGCCTACCTGGCACCACGTAGATGAAGCTACTGACAGGCGGTTTTGAGGTAGAAATGCTCCTTGCTCAGTGGATTCAGGCGGTGGAACCGTGTACTGCTAACTAGACACAAGCGGTGGCACCGCTTCTTGCCAACAGAACATGTGCGGTTCCTTGTAAAAATACAAAACAACAAGGAGAATGACAGATCAATTCAGAAAAAGACTAGATTAGGGAAAATACTACTAGATTGAGTATGGAAACAAAGCATAAAAGACTGAAATGACTCAGATCTGAACAGATCTGGAGGTTTCAAACCCAAATGGAATCAGTCAGAGAGTAGATCTGACTGAAGAGAGTTGAAGAAGGAGCCTGGATTCGGATAAGAGTTGCATACTAAGGAAGATCAGAATGACTGATACACAACTTCATTCCCTAGTGGAGTCTCCAGATTTGTTGATCGGAATATTTCACCTCCTGCAGATAGCAAGGTGTTCCACTGATCTGAATGGTTCAGATCTAGAACAAATACATCACAGAGGTTGATAACTCCCCCTAGACATTGTAGATATCTAGAATACAAGGCTTTGATAGTCCACCTGTGTACTTGCAATCAAGCTCAACATGAAACAGATCAAAGCAACCAAAATATGATCTACTAATCTATGCTAGTGACTAAGGAATCAAGCAATATATATCTAAAATCAAACATCAACAATATATATGGGACAGAAAATAAAATTGCATTAGAAATATGAAGAAGTTTACAACCAATCCTTAGTGTTGACATGCATCTCCATGAAACCATCTCTTCATCCCCAAAAGCTCTGACTCTAGCTCTCTATGCTCTCTCCAATTGATCTTGCGCAAAGAGTCAGTCCAACAGCATAACAATGCCTTCAATGTTCTCTCCTCAACCATGGCTATGAGGTCATATTTATAGGGTTTTAATGGATAGAGATGGTTGAGAAATTAGTGGGTGAGGTTGCCTCTAAGATCCTAGGACGAGGGATCTCAAGCTCAACCAACCCACAGTAGTAGGGATAAGGCGGTACACGAAGCTTATCATCTAGAAGCCTCGAGAAACTTCTCTTTTTCCCTTTTTACCCAGGGTACCGCACTTCTCCTTCTATGACAGAGTGGTTCCACTAATAACCTCCTATGGACCAAGGGTGACAGGCAGTAGCACCTCTTGTGGACAACTGATGAAAAGCGATGCGATCAGGGGTACCGCTCTTGGATAAGGGAGGATGAGCGGTGCTGGGAATTTGTATGACAGACTGATAAGAAACCATTCAGTCTTCACTCCAAAAGCTGGGATTTTAGGGCAAGTAGGTATGTCAAAGGTATTATCACATGATGGTGATAGGATTTTGGTATAACAATCTTCATGGAATCTCAAAGACTCAAGGTGGGCAGCTCAGTGGCAACTTCAAAGAATCATACAGAAAGCAGGTTCTTCAACAACCATGTTTGAAATTGCTTGAGGACAAGAAATATTGAAAAGGGAGGATTTTTAATGTCCCAAATTTTTCATTGGGTCACAATGGCCAAATCACATTTTCCATGTTCATGAAAGTTGTCAAAGGGATGCTAAAAGTCAAATAATTACCAAGGAGGAAAATCACTAGTTTCCTAGGTTGGGGGTGGAAGCTTTGATATTTGGAATAAGGGGGATAATAAATTATGTTTAGACATTAGAAGGGAATAAATATTTAATAATGTAGCTTATTAAATAAATACAATAGAAAATGGAAGTGGAAATGGAGCATGAACACACATGGAGGCTATGGGGCCCACGCTAGCTAGAATTCCTATGTTAAATGGTATCTTTCTCTTGCAAATTAAAATATATGGGAAGCCTAATGTTTTTGGATGGATTATAAGGCTAATATACTTGTCCATATACTTCATAGGTCTAATTTTGGATGAATTGTGACTTACATGGGAGAGGAAGAGCCAAATGGGAGTTTCATGGACACTTGGCTAGATTCCCCTTACATTTATGGCATCTATGACACCAATGATGGAGATTCTATGATAGTTATGACACAAGTCAGATATGAAGGATGACATACTGAAAAACTGACATGTCAGGACTGAATAGAGCATCTTATAGGTCAAATTTGGGATTTGGAGAAGGCCAAGAGACTCCTACTCAAATTTGGGAGAAGAGGGAAGGTGAAGAGAGAGGCCACATGGCATAGCATGAGCAGCCACACCAATTCGACTTGGATTTGGAATATGGATGGATTTGGAACCTTATAAGGCTAATAGTTTTTATAAAATACAGGGATCAGCCATGAGAAGAAGCTTTTTCTCATTTGTGAAATTGTCATTTGTGAATTGTGAGAGCTAGTGGATGATTAGTTTTCTTGCTTAAGCCAATTTCGAGGGTAAAAGATTCCCATCCTAGTTGGTGTTTGGAAAGGCCACTCTGGTATTTCATGGAGATTTAATGGAATCTTATTTTCAGGTTTAAGCTATAGGAAATCATGTGGATTCATCTATTGCAACACTCTCTCTCAACTATTTCCCGTTTTCACACCATATTCATGCCAATGGAGGGATTGCGCTTTGGGTGAGCTATTGATCTCTTTGGGGAAGATTATAATGCCAATTATATTATGTGCTGATGTATATTCTCTTTATTTCATGTTTATAATACTCTCAGTTTGAAATACCCAAAATAATTCATGTAAAAATGTTGAACAATGAAGAAATAGTGTCATTTCCCCACTATCTTGTTGTGAACCATTGTAATGCTGAAGATTTCGAATTGGGAGAGCCTTTTATTGTCCATTTATGCTTTTAATCAGTCAAATATGCTATTTTATTCATTATCATAAAGTTTCAAGTATAAATTCCCAAGAGTTGTATGTCAAAATGACTTTTAATGAGCAAACAATGACCATTTCCACTCCATTTTGATATATGCCATGCTAATGCTTATTATTTCGAATGGAGGAATGTATCTCTGATAAATGTATGATGGATGGATTTTAATTAATGTTTATTTCAATTCTCATGTTCAGTAATTAATCATTGGAAGCCATTTTACTCATTTTTATTGCATTGGGAGAAGATTTGGTGTATTTTCCCCAAGGGTCGAAATTGTGACTTGGGAGTTGTTTTGGAAAGAGTCATAACAGCCTATATAAACTGACCCATGATACATATGAGACTTTTAAAATGTACCTTACACATACCCATCCTATTTTTATAAATTCAAGTGACTTTGGGATCATTTGTGAAGCCATTTTCGGCCCAAGGGGAATCGGAGCCCCAATTTGCTAGTAAAGACTCCTACTTTGAACAGAACATTAAAAAAGTTTGAAGACATAATTGTGAGGTCAAAAAACATACATGAGAATTATATTTAAGATATATTATCATTAATTTACCTTCAGATAAAATTTGGAAGCATTTGGGTCAATTTGGAGGTCTAGACATCAAAACTAGTCAAGAGCCAAAATTGTGAAAAAATTGGAAAATTGGGAATTTAAAAAAAAATCCAAAAGGGGGACATTACACTCTAGAAATCCTGGATGCCTCAATTGATGACCTCCCACTAAGGTAGCAGAGGCCTACTGCTGGAGTACTGGATCATTTCAGCAGACTTCTACGTAGAGTAGCCCAGGCAGTGTTGTGTTACTATGAGCATCATTAGATCATGAGTGCATGATGTATTCACTGAAAGCTGATAGATAGCTTCAGGACTTTTGTAGGATGATTTTTTACCTGAAATCCTATGTGCTTCAGATGAGGTCTCATGACATATTTTTTGTAAATCATATATATATATATATATATATATATAT
>LPNX010245906.1:153414-173866 GCA_001517045.1 Pseudotsuga menziesii
CTTTTATAGTTTATTTACAATGAACCATGTTTTATTTTCATGTCATGAATGGGAAATATGCCAGTCTAGGATGTAATTTTCCAATGAGTCGACAACTGCATTATGTTCCCTATGGATATGCCTATAGGCGATAGTTTCAAATGACCTTTCTAATAAACATACCCTTCAGAAGAGATGAAGAAGCATAGGATTCCTAATGGTATCAACATGGTTTAGATGACAAACCACAAGTTGTGAGTCCATCAAGACTACCAAGTTGCGAACATCTTGGGAGGCAGATTCAGTCAGAAGACCTATGATTGCTCGATACTCAACGATATTGTTGGTAGCGGGACCAATACAAACTGCTCCTAAACTGACCAAGTCATAAGTTGGGGAATAGAGAACCCAAGTAGCTGAGGCAAGATTCAAGGTGTGGTGGCAAGCACCATCAACGAATTCGTAGAAAGCCATCTCCTCTACACAACCAAAACATGGTATAAATAAATACAGACACTAAACTCAAAACCATATTGAAAATACTTAAGCACGCTAAAAGTCAAGTAATATAAATATATACAAGATACTATCCAAGAGAGATCTAGGAATAGTACCTCTTCAGGTACAACCCATTGTGAGGTTTTCCTAAGGGGATCCCATCATAGTCCACGAGCTCATAGGCCCCTTTCTCTAAAACTTTGGAAATAATGAAAGGACCGTACCTCATGGATTCGAACTTTCCTTTCCCTAGTTTGTCATATCTCTGATCATAAGTCAAAACTAGGTCACCGTTGTTAAAGGCACGAGGTTGGATAGACTTGTTATACTGTGCCTTAATGCATTTCTTGTGTGCCTCATTAGCCAAGGTAGAATCTCTTCTAGTTTTTTCAAGGTTATTTAAGTATAGAAATATATCTTCCTCTGCGGAAGTGTTTGGGAGAAGTTTGACTGCAAGTTTCAAGGATGGAATCTGACATTGAATTGGCAAGACAGCTTTGAGTCCATAGACAAGATGGAAAGGTGTGAAACCAATAGTTGTTTTCACCAAAGTCCTGTAATCCCAAAGAGTAGAGAAAAGGATATGGTGTCAATTGGATTTATGGTATCTAACCATCCGATGAAGCATCGTTTTCAAAAATTTGTTAATGGCCTCAACCTAACCATTAGCTTGAGGATAATAGGGCGTAGAGTTTTCATTATGAAAACCTAGCTTGGAACTTAGTTCCTCCATCATTTGATTACGTAAATGTGATCTGTGATCAGTAACTATGGACTACAGGACTCCGAATCTAGCTATCACATGATTGAATAGGAAGAGAGCGGCAGTCTTACCATCCTCTGCATATGTAGGCATGGCCTCAGCCCAGGTTGTAGAATATTCAACAGCTACGATGATGTAACCATGCCCCCCAATTGAGGTAGGATTACAATGTATATAATCAATCCCCCATTTGGTGAAAATGCCAATAGCAATGATGGGGTGTAATGGAGTAGGATGAGTGCACTTTTTCGGATAAAAATGTTGATAGGGTGGGTATTTCTCAACAACCTCATGACAATATTTAAAGACTGAAGGCCAGAAATAGCCAACATGAAGGATTTTCTGGGTTGTAGCCATCACAGATAAATGACCGCCACATGCTCCAGAGTGGCAATCATTCAACACTTGTTTAGCTTCCTCGTGGGTAAGGCATCGCCAGAGAATGGAATCAATACCACGTCCATACAAAGTGTTATTCAAGATGAGGTAGTATTTAGCGTGGTGACGAATACAGTGACGATCATCATGGGATAGAGTAGGATGAAACCTTTGTGCTTGGAGATAAATGAGCAAATCTCCATACCATGGGTCAGTAGTGCTTATCAAGAACATGAATTCATCTGGGAATGAATCATTGGGCTCAGATTCCATCGAAGCACAAGGAAGGTCACACATGAGCTCGACAAAGACCAACAATTTCTTTGATGTGGCTTTGGAAAATTCCAGATCAAACTCTTGTAGTATGACTATCCATAAGGAGTAATTTCCCCTGAGCACCTAATGAGTCAAGATGTAATACATAGGGTTCTGGTCTGCCAATACGGTGGTTGTGCAAAGAAAAATGTAGTGACGAAATTTTTGAACAGCAATGACTGTGGCCAATGCTAACTTCTCCACATGTGAATATTGAGTTTTGGAATCCATGAGATTCTTACTAGCATAGTAGATCACATGCTCCTGACCATCAGGATTCTCCTGCACCAAAACCATAGCGATGGTAGTAGTGGAGGCAGCAATATATAAGAGAAAATCCTTTGAATAATATGGGTGGTGTATCATGGGTGAATGAGTCAAAGCATGTTTGAGATTATAAAAGGCACATTGGGCTTGGTCATCCCAAAAGAATGGAGTGTCCTTCTTAAGGAGACGCATATAACCATGTGTTTTCTCTGCAAAATTGCACACGAAATGGAAGAGGAAGTTTTCCTTCCCTTGCAAACTTTGGAGTTCTAGAAGGCTGGTTGGGGCTGGTAGAGCTAAAATAGCGGTAATTTTCAATGGATCTATCTGGATGCCATCCTTAGAAACCACAAAACCTAACAGATGTCCCGTCTCAATGCAGAAAACACATTTATGAGGATTGAGCCATATAATATAATGACGGAATCTCAGGAAAATGTCTCTAAGATGACCAAGGTGGTCCTCCTGTCGCTGTGAATGAGCTGGGAGGTTGTCAAGGTACGGTTCAACAATATGTTTTATATCGTGAAACGCATAGGACATAGCATGCTAGAAAGTGGCTCCATTGTTTTTCAGGCCAAATGGTAACTTCCTATATGCAAAGGTTCCCCATGGGAAAATGAATGTCGTCTTGTGTTGATCGATGGGTAAAATCTCAATCTGATTATAACCTGAAAAGCCAGCCATGAATGAGAAGATGACACTTCCGACACAGTTGTGAATATTCTGGTCGATATGCGGAGTGGGAAAGTTGTCTTTGGGACAAGCTTTGTTCAAATCTCTGAAATCAATGAAGAATCTAATGGTGCCCTGCTTTTTATTGATAGGGATGACGTTCGATACCCATTTATTTAGGGGTACGGGATAAATAAACCCTGCTTTGAGAAGTTTCTCTATTTCAGCTTTGATAGTTGTAGCTTTCCGTGGATGGACTTGCCTTATTTTTTTCCTGACAGTTTTAGCAGTGGGATAGGTTTTTATTTCATGGAACACAATGGATAGGTCTATCCCCATCATTTCCTCGTAAAACCAGGAAAAAATATCGTGGAATTCTTTGAAAAGTGCTATGTATGCTTCAGATTATTTTGTTGAGCAGTTTTTCCCAACCTGAACATGCTCAAGCGTACCAGGATTGGTTGATATGTCAAATGGATTTGTTTGAGTAATGTTGCATAGGTTTCCATCAGAATTGGTGTCTTGCAACAATATAGGAGTTTGAGGTGTGTTGACAATATCAGTGTAAAAAAGGGATGCAAAATCATGGTCTACCGAACTAGTGTTGGGGAGGAACAAGGATCTATGATGATGATCCTCCCATATAGGCTCATTCGTACTCGTGATCTCCATAATGGACTCATCGGAAGAAAAAGTCTCGGAGAGATAATGTAGAATAGGAAGAGAGGGTTCTAAGAAGTAGGGTAGGTGGTAAGGGTCCGAAGCCACCAGATGAATATCATCAGTGTGGTCATCGGAAAGGGTTTGAATAACATTGTACATTTATTCATGAGAGCTCAACGAGGTGCACTCAAAATTTTTTTTGCCCTTTGGGTCATAATCAAATGACGAAATCATATTTACTATCGTTGTGTCTACATTAGGAGGGTTTGAGGGAAAAATCCCCATAAGGGATGAATCCTTCAACATGCCTACCCTAATCCACTGGTAAGGCAGAGGGGACTGGCCTAACATAGGTATTTTATTAGCCATAGAGGTAGTAACATCCAGCGTACAAAAATTGAGCTGGTCAATGGTGAAAATTCTCCGTAGATGCGGAAATTGGACAGTTCGAAATACCATCGAAGTGATAGCAGTCATGGTGTAAAACCAATTCCTTCCTAGAAGGAAGTTGTAATCTAACGGGGCATCTACTACTTCCACTTGAATAGAAACATATTTGCCCCCAAGCTCGACTGAAAGAGCTGGTATGAGACCATGGGGTTGGAAATGTTATACCAAAATCCTGTCAGCATCATGTGATAAGACATTTGACATACCTACTTGCCCTGAATCCCAGCTTTTGGAGTGGAAAATAAATGGTTTTTCATCAATCTGTCATACAAATTCCCAGCACCGTGCATGCCCCTTTCTCCAGGAGCGGTACCCCTGCTCGCACCGCCTTTCATCGGTTGTCCACAAGCGGTGCCACCGCCCATTTCCCTTGGTCCATAGGCGGTTATTACCAGAACCACTCTGTCATAGAAGGAGAAACGTGGTACCCTAGGTAAAAAGGGAAAAAGAGAAGTTTCTCGAGGCTTCTAGATGATAAGCCTCATGTACTACCTTATCCCTACTATTGTGGGTTGGTTGAGCTCGAGATCCCTCATCCTAGGATCTTAGAGGCCACCTCACCCACTAATTTCTCAACCATCTTTATCCATTAAAGCCCTATAAATATGAGCTCATAGCCATGGTTGAGGGGAGAACATTGAAGGGATTGTTATGCTGTTGGATTGATTGTTGGCCCAAGATCATTTGGAGAGAGCATAGAGAGCTAGAGTCGGAGATTTTTGGGGATGAAGAGTTGGTTTCATGGAGATGCATGTCAACACTAAGGCTTGGTTGTAAAATTCTTCATATTTCTAATGCAAGTTGATTTCTGTCCCACATATGATGTTGTTGTTGTGATTTCGCATATATATGTTGCTAAATTCCTTAGTCACTAGCATAGATTAGTAGATCATATTCTAGTTGCTTTGATTCATTTCGTGTTGAGCTTTTTTGCAGGTACACAGGTGAACTGTCAAAGCCTTGTATTCCATATATCTACAACATCTAGGGAGAGCCTTCAACCTCTGTCCTCTATTTGTTCTAGATATGAACCATTCAGACTAGTGGAACACCTTACTATTTGCAGGAGCTGAAATATTCCAGCTAACAAATTGGGTGAATCCGCTAGGGAAAGTCCTATTAGTTGTTCTGATCTTCCTCAGTATGCAACTCTTGTCTGAATCCAGGCTCCATGTTCTTCAACTCTCTTCAATTAGATCTACTTTCTGACTTGCATTATTTGGGTTTGAAATTTCCATATCTGAGTCATTTCGGTCTTTTATTCTTTGTTTCCATACTCAATTCAACAGTATTTGCCTTGATCTAGTCTTTTTCTGACTTGTTTTCTCATTCTCCTGCTTTTATGGGTGATTTCAGGGTGCCGCACGTGTTCTATTGGCAAGGAGTGGTGCCACCGCCTGTGTCCAGTTAGCAGCCCGCGGTGCCACCGCCTAAATCCAGTGAGCAAGGAGCGGTTCTGCCTCAAAACCGCCTGTCAGTAGCTTCATCTACACGGTGCCAGGTAGGCCCTGTTCCAGGACTTTGTATTTTCATTTTTGTGTGTTTTTGGATTACTTTTTGATGAAAATGAAGTGTGTTTTTGAAAAAAAATGCTCCCTCATGGCCGAGAGGGGCCATGAATTGTATATTCTGCAGTCGCTTTGATTGTTGGTTTCTTTCTGTATTCAAAGAGAGTTTATGTTTCTTGCATTGGATTTTACATTCTTTTCTTTGCTTGAAACCTCTTGCTCCTCTCTGTAGATATCATTCGTTGGAATAGGAAATATACTTTTCATTTTCATGTGTAGGCTTTGGTTTGTTTTGGACTTGGAATGCATGAGTGATCCATGTTGTTTTGAGTCTTTCTTTGCTTGGGGTGATTCTTGTTTCCTTTTTCAAGCTGATTTTTTTAGTGCTTGGTAGGAAAGATTGGTTCTTCATTTCCTTGTCTGTTTCAAAGAGAATTTTTAGTTTTCTCTCTCCTTTGCTTTATTCGCAAGCTTGTTGGATGATTTTCTTCTTGTTTTGCACATGATTGTTTGAAATTCTATATCTTACTTTCATCAAGAAGAAACATCTATTTTCAAATTTGTGTGCATTAGAGTTAGATTTGTTTGAAAACGTTAGTGAAATCATCTTTCCATTGAGTTTTTATGCGTCATTTTCAAACATGAAAACATAGGAAACATTTTGATTTATGTTATATGTTCTCTAGATCTCTTTTTTATTTTCTTTGAAGATTGTTTGGGGTGCATTGATATTTCACTTTTTGTTTGAAAAGATAAAATTGCATTTGCATTTGAGTGTGCATTTTTGGGAAGAAAAGTAAATATGTCTCCCTCTCTTAGGTAGAATTTCATTAAAGAGGAAAACTTGCATTATCATATAGATCAGTGTGCATCTTCTTTAATTTCAAGTTTTCACTCCATGGTTCCGCCTAAACACACAAGATAAAATTAATAGTAGTACTAGGTTAAAAATTTTAGCAATTTGAGTGATAAGTTAGAGATGTGTTCGGGTGTCGTTAAGCATAGGAGCTGTCATTATTTGTCCGCATTACATCCCGGGACTTGCGCGGTTCTTCCACGTACCGTCGGTATATCGAATGGCCTTTCACATACCCTTGAGGTATATAAAAAGGTACTTCACGTACTTGATTGTATATCGAAAGGCCCCTTGTGTACAGTTATGCATTAGACAACACTACTACTGATTTGAGCTCCCTCATACCTTGCGTATATCGGGAGACCCTTTTAGGAATCCTCAAACCATTTGAGTTATCATTTTGGCTTGTCCTATGAGGTTCCTGACTCTTATCCACTCCTTTTACATGTTTGCATGTTGCTTTTAGTTTGAGTAGTACCTTCTTGTGCGTGTTAGTTAGGAGGTTTTTAGAGAGTTTAGATATGGCATCCCAATGTAGGACTACTACTCAAGAGGTCCCTTTCCAAGGTGTACCTTTTGTATTCCCTCCAAGTGAAGGTATTGGTCCTCCCTTTATTGCCACTGTAAATATTCCTGGATTAACTATAGGATTACCGATCTGGCTATTTAATCTGGTAATTTATGTTACACCTAATGTCTCAAATGTCGCCTCTCCTCCGGGAGAGGATCGACCTCAACCTAATACCTCTCCTTCTTCGTCGGTTGATGTTCCACCCCTTTCTTCTTCTTCGCTTGACCAAAGATTTATGGTTAGTAGTCATGTGGATAAGAAGAAGAAGGATAAGAAAGAGAAAAAGTAGCAACCATCTGCTCTTGATGGTGCTCGTTCTAAGAGAACACTCGAAAAACCCAAGTTCCCTTGTAAGCTTTGCAAGGGGGACCACCTTCTTAAGGAGTGTCCCGGTCTCTCCCATGTACAAGAAGAGTGGTCTAAAAGATCCAAACCATCTGTGTTATCAACCTCTAATCCTCATGTTGACGATACTCCCTCAACCAGTGACCCATTGGTAAAAGGTCATAAGGGTAAATTCTTGTATCCTTGTTTGATATGCAAGGCTATGCATCGTACCTTTCTTTGTCCAAGCATGGATGAAGCTTCACGTTGGTTGGAAAATATTACTAATCATCAACAAGTGATTCCAACAAGTGATAGTAAGCTATCCCTCGATCCCCCACTGGTTGACCAAGTGGTCGATTCGGATTTATCTGTGGTTGATCCAACTATTCCTTTGGAGAGTGAAGTTAAAGTGGTCGAGTTGGTGTCATTTCCACTCGATCCCCCTCTTTCATCAGAGAGTGTTAAGACTGAAGTAGTCTCTTTGACCAAATCTTTGTCTTGTTCTTCTCTTCCAATAGAGAATGAACCAAAACTTGTCGAAGTTTTCATGCTTCGTTCTGATTGTTCTCAACAAGAGGAGATTTTGTCTGTTTCGACAGAACCCTCTTCAAGTAGTGAGGTTATTTCCTTTGACTAGAGTAAGCTAACCGAGTCTTGTCTTCATTCAAGTGTTCCTTTCCAGATAGTTGTGAATTTTACTGCTAGGTAGATACTTCGCACTATTATTGATGAAGGGGCTTCGGTTAGTATTCTATCCTCAACTGCTTGGCAAGCTTTAGGTTCTCCTCAGCTTGTGCCAGCCATCGATCAGATATTGGCTTTTAATCGTAGACCTACTACACCTTTAGGGACCCTTCCTTGTTTTCCTATTACATTAGGAGGGAAAACTATTTGTATCAATGTTATGGTGGTACAAGGTCCTTTAGATTTCAATCTGCTCCTTGGACTTGATTATGTTTATGCCATGAAGGCTGTTGTGTCCACACTCTTTTGAGTTATGAATTTTCCCCATGATAGGAAGATTGTGACCATTGATCTGCTTTCCTTTGTTACACCTGACCATTGCAATACTCCTAGTAATCAGACTACCCTGGATGTGCTGCATGTTCTTGTGGTTCCTTCCCCTTCTTCTAGTTAGCTTCTTCCCATCATGGGTAAAATGGGGGGCAATGGCTCTAGCCTCTGGACTTCATACTGGAGTTAAGTTGCTAGCTTCTTATGTAAGGGGGCTACCCACAAACCTTTGGACATCATGTTGGCTTAGAACTTGTAGCAAGCATAGTTTACGCTTTTGGTTTCAAGCTTGCATAAAAATGAAACCATTTCTAGAGCATAGTTTACCTTTTGGTTTCAAGCTCATTAAAAAATAAAACCACTCCTTAAGCATAGTTTACGCTTTTGGTTTCAGGCTTGCATAAAAATGAAAACATATTCTGAGCAAAGTTCCTATTCTATGTCAAGCTCATTAAAAAATGAAATGGATCTCCTCAAGCATAGTTTACCTTTTGGTTTCAATATTGCATAAAAATGAAATCATTCCTTAGCATAGTTCATTTTCTATTTCAAGCTCGTTAAAAAATGAAGTAGGTTTCCTTAAGCATAGTTTACCTTTGGGCTTCAAGCTTGCATAAAAATGAAACCATGTTTTTAGCATAGTTACCTTCGATTTCAAGCTTGCATAAAAATGAAACAGATACCCTTCCCTTCATTCGAGTCATCCCTTTAGTGTTATAACTTGAACCTTCTTTTCTCCTTCCTGATTCTCGTTCTTCCTACCCCCTGGTGAACATTTTCACATTAGTAACCAGGTTTTTAGGTTGGGTATGGAAGAAGTATCATCTAATGAAATGAAGCTTGGGGGAAAGATTCTAGCCTCTGTATATCATGTTAATGGGATTTTTTCAAGTATAGTTTACCCATTGGTTTCAAGCTTGCGTAAAAATGAAACCAATCCCTGAGCATTCTTTCAACCAATCTTCGAGCTCGTTAAAAACAGTAATATGGTGTTGAGCTTACTTTTCATTTTTCGTGCTTTGGTTAAAACATGAAAAGTGGTTTGATCTTAGTTTATTACTTTTTCATGCTCTAGATTCAAACATGAAAAAGGTTAATGGAGTTCTCTTTAAACTCTTTTCAGGCTCCCTAAATATGAAAAGATCATCGAGCAATCTTGTCTTCTTCACGCTCGTTAAAGTATTTGAAGAGTCGTCCATCCGACGGTAGGCTATCTCTTCTCGGTTCGGATAGGACTATTTTACAAGAAAGGAACACTCCAGCCAATCATGACTGGAAGAGTTCTCTAAGGTATTATTTTACACTTTTTCAGGCCTTAGAGACTAAATCATACGAAAAAGGACCCTCATGGAGTTTTCTTCCGTATTCATTCAGACTCTCTAAACATGAACGATACCAAGTTTTCTTTCAGTGGACTCATTAAATTAAACATTGAGAGACCCGTTTTGGGAAGGAACCCATCCTCTCTTAGGTTCATAAAACATATGAGACTGGACTTGTCTTATGACAAGCTATATCGAGTGTTTGTTACCCTCTTTGAACTCGTAAAATCGAAAAGAGGCACTCATCGATCATGATGGGGAAAATGGGAAGGGAATCATTTTGTAAATAATGGCAGTTGTTTGTCGTTACCTTTGAACATGGCATTTGTCTGCATAATCATGTCAGTCAATTGGGTATTCAGCTGATCTCTGTGATGATCCACTTTCATGAGTCATGTCAATTCTTTGATTCTTTCAAAAGAATGCATTGTCCACTGTTGCATTGTGTATCTGTCCTATCTAGTCATGTTGCCAAGTCATTTTTTCATGCCACCTGATGTTCAAAGGAGATCTGAAGAATTTTTACCTTTGCAGTCTACATAGTATTTGTGTCAGTATCTTTGAGTTAGTCATATGGTTACTACATTCACATCATTCTAGAACTATGTTTCGAGTTTCGTGTCGTCGATGTGGGACTCATCATGGCCCTCCTTCAACAAGACTATTCCCGTCGACATCAACTCATCATCCGATAAATAGTCTTAGAAACAATATTTAGTACCTTGAGATCTGTGTGCCTTAATGGAAAATTCTCTCGCTCTAGACATAGGTTCACATCATTGACCTTTGATCGATAGAATCGACTGGGTGTTCGACATCAGGACATCTATTCGCACTCAGTATATTGTACTAGGGTACCTTGGGAATCATTCACATTAATGGTGGTCTCCCTCACACTTCTTAATGGTTCACATCATTGGCCGATAATCAAGTGGTTTCTACCATGTTTAACTTCAGATCATTGGAATCACATGGATAGAATCGTACTTTGTGGAAGATGAGACGAAGACCCTGGGCATTTGTTTAAAAGCACTCATTGCTTTTTCCCGAGGTTGCGATGGAGTTTTGTATATCTAGAATGGATCCACATTTGTATGGTCATGGGTATGCTCAAATTTGCATCTGTATGACATGGATCTACTTTGTATGTCTAATAGCTATGTCTAAGTTTGAGTCCTCTATCACATGGATCTACGCTATATTCTAGTATCCATGCTTGTTTATTCCACTCATGGATCTGCCTTGTATTAGTCTACAACTATGAGTTTGGTTACTTGTGTCTATGAGTCAACATATTGATGTACTACAGATTCCTACTTGACTGCATACTCTGATCGAGCCGACATTTTCATCTCCTGGCAACGACTTGTTCTCAAAGCTCTCGTTTATCATATCACTCTAAGACTCATGCTTTGGGGAGAATCCTGTTATACCAAAATCCTATCACCATCATGTGATAAGACATTTGACATACCTACTTGCCCTAAATCCTAGCTTCTGGAGTGGAAACTAAATGGTTTTTCATTAATATGTCATACAAATTCCCAGCACCACACATGCCCATTTCTCCAGGAGTGGTACCCCTGCTCGCACCACCTTTCATAGGTTTTCCACAAGCGGTGCCACTGCCCATTTCCCTTGGTTCATAGGTAGTTATTACCAGAACCGCTCTGTCATAGAAGGAGAAATGCGGTACCCTCGGTAAAAAGGGAAAAAGAGAAGTTTCTCGAGGCTTCTGGAAGATAATCCTCGTGTACTGCCTTATCCCTACTATTGTGGGTTGGTTGAGCTAGAGATCCCTCATCCTAGGATCTTAGAGGCCACCTCACCCACTAATTTCTCAACCATCTCTATCCATTAAAGCCCTATAAATATGAGCTCATAGACATGGTTGAGGCAAGAACATTGAAGGGATTGTTATGCTGTTGGATTGATTCTTGGCCCAAGATCATTTGGAGAGAGCATAGAGTGCTAGAGTCGCAGATTTTAGGGATGAAGAGCTGGTTTCATGGAGATGCATGTCAACACTAAGGCTTGGTTGTAAACTTCTTCATATTTCTAATGCAAGTTGATTTCTATCCCACATATGATGTTGTTGTTGTGATTTCGCATATATATGTTGCTAGATTCCTTAGTCACTAGTATAGATTAGTAGATCATATTCTAGTTGCTTTTATTCGTTTCGAGTTGAGCTTTTTTGCAGGTACACAGGTGAACTGTCAAAGCCTTGTATTCCAAATATCTACAATGTCTAGGGAGAGTCTTCAACCTATGTCCTCTATTTGTTCTAGATCTAAACCATTTAGACCAGTGGAACACCTTGGTGTCTGCAGGAGGTGAAATATTCCAGTTAACATGAAACCTTGTCCATCAAAGGCTTTTAGAGTCATAGGTGAGGTTACAAGCTCAGGAGAGCCAATAGCTTTCCAACAAGACAGGGACAAAACTGAAGTTGAAGCTCCTTCGTCCAAGACAGTTCTAAATACCTTCTTTTCGACTACTTTCGTTATGATTTGGAAAGCGAGTTTGTGAGGTAGTCTAGATTTATAGTTCTCAACATTGAAATGGATCAAATTAGTATTGTCTGGGTCTAAAGCTCCTAACGCAGTTGACAAGTTTTTGCGTTGTGTAGGACAACTTTGGAGTACTTCCAAGGTAGAAATTGCACATGGTGCCTGAGCAATATCTTCAACCACATTATAAAATTGAGCAGTTCGGGAATTAGGGTTAAAACCAGCCTTCCTAAGAGTACTCTTGGGTGGACACCAAATCATGTCGATATTAGGTTTCTCGATGATTAGGGGAACAGTAGACGAGGACTCAGGAGAAAGAGTAGAGGGAGATTTTCCTGAAGAAGAATTTTCTTCTCTCTTGTCTGCGGGTTTGTCATAACTCTGACATCGAGTTTGCAAACTAATAGTATCCAAGGACATATGTGAATTTCCTCTAAAGACTCTAGAGTTTCCCTAATTAGACATGTGGTATATTAGTTTTTGTTGAGAGGGAAAAGGATCCGTGAGAACTGTGGGTGCGGGATTAGTTTTCAAGAATTGGGTGATTTCGTCTCGACAAGGACGCTCTTTCATGAAATGGTCACCTCTGCATAGCAGACATGGATATTTCACTTTTCTTTTCCCTTTATCGTTCTCGTTGGTAGTTGGTTTTGGATTCTCCTGTTGGTTTCTAGGTTTTTTGTTTTTAGCTTTACCTTTCTTTTTATTGTTGTCAGGAATTTGAATACTCTGAATGGAATTGACCTCGGTGGAAACCTTGGGAGTTAAAAGAGTGGGGGTGGAATTTTGGGGTTTCTTGGCGGGTTTAGATGCTGACGGGGACTGGATTGAACCAACAATCCCATCAGCAAGAGTTTCTGCTAGTGGCTTTGCAGGATCGGTGCTTAGGTGAGGAGCTTGAGGGATCAAGTCATACAATATTCTGTACTAGGAATAGACCAAGTCTAGATATTGGGATCGACTAATGGCTTGCTCTTTAGTAACGACACCGCCCATAGCCACATCATGGGAAATTGGAGGCAACAAAGATTTAGTAAACCAATCAGCTAACAACTGATCCGGAATAGGAACCTTAATAAGTCTTCTCCACCTTCTCCACTCATGGATATGATCGGATATGTGGGTGGAGGTGTTCTGTCGCAGAGAAGTTAAGAGATCTGTACTCGTTTAATAACGGATAGGAAGCTGAGAGTGTGTAAGAAACACAGTTGCCAATGAGACAAAATCCACAAATGAATTTTGTGGAAGTTCAATGTACCATTTCACGGCGGTACTGGTCAAAGTTTGCTTGAAGAGTCTTAAACAAACTAAATCATTCATAAGGGAGTTCGAAGAACACCACAAGTGGAATGTCATGACATTGTTTTTCAGATCATCTCCCTACTTCCCATCGAACTTTGGAATGTCCAATGGTAACTTTACCAGAATGGGAGGCCACAAGGGGTTATGTCGAATGGGATCATTAATCAACTTGGACAAATCAGGAAAGTCCAAAGTTTCTAGGAAAGGTAACTGATGATTAGGTTGCACATACTGGTAATATTGATATTGCATATAAGTACCAGTAGGACCGTAAGTAGACTAATAGATAGGTTGCTGTGATGAACAACCACTGGAAGATCCGCCCGTAGGGGGTTGATTTCTGGGATCATGACTGTTAGGACCACCAGAGCCTCCAGGAGGAGGACCACCAGGGCCTCTAGGACCACCAGCACCTTTGGGACCACCAGACCCTCCGAGTCCCCTGGGAGTTAAACCTCCGAAGCCTACGGAACCACTAGGAGGAGGGCCACTAGACCCTCCAGGACCATTAGGAGGGAAGCCACCAGGCCCCAAAGGACCAGTAGGACCATAAGGAGGAAATCCACCAAGCCCTCCAGGACCATTAGACCCCCTAGGGGGAGTACCTCCATAAGGCGGTCCTCTAGCACCCCTCGCAGTATGTATAGGTATCCCCCCCATATCTAGCATATAGGACCAGTTAGGTTTCCCCCATGGTGTGAAAGTATTACTAGGATATGGAATTCCAGCATAAGGCATTCCTGTAGGATTGGGTTGGTAATTGATGTTCCCTATAGGTACTTGATTTGTTGTGTAACCATACCCCCAAGAGGTTTGATTGGTTACAGGTTTCTCCCCCAAGGGTTGACCTAAACTGCATGGGGGTTTAATCACATTCGTGTGGGTAGGAGGGGCATAAACTATAGATTGCTCTATAATAGAGGTCTTCCCATGACTAGCTAGAATTCCAGTGATAGGTAACGTAGGTTGTGCAGAAGGTATTGATGAAATAGGAATTAAATGTTGAGCCCCAAGTGCAGAAGACTTGGGAGGATTTGGAACAGAGATAATATGGGAGGTGGTGGGGTTGGTATTTTGACCTAGATTATGTGGAGTCACAGTGCTATCTAGAATAGGTTCAATGGGTGTCATAGAATCTACAAGTGAGCGATATCCCATAGGAACAACTGTGGAACAAGGTGATGGTGTGCCCAATATGTTATCTATTTTCTTCTCAATTTCTTGTGCACAGAGAATAGCTGCCTGGTATTGTCTACGTTCTTCTTCATTTGGTGAAACTTCTTCAGAAGAGTTTAAATAGGTGCTAAACAAGGCAATGGCTTGTCCTATAGAGGTATCCCAAAATGGAGCATTGGGACCATAATCTGGATAGGTAGTATCATCAACATGACCTTCTATGGGAGCATGGAATGAAGTATTTCCTCGAGAAGGTTGTTGGACTCAGGGAGGCGAGTGCGAAGGATATGGATCCCCACTTTCTACAACCACATTTTCTCCCACTTGGGAGCTAGTAGCAGCTCCTTGGTCGATAGCTTCCATAGGAGTTTCTCCTGAAACAGGAATAAAATCAGGTGGTAAGCCCCATACTCTTCTGGACTATCTCAATTCAGCCAGTTTGTATAGCTTCTATCTGACCTAGGGTCTCAAAACTAGAAAACACACCAAAAATTTCCCTACTAAAGCTATAGGCCAAACAAGCAAACTTAAATCATAGGAGGAGTTCAAATAGTAAGGTTTTTCACCAAGATTGTCAAGAAGGTGCCACTCGCGATATACCTCAAGGGTACATGCTTAGTAATCTCCTCGAATGTTGTTTTTGATGTATGGATCCAAGCAAGATGGCCAAAGGGATTTTCTCAGATAGATAAGGTAGCCTAGTGGGGTCTCCCGATATACGCAAGGTACATGGGAGCTCAAATCGGTAGTAGTGTTGTCTAATGCATAACCGTTCACAAGGGGCCTTCCTATATACAATCAAGTACGTGAAGTACCTTTCTATATACCTCAAGGGTATGTGAAAGGTTGTTCAATATACCGATGGTACATGGAAGAACTGTGCAAGTCTCGGGATGTAATACAGACAAGTAACGACAGCTCCTACGCTTAACGACACCCAAACACGTCTCTAGCCTATCACTCAAATTGCTATGTAAATTTTAGCCTATAACTATCGTTAATTTTAAAGTGGATGGTTAGGTGAATGCATGGAATTTTGATAGAAAAAGTAAAACCATGCAGAATGTGGATGCAAATATTTCACTTTACCGTTCGTGGTATGCCTACCTACGGGAGGGAAAGAGAGTATTTTCTTTTCGTTTTGAAAACCAAAAATTCCCAAACAACTACTTTGAACCAATCAAAATCAAAGACAACCAACACATTCCAAACTCATTTTTCTTTTTTGAAAGCAATTAAAGGGGTAAGAGTCTCTTTTCCTAAAAGAAAAGCAACAAGCACTCTACATGCATATGCACTCTATTTTTTAATTTTTTCTTAAAAACATAGATAGATCTAACTTGAAACTACACTTATTTTTCTTTTGATGAGATAGTACTAATGCAAGAGAGACAAAAGAACAAAGAGAACTTGAAAGCTTGTGAGGATAATCAGAGATCTAATGCCTTATGCTCAATGATGATAATGACCTAATCTCAATCAAAAAAAATTCTTTTTAAAAGAAAAAAAGAAGTCCTCTATGGAAAAAATGAAATTAAGATGCTTAGCAAATGGTTTTTCTTTCAGTATTTATAAAATATATGAAAAGAGAACTAACTGAAACCTAAACTTTCAAAAAACTCCTTTCACAATCACAACCAACAAGCATTGAAGCAAATGAATAATCAACAAGCCTAATCTAGCTTTTGAATTCTTCAACCAAACCAATCTTTTACCACCAAATTTTCAACCATGAGCATTCAGATTCTAACACACAAGCCTAACAGTGTAGGGCTGAAAGCAAAGAAAATCCAACTTTTTGCAAAAAATGATAAAAAACTAGTTCTGGAACAAGGCCTACCTGGCACCGTGCTGGAGGGGTCTTGACAGAGCGGTTATGGATGAGCACCGCTTCTGGATAATGGGACTCAGGTGGTGGCACATCTTATGGCTAACAGAGTTCAGGCGGTGTCACCGCTTGTTGCCAATAGCACATGTGTGGTTCCCTAAATAGATCCAAAACACAAGGAGAACGAAAAGTCAAGTTAGAAATTGATCAAATCAAGATAAAGATTGATGAATTGACAGTAAAAAGGAGCATATAAATTCGAAATAGTTCAGATATGTACAGATATGAAAGTTTGAAACCAAAATTCACTAAGTCAGATGGCAAATCTGACTGAAGAGAGTTGGAGATGGAGCCTGAATTTAGACAAGTGTTCAAGGAGTGAGGACGATTAGATCAACTAAAATTCGCACTGATCCCCAGCGAAGTCACCAAATTTGTTATCATGAATATTGCACCTTCTGCATATAGAAGTTGTTCATCTGGTCTGAATGGTTTAGATCCATAACAAATGAGTGAACAACAAAGGATGAAGACCTTCCTTGAATGCTATAGACACCTAGAATACTGCTTCGATCAAGGACCTATGTACCTACAAACATGTCAAATATATAAGCACATCAAAGCTACCAGAAAATCATCTACATATCCATACTAGTGGCTAAGGAATCTAATAACATATACATGTGCATTCAAAACAACAGATATGTGGGACGAAAATCAGCTTTGCATTAAGAATGAATGAAGAAGCCTTATAATCATTTCCTTAGTGTCGACAAGCTCCTCCACGAGACAAACAGTTCATCCCCATAAGCTCCAACTTGCTCTCTATGCTCTCTAATGATTTGGACTAGGTAGTCAATTCAATAGCATAACAATACCTCTATAGTTCTCCCCCTCGACTATGGATATGAGCCTGTATTTATAAGGCTCAATGGATAGGAATAGTTGAGAGAATTGTGGGTGAGGTGGCTCCAAGATCCTACCAAGGGATATCTCGAGCTCAAACTAACCCACATTGATAGAGATAAGGGAGGACACGAGGCTCATGATCTAGAAGCCTCGAGAAACTTCTCTTTTTCCCATTTTACCCAAGGTACTGCTTTTGTTCCCTTATGACAGAACGGTTTAGATGAGAACCACTTTAAGAACAAATACTATAGGTGGCGGCACCGCTTCTCTATAATAGGATACAGGTGGTGCTGAGCAAGGTACCGCTCGTTAGCCAAAGGGTAAGCGCGGTACTAGGTTTTTTCAAGTAGAATTGACAAATAGAGCAAGTTTTCACTCCAAGTTCTAGGATTAAGGGCAAACATAGGGGTTAAGAATCTCATCACATGATGGTGATAGGATTTAGGTATAACAATAGCCTTCAGGAAAATGAGCCTTTCACCCAAGGAGAGCCATTTAAAATCCCAAGAACTAACTCTTTGTTCCAGTTTCCTAATAAACCAAAGCCAATATGCCTTCACATCTGCATTTGTCTTAATAAGGTAGCCCAGGTATTTGAAACTGTTCGTCTGACAATCTGATTTATATGGCATAAAATCCTTAATCTGTGCCAGGACCGAATGATCTAAATCATACTGCAAAAAAAACCCAGACTTCCACAAGCTAACATGCATTCCTGTAGCAAAGAAAAAGAGAGATAAAATGTCATTATAGGACGTCCATTCTTCAACAGTGTCGACCCCAAATGAAAGGACATCATCAAAAAACATAAGATGGGTTACAGAGTGTTGAGAAAAAACTTTAACCCTAGCCAAAGCATTTTCCAAGAATCATGTTGAATAAGAATGATTGATCCCTTCCACAACAATAAGGAATGTTGACACAATCTCAACACAACCGAGGTCCTCAAAACAACATACCAACAAAGACCCAAATGAGGTCTCACTCGAGGTACCTATGGGGACTGCAGGAACCAGGTTTCTGCAGCAAGGAAGGGGAACATCGCTAAACTATATGAATACATCATCGAAAAGGGAAACTTCAACAAATCAACAACTATGATAGTTATTATTCCAGTTAATTAGTTACCATATTTAACCATAACTACGACAACATAAATATCCATTCATTCATCACATATATTTATCAATCAATACATTAATAACAAAGATTAGAGCAACTCAAATCAAACAAAATTGACACCAAGGATTTTAACGGGAAAACCCAAGAAGGGAAAAAACCACAAAAGTGTTCATTATTATTCAAGAGTCGCAATAAGAACGATTAAGTCTACGCAGATAGCCAACAGACATTTCCTCAACATCTCATGACAAAATATATGTGCACACATCCTGCAAATCAATCCTTATCCTTGCGACTCTACTTCAACTTACTTCGATATAAAAGTACATTAACTTCTCCATGACAAATAAAAAAATCATATGACTTTTCCCCGAAAACTCTCTAACCTGTAAAATCCCAACCCATTACATATCTATAGGTTCTTTATGGCGTTTCATCCTGCACCCACTAACCCATCCCATTAATGTAAGTGGACAAACTTTCCTAACCGCCTAACAAACATTCCGGTTGGACTTTGTCAAAACAACTTGCTTCCTTGAATTCTCGGTCGCAACTTCAAAGTTTTCCACTTTGACAAACCGCTTTGTCGGAGCTGTGTTGACACTTCGACTGCTTCCACAAAATTGGTACCCAAATATCCAAAAACTACCTAGGGCCAAAAAGGAACAAAAGAGGGGACAAGGGATACCCCTATCTCAGACCCGTAGAGATCTTGAAAAATAAGGGTAGCATTGCCATTGACAAGAATAGCAAAAGAGACTGAGGAAACACATGCCATAATCCAATCAACTACAAGAGTTGGTATCCCAATATGCAAGAGAACTGGTCTCAAGAACCCCCAATCCACCCACAATCCACCTTGTCATACGCCTTAGACAGGTCAATCTCAAGAGTAGAAGGGAAGACATTTTATTTCTCTTGATGGAGTGTAAGGTCTCTTGAGCAATCGCAATGGCATCCAAAATCTACCTGTTATCCAAGAACCTGAATTTCTATCTAGAAATACACTCTAATGACATTGGTTTAAATCTCTTTACAATAAGTTCATATTCTAGTGCATAGTTGTTGTTTTATACATGGACTTCTACAAGTTGGTGATGTTCACAAGAAGCATATCCCTTTTAGAAAATGTCCCTTTTAGAACGAAAAGACAAAATTTAGAGCATGTGTTAGACTAGATGATGATGGAGCCCTTATAGAGATTAACACAAATACTCATTGAATCCCATTTTTCATATGGGATAATATGTAATATGAGTCATGGTTAGATTGTTCTTGTATTAAGCAATGTGATGTAAGGTTGTCTCTAAGTGAGTGAATAATTTTCTTATATGTATTGTAAGAAATTGTTAAATCTATTTCTATAAAAAATATTTTATCATTAAACTTGTACTCGGATGAAATATTATCTCAATAAGTTGTTAGTATATTAGCGTGTCTATCTTAATATAAAACTTTATGTATTTATTATTACATTGTTAAATAGAACAAGAATACATATAATTGATGTATTAAGAAATAATGTTTACTCTTCTTTCCTAATGGTCAATTAAATTACAACTTAGTTTACAACTTTTTATCATAAACAAATTAGCTAAATATATTTTTTTAATTAAAATTAATATTAAAACTTTCATATTTATTAAATTAATAAAATAATATAATATTTAAATGAAATTAAAATAAACCCTTGAACTTGTTTCCTAAATCAATCCAGATTTAAGATATGAATATCATAAAGGACATTTAGCACACTATTAATCACAGTGTATAATGTAAATTAATTTGGAAAATTCTTATAACACCAATAAAGAGAAAAATATATATATAAAAACGTCTACAAACTTTATCAATAAAGAAAACAAATATAACAAGTGGAATAAGCAACAAAGTTGCTTAGTACTTGCCTCCTAAGGAGAGATTGAAAATATATAGCAATAGGATAATTTTGCTATAAAAATATATGATAAAACAAATATAATTACAATTTGAAAGAAATTAAAACAAAAATGAATT